>CM060360.1:171793345-172393345 GCA_030545235.1 Helianthus tuberosus
GTCACTTTAAGCGTGAATGTAGAAATGCTTATGCTGATGAGTCTGAAAACCCGTTCAGAGAAGACTACTACTAGAAAGCGATTTATCATCAGAATAAATCGGAGCCGCCGAGAATGAAGCAGCTTGAGGATAACAAAGAGAAATCTAGAGCTCTTGCTGTAATTCACGACGATGAAGGTTTCGACTGGAGCGAGTTGTTACCTGAGGAGGGTGCGGTTAGATATACTTTTATGGCAAAATCTGAACATGTTCCTTGGAAAGACACCAGACCTGAAGAACAGAGGTATGCTTACAGAAAGATGATAGCTCAACAAAGACTGATTAGAATATCTGGTATCTATCTTGAAGCAAAAAGAGCGAGAAGATGGGATCCAGACAGAGAATGTTATCTTGACCCCGATGGAAACATTGCTATTGACCATAACACTCTTGATATGGAAACCATAATTAAAGAAATGAAAGAAGAAGATGATTATTGGCAAAGAAAATGGTGGGGAAGCGGAGATAAAAAAGAGAAAGAAGAGAAAGAGAAAGAAGAGAAGGAGAAAGAAAAAGAAGAGAAGCCAAAGAAGGTTGATAATGGGATCATTGACACGACTCAAGAGTTGAATGCTGAAAACATGGGAAAGATGGCTGACAAGGTGCTGGCTGCTAAGGCACTTGAGGTAGACTCTAAATCCGTCTCTGAGTCTAAAAGCCAGGTCAGTTCAAACGCATCAACAACTGAGTCAGGTAAGAAAGTCAGTGGTGATGTTGACTGCAAAAATTGCATCAAAGAATGCAAGGTTTGTAGTACAAACACTTATCTCAAAGGTAAGAAGATTGATGATCTGACTGCTAGAGTCCGAAGTGTTGAGGATCAGATCCTTAACCGTGATAAAATGTTGAAAGCTTCAAACGACAGAGTAAAAGAATTAACTAACAAAATTGAAAATGATAAAATTGATCAAGAAAAGGTTAGGAAAGAAAATGAGAGGTTAGTTCTTGAAAATCGTCAGATTATTGAAAATTTTGAAAAGCTTAAAAGCACGGTTAAAGATAATGATGATAGAAACAGTAAAACATACAAAGAAAATTGTCATTTGCAAAGTGTTTTGAGGGTTAAAGAAGAATTAATCAACAAACAATTGGATGAGAATGCTAAATTGAAGCTTCAGTTTGAAGAAGCTAAGATTGAGAATGAGCGTATCAATTTGAAATTGAACAGTTACAGCTCTGCAAGCTTTGTTTTGCAACACATTGTTCCCAAACCCATCGGGAAAAACAAAGCAGGCGAAGATGTATACTGTGATGGAACTGGGGTCGGGTTTCATCAAGTTCCGCCACCAGTTCTAGACAATTATTCGAAAAAGCAATCTGGGTTGGTTAATCTTGAAGATGAAAATGAAGTGAAACTTCCTGATTCAATTGATGTGACATTTTCTTCATTTTCCAATGACGATAGTGTCCAAACTGAAGTGGTAAAAAGTGTGGTTGAAAATGTTCTAAAATCTGAAAGTGACACTACTGAGGAAGATGAATGTTTCTTGGACAAATATATTCCAAAATCAAAATCTAAAAACAACTTAGGTGATGAACCGGGTCTTGTGATGTACAAGATGGCTGGATCTGATAAGTTGTATTCGGATTCTGATTTTCCTCTGGAGAATATAAATGTTTCAAAATTGACAAATGTGTTCAAAATGGTTGAAATTGATTTGTCTGAAGTAAAGAGTTTAAAACAAACAAAAAGGCAAATGAATTTTGAGAAAGATAAAGCTGACTACAAGAAACCTGTAGTTCCACCACGTTTTTATAACAACAATCGAAACAATTGGTCGGGAGGATATCAGGGTGGTAAGAACTATCAAAGAAAGAATTTTCAAAACAAAAAGTTTGTTGAGAAGAAAGTGTTTGTGAACGGTTCAAGTTCACTTTCTGATGAGGAAAATGAATTTTTTTCAAAATCAAATGAAGAATTTTTTTAGAAGAGGGCCTCACAACCTCAGTCTGAAGGCACAAGTCAGGTAGTTGATACTCGTACATATTTTAGATGCAACAAAGTTGGTCACATTGCAAGAAATTGCACCAACTTCAAGCCTAAGACTGAAGTTGTTGAGAGTCAAAAGAAGAAGGTTGATGCAAAAGGCAAAGCTCCAATGGTTGTTGAGAAAATTTTGAAAAATGAGAAAACAAAAGTCGAAATTGAACCTGTCAAGAAACTGGTAACTAAAAATGACAAACTTTATAAACGGGTTGCTTCATCTCAACAAACATGAAAGCCAAAAGTTGTTGAAAAACCAAAGGTTTCAGAGTTGGAAAAACAATCATCTTATACCGCACCGGTAAAGATGGATGTTCCTTTGGATTATTATGAAAAGTTGGAGAAACAATCTTCTACTCAACCTGAGAAGAAGAATGTTCAAAAGAAAAATCAACCAACCGGTCAACTTAAGATATATGAGTTTTTCTTATACAAAAAGATTGAGGTTGGATCTGAGGAAAGTTTAAAAATGAATGATAAAAAGTTTCCGCCACTTTACACTGCTAAAACTCACATTAAAGTCCAGTTACCTGAGTCGAAAGAGGCTTGGGTAGCATCAAAATCTCACTAAAATTTTCAGACTTGCCGGAGCTTCCTAGTTGGTAATTGTGAAGCATGAATCGGCATCTTTATTGAAATGTTTTTTTAAAAATCAAATTGTGATATGTGCAGGAACTTCCGAGAGCTGTTTCACGATGGATTATGGATAGTGGAGCGTCTCGACATATGACAGGGAAGACTGCATTGTTGTATGATGTTAGAAATTTCACTGGAGGTTATGTGGGATTCGCAGGAAACCAAGGTGGTAGAATTGTTGGTGAAGGAACGTTATCCAATGGGATTGTTACGTTTGAAAGAGTTAACTACATTGCTGAGCTGGAGAATAATCTGCTGAGTATCTCGCAGATTTGTGACAGGATGTATACCACTCACTTCACAGACAAAGAATGTTTGATCTTGAAACCAGGATTTGTTATCCCTGAAGAATGGATTATCATGAGGGCACCAAGAGTCAATGATCTGTACGTGTTGGACATGAGCGTAGCTACTACAACCACGGGTCAGGCTCATTGTTTTGTGTCTAGAGCAACAGAAAAAGAATCGAAGTTGTGGCACCGAAAAATGGGGCATATACATTTGCGAAAAATGAATCACTTGGTGCACAATGATTTGGTTATAGGTGTTCATGTCAAAGGTTTTCATCTGGAAGGGGAGTGCATTAGTTGCATCAAAGGCAAGCAGAAGAAAAAGTCACACCCTAAAAAGCAAGTCAATTCAGTTTCCAGACCTTTAGAGAGACTACATTTGGATCTGTTTGGTCCAGTAAACGTCAAAAGTATTACAGGGGATCTCTACTGTCTTGTGGTTACTGATGATTATTCCAGATTTTCGTGGGTGTCATTCTTGAAGTCGAAAGATGAAATGTTTGATAGTTTGATGGCGTTGTTCAGAAAGATTGAAAATTTGTACCAAAGGCGTATCAAAAGAATTAGAAGTGATAATGGTACTGAATTCAAGAACAACAAGATGGAAGAATATTGTGATGAAAGAGGTATATTGCATGAAATTAGCGCGCCTTACACTCCGCAGCAGAATGGAGTAGCTGAAAGAAAGAACAGGACGCTAATCAAAACGGCCAGAACAATGCTTGCTGATTCAAAGCTACCGATAAATTTTTGGGCAGAAGCAGTATCCGCCGCATGCTATACACTCAATCGGGTTCTCACTGTCATGAAATTTAACAAGACGTGTTTCGAGCTGATCAATAACCGCAAACCGAATCTGAAGTATTTAGAACCGTTTGGGTCACCCTGTACTGTTCTAGAGCCTTTTGGAAAGTTTGGTCCGAAGAGTATTGAAGGGATATTCATTGGTTATGCAAGTCCATTACGACGTGTCTTCGTTCCAAGTCTGAAGCGGATTATTGAAGCTCCAAATGTTGAGTGTCAGGGGTATACTATGCCGCCTCAGAATCCCGGTGACTCATGGCGTTTTAATTATGATAAATTGTGGGATTCGTTTGACATGGAAGAAGACAAGGAAGAAGAAGAACATTTCTTTGATGAGTTGGATATTTTGAGAGAGTATGAAGAATCGCAAGAAAGGTTCCCAGCTGAGTATTCAAGAAGACCGCGACAAACTTTAAATGACGATGAAGCAGGTCCAAGCAATACTGGTGAACATGATGATGTCCAACAAAATGAAGTTGCTCAAGATAATCAGTCGGCACAGAATGATAATCAATAATCTGAGAACATGCCAGTATTTGATCGTGGTGATTCAGATTCTGAGGGGGAGCAAATTCAGATTTCAAGTCAAACAAACCCAGTTAGTGAACAAGGTGCAAATCAGAATGTTACTAATCTGGAAGGCGATGTAGATGTTCCAGGCGAAGTGATGCCACGAACTCTTTCATACCATCCAGAGGATTTGATCATTGGAGAATTGCAAACAGGCGTCCGCACTCGAAGACAGCTTGATAAAGGGCTTACATGTTTTTATTCAAAAGTTGCTCCTTTACAAACTGAATTCTCATTGAGTTGTTTTGTTTCGCAGATTGAACCAAGGACTTATAAAGAGGCGCTTACTGAAGATTCTTGGGTCAATGCGATGCAGGAGGAACTGAGCCAATTCGAGAAGTTAGGTGTGTGGAAGTTAGTAGACTTGCCTGATGGTCAAAGGAAGATAAACACCTAGTGGGTGTTCAAGTGCAAGAGTGACGATAGAGGAGTTGTTGTTCGTAACAAAGATCGACTCGTAGTCCAGGGTTTCAGTCAGCAGGAGGGTATAGATTTTACTGAATTATATGCTCCAGTCGCTAGACTAGAAGCGATCAGAATCTTCCTGGCATTTGCATCTTGGAAAAATTTTAAAGTATATCAGCTAGATGTGAAATCGGCGTTTCTCTATGGGAAGGTAAAAGAGGAGGTATATGTCGGACAGCCACCGGGCTTCACCGATCCAATCCACAAAGACAAGGTCTACTTGTTAGACAAAGCGCTGTTTGGTTTACACCAGGCCCCGAGAGCTTGGTACGAGATATTGTCTCAACAGCTGCTAGCCAATAGATTCATCTGTGGAAAAGTGGATGCCACTCTATTCACCAAAGAGGTCGATGGTCATCTTCTGATAGTTCAAATATACGTGGACGACATCATATTTGGGTCAACAAATGAAAATTTGTGCAAAGATTTCGAAAGAGTTATGAAGCAGAAATTCGAAATGTCATCGATGGGTGAGATGAAATTCTTTTTGGGATTGCAGGTTGCTCAACTACCCAAAGGAATTTTCATACATCAAACGAAGTATGTTCATGATATCTTGGAGAAATTCGGGATGTCAGGTTCTACTCCAGCTTCCACCCCATTAGCAACGAATCATGGGATAAACCCTGATCTCACCGGAGAAAAGGTAGATGAAACGATGTATCGTTCCATGATCGGATCGCTGATGTATTTGACAGCTTCAAGACCCGATATTTTGTACCCAACCTGCCTCGCAGCAAGATTTCAATCTAACCCGAGTGCTTCGCATATGGTGATTGTGAAAAGGATATTACGCTACCTGAAAGGAACTCCATCATTGGGGTTGTGGTATCCAAGAGAAGGCGATTTTACACTCGAAGGGTATTCCGATTCCGATTTCGGATGCTGCAAAGTTAATGCTAAATCAACAACAGCGGGGTGCCAGTTCTTTGGATCACGATTGGTCACCTAGCAATGCAAAAAGCAAACCTCTGTGGCTTTATCCACATGTGAAGCAGAGTATGTATCTGCTAGCAGCTGCTGTTCTCAGATCTTGTGGATCCAGCAACAGATGCGCGACTACGATTTGCAATTTCTAAACACCCCTATCTTTGTTGATAATGAGGCAGCGATTAACATTACTAAAAATCCTGTTCATCATGCTAAAACGAAACACATTGAGATTCGTCATCACTTCATTCGCGATTGTTTCGAGAAGAAGTTGATACGAATTGAGAAAATCCACACTGACGAACAAAAACCTGATTTACATACCAAAGCATTTGATACAACACGTTTTCAATATTTGCTAAAACTGAATGGTATGAAGCTTTTATCGGTGTTGGAGGAGATTCTTGGCGTTGATGAAGGTACTATTGTAGATGATGTTGAGAAGCAATCTGCAATGGTTTGTCGATTTTTTACTTGTTTTGGTATTTAGGGGGAGGTATAGGGTAATATTCAGAAAATACAAAAACATTAAAAAATGACAAAAATACAAAAACATGAGATATTTCCAAAATCCAAAAACAATAGAAAACCAGAAAAGAGCTTGTGTAAAAAGGGAAAATGATAGTACATCGGCTTGACAGTTACGGTATGCTAAAGATATGTAAAGTTTAAATGCATTAAACAGCCTCGCTGATGATGTGCCGATAGGTTTTTACACATTTAGTAGGTTTGTTCGGGATATAAACTTAAATCTTACTTACTTATTTCGTGGGGAACACTACTTGGATATATAGGTAACCCCTGAAATCTTGTTTGAAAGATTCCTTTTTCTGATATACTAGGTTTTTATACTCAGTGATATCTGGGGTATTATTCCGGGACTTCTGCTGAATGGAAGTTCTGACCTAGTCCTCGAATAATACTTTCCGCAATGCTTGAAACATAGCATCACCCTCAGCATAAATGATAAGACAATAAAATTGCTTAGCAATGCTGTTGTAAAAAAGATCCTCTAAAGGGGACACACCTAAGTCGATTCGTGATCTCTCTGCTGAACGGTAGTTCTGACCTGAGCTCTCACGTTTTCGTATTATAATTTATTCCCCGTACAGATATCATATGTGGTATACTCACCTGTAAGACTGAATATTGGGATCTGGATACGGGAGTATATTCAAGAGGTGGGACACACGTATAAGTTTAAGTCTCTAAAACACCTAATCCGTATCCTGGACAGATTGAAAATTGTGTGAAAATTTAAGTGGATCAGTATATTGAAAATCTAAGCGAATTGTTTAATTCTGAGTATGTAATTGAAGCTTAACGGTACTTGTGACTTGTCGGATAGCTGATATGATTCCCTAACACGT
The DNA here is from genome assembly GCA_030545235.1 of Helianthus tuberosus. NCBI lineage: Eukaryota > Viridiplantae > Streptophyta > Magnoliopsida > Asterales > Asteraceae > Helianthus > Helianthus tuberosus. Next base: position 171,800,434 of record CM060360.1, read on the forward strand.
TTTACCAAAAATATATTTGTAAATAGTTTATGTTTACTGCATTTTAGTTCTGTATTTCATTTCTAGTTTAGAAGCTTTATTAAAAATCCAAAAAGATTTTACATTTCTACTTTATTTTCCGACAAACCAAAGTGGAGAGTTAATCTTCAGATTCGAATTGAAGCAGATGCAGAAAGTTTCTGGGCTGGAGGATGAGTTTGGAGCTAAACATGATAAGTTTGTGAAAGTTGAAAAGTTGAAGCAAGTTCATTAACTTGAAACTTGTAATTTTCAGAAAATGTTGAACAAATGTCAGTGTGATTTATCTCTGATCAACCAAGGTCATTGAGTTGGACTTGGTAGATAAATTGAGTAATCAGGGTCATTAACTTGGACCTGAATACTTAAGTGAATTTCTAAACATTGGTTAGACTATAAATTGTGATTAAATGGTAAGATTTGGATTGAAACTGTTATTGTCATATATCTTATATTTAGGTAGAGATTATGCAGGTAACAGGAATCCCCATGGCAACAAAAGTCAAAGTTTGAACCAGAATTAAAGCCCTAGCTGATCGAGAGGAGGAGTCTGTGAAAGGGGGAGTCAGAATTCTGGATCAACAATCAAAGGGGAGATTGAAGATTAAAGTTTGAAGATAAAGATTGGAGAGAGTTTTTACAATGTGAAGAAAATTGGAAAGAGACAAAGACTGAAGACCTGACACCGAAGACTTCGTCAACATCCAAGGGGGAGTCTGTTGGCGCACTGAATGTCTGCTGACTACGTCTTAATCGAGTCTTATGTCTAGATAGGATGAACGAGCACACAACAGGGTCGAATTTAGGGTTTGTACATGTATTAGTGAGGTAGTTCAAGCGAAATCAACTCATGTGAGTTCGCTTGAAACCAACCTGTTACATCTTCAAGCGAAACCAACAACATGCTAGTTCGCTTGAAATGACATGTTGCTCATTCAAGCGAAACCCTATAGCCTATAAATAGTTGATGTGTGTTGTCATTTGAAGCGAACCTGATTGTGTATGTGAGTCAAGGTGCTGCCAAAATTTCATCAGAAATCATTGTAAAGACTCGGAAATCAGTAATAGAGAAGAATTGAAAAGGAAACAAGCTGTGTGACATTGTTTACTTTGATTCCGCCTTAGTAAATGATGATGAACTACCTTTACTGACTGTTTAGGTTCACGCACACGGTCCAACAGGTATGGTCCTAAAAACCATGCGCAGGCATAAAAGACCATACCCTAAATTCATCTCAAAGAACATCTCAAACAAAACCTTGCGCGGCTGCGCAAAGGTTCTCAACAAGAGATGGAGGAAAAATAGTCTTCGATAACCATGCACCGGAGGAAATGAGAGGAACACTCAACTAACACCCTTGCGCGGGCTCGTGCAAGGGGACACTTAAGCTTAGAAAGTGTCATACCCCGATATTTACAGCTCAGCCCGGTGGGGAGTATCGTAACGTAAGATTGGTATCATCATGGTCAAACATACACAGAATAGCACAAGGGAAGTCTTGGAATATAAAATATTATTACAAACTCAAATGTTTGAAAATATCAAGTATTTATTATAGACGAGTTTGTAATAACAAATCCACAGGTGGATCATTACAAAATGTATAAAATGAAGTTTAGCAGACTTTAAGGCATCTTAAGGATTTGCAAGATCCTTTATTAACACCGAGCAGCTCCCAGCCTATTACGAGTAGTACCTATCACTTAGTCTTTTGAAAATACGTCAGTTTTCACTGGTAAATACAATTAACTGACTCTTTTGAAAAGAGTTTATGAAAATTGATTTAAGTGCACAAGGCACAAATCCATTTATAACTTGGGACAATCTTTAATAAAATCTTGTATACAGTTTTACATGTTTGTCATAAATATGGGGCCGGTTTGGAAGCCGGTCAGGATTAACCGACTCATCACTATAAAACCCACAAAGGAATTATCCCCAACATGTGGGTTATTTGGCATTTGCATCAGTCAGGTGTATACCTACACCCCGTGCATAGGTCGTGGCCATTTTCAAATGAAATGAGCCGAGGATATCCAGGACACAGTCGTATTAAGCCCCAATGTTTATGTTATCAAACAAAACAAATTAAAACGGGTTATGCAAATTTATTAATCACAATCTGATTAAATGATTTCATACCTGACCAAGCGGTATTATTATAATACCGTATCCCAAGCCCGTATAAGGGAAATAAGTTAAAAGTATTTACCTGAGCTAATACTTGATTCACAGCAAAATAACTCAGTCGTATCCAATCTAACTAAATGCAGGTAGCTTTTACTGGGTGGCTCTAGTCTGGAGTGATGGTAATATATAACCAATTCAGAATGCTAACGGTCTTATTTAAGTCGTAGACTTAGACCGGCAAGCTTAAATTATCTAAAACGGTATAATACGCTGGATTAAGCGGAGACCGGAAAGGAATGAGATTTAGACCCGACAAGTTTGGATACTTGTATAATATGGGTAAACTAAACACATTCTGGATTTTGAAGATTTAATGATAAGGTTAAACCCATTTCGGCAAATTCATGTAAACTAGTCACATAAACCGAACCGAATGCATATATGCTTAACGGGTAACCAAAAGAACCATATACAAGTCCCATATGTTATTATGCTTAAAATATGTTAATACATCAGTAGGATGTTAACATATATGCCCAAAAAGTATTTAAAACCAAATTAAGTCTCGTGTGGGGCATTTTGGTCATTTTAATATTTATAAAAGAGGTTTTAATGTAAACTGATATTCTGGTCTAAAATATTCAGTAAAAGTATTTATTTTATGGTGTTAAAACAATAGGATATCATTCATATGTGTGGTTTACCATTTATGGCCAAACTATGCCCCGAAAGGGTATTTTGGTCATTTCACATATGCTTTTAAGGACATAATTGGAAGTCTGAGTTCATGACTTATACCTACTGTAAAAATATTAAAATTTATTTATAAATTCAGTAGGTAACAATTATTGGGTGCTAATTATGGTTTTAAACCATACTATGCACCTAATTAGCGTAAAAATCGATAATTGACGATATTTGAGATGTTTATGTGATTCTGAGATTTTAATCAGCTTTGAATGTTTAAAATATTTTATTTTTTTCATAACAAATCAGTAGAAAAAGGTTTGGCATGTTAAACATATGTAAATCACATTTTATTAGCCAAAAGGGCATTATCGTCACTTAAGGAATTTATACAAGAACTCTAAGTTATGGTTAGTATCTAACCTGAACCAACATTCCAAAAATTCCTAAAAATGATATCATAACAGTAGGTAAAGAGTTTTGGGTCAAAATCTATGTTTAAACATGCATTATGCATAATAGCGTAGTTTAATTAATAAAAAAGTTCAATTTTACGATATCTTGCATATCATTAATTTGAGACCAGAAAATTATGTCAAAACAATTTTGACATGTTTATATATCAGTACTTAACCTATTAGTATGATCATATATTCAGAAATCTCAATTTTTGACTATAAGGGCATAATGGTCAAATATAAGCATAATAACGGAAACTAGCATATAATTCAAAATATAAATGACCAGGTAATATAACCTCAGAGGGTTATACTACAACATAATATGGTCCTAATGGAAGCTTAAAACATAAAAGATTTAAGCTTAATCGGGCCAGAACTGAAAGTCAAAGCAAAAGTCAAGCTTTTGCGACTTTCGGTTACGAACCGACCCAAAACTCAGAATTACCGGGCTGGACATGCTTAGACATGTTCTAATAATATTTACCAAGTTATTTAAGTGATAAAACATGGTTCATAACTTCTACATTATCAGTTTTATTTATTTTATGAAAATCTGATTAGTTTGACTTTTTGACTAGTTACTTTGACCCGACAATTAACTAAGTAAACGTGATAATTAGGAGGTGCCCTTTTGAGGGATTATCACCTACCTAATTACGATCACGTAGCCATGTTCGTTGCGAACAATGGCTTGACCGTTAATGGTCTAACTAAAAGTCAAAGCATTATTACGATAACACTTAACTCTTGGCTTTAAAGCCTATAAAACGGAAACTAGTGGCTAAGGACACTTACAAAGGGTCCTAGCTTGAACCTTGAACCCAGGAGGGCTCCTTTTTTTTTTTATCAGGAATCCCAAGAAATTGCTTAAGAATGCTCAAGCAATGAGAAGGAGTGTTGAGAATGAAGGTGCAAGGATTTGAGGCAACATAAGGCCTCTATTTATACTTGAAGGAGGTGTTCTTAGATCATGCCATGTGTTATGGACCTCCTAAGATCATTCTAGGTGTAAAACCAGGTGTTTAAAACCATCAATGATCCATGGTTTTCGAGTTAGAGTGAATAGAAGTTTGTTTGGAGGCCAAGGAAAGAAGAACCTGCAGCTGGCCATGAGATTCTGTCAAAATGAGGCCGTCGCCGCACGCGACAGCAACAAGGGGGTGGTCGCGCGACGCCACCACACAAAACTCCAGCAAACAAGTTTTAAACTTGTCATTTTCAGTCCCTGTACCTTCTAATGCAATGTATCTTTCATTTTAGGCACAATAGGCCCTTGTAGTTAGCTTGTATATGATCTAGGGAGTATAACCAAACACCGTTAGGTCCGGTTTCGTTAAACGATCACCGAAAACACTAGTTTCGTCTCGTTGACGCTTTTAACCCTTATTCTTGGGAATTTGTGCAATTAACACATAACGATATCGAAACCTCATGAAATTCTTATCACTTATTCTTGAGAGTATAATCGAACATTACGAAGCCCCGGTTTCGTTAAAAGGTCACTCAGAGGTAAGAATTAACAGTTGACACGTTTAACCCCTCTGTTTTGTAATCTTTCGATTACTTTCACTAATAGCTTCTTACGTCCACATATTTACTCATTCAAGAATATATTCATCGTGTGTGGTCAATCAGAGGCACAAGTTTGGCATGTTGTCAATTTTAGTCCCTCTATATTCATAGTTTTTGTTTTTGATGAAATTAGTCCCTCATAGTCAACGTTTGACTTTATTAGGGTTTATTACACGTGTGAACACATCATTGGACATGATTTTACGAGGTGTTACATCCTCACCCCCTTAAAAGAAATCTCGACCCCGAGAATTACTGAAACAAGTGAGGGTACTTTTGTCGCATAGTGGACTCAACATCCCATGTATATTCAGGGCCTCTACGGGCATCCCCTTTAACTTTTACAATTGATACATGCTTCCTTCGGAGCTTTTTAACCTGTCGATCCTTGATTGAAATAGGTCTTTCAATAAACCTCAGGCTTTCATCAATCTGTACGTCTTTATGAGACATTGCTAGCGATTTATCAGCTAGAGATTTTTTAAGTTACAGACGTGGAACACATTGTGAATTCCACTAAGCACCCCAGGCAAGTTTAGCTTATAAGCTATACTACCGACACATTCGATGATCTCGAATGGTCCTAAATATCCAGGGCTCGACTTGCCCTTTTATACTAAAACATATCGTATCCTTCCATGTTGGTATTTTTTAATAGAGTCTTGTTCCCTACTTGGAACTTTAAGAGATATGTGCCTATCTTTCGCATCACTCCTTTACCGGTTACTTGCAGCTTTCAGGCGATTACGGATTCATAATATCTTATCCGTCGTCTTTTAAGATAGTCTCAGATTCTGATAATTGGGATTTCCCAACTCCTGCCCAATAAACGGGCGTTGACACTTTCTCCCATACAAGGTCACTAATGGAGCAGCCTTGATTCTTATATAATGCTATTGGTAATAGGAGAACTTAATTAGGGTGAGATAGTCATTCCAACTACTACCCGAATCAATCTTAAGGAATTAACTACCCTCATGGTTAGTCGAACCAATCGACGATCCTGGGCAGCTGATAACGATTCTCAATCGTTTCTTAGTTAGGTTGCAATAATCAATGCACAAGCGTATTGCATCGTGCTTTCCTTTATCAACAATAATCTGAGCTCCTAAGACGATGAGCTAGGCTGTACAAGCCTTTCTCCATAAACTCATCTGGTTATCTCTTAGTTCTTCCATTTCCGTTGGTGCTTACCGATATAGAGCTTCTGTAACAGATACGGCTCCTAATAGGATGTCAATCCTAACTCCACTTTGCCTCTCAGGAGGTAAACATGGTTGTTTGTCACTCGTGCCATGCAATTGACACATCTGTTTTACTAGTGCATGGATGCCTTAAGTAGAGACGCCTACTTAGACATTTCTATAATGGATATCTTCTTTGAATACCACTAGCTGACTTTAGTACTATATGACCATTGGAATATCTTAGTGGTTCCATGCATTAAACCTCCATACTGATCAGGCATGGATGCAATCTATGGGACGCACTGGGATATGCCAATCCTCATATGGCGCTTTTATCAATCATAGTTGGCACTCGCAGTTGATAGAAATCAATGAAAAAATAATTAAAATAACATCTATTATCGTACTCCATCTGGGATAGAGTACTTCTGAATTTTATGAATGAGGATTATTTGATGAGAATAGAAGGGAAGGTTTCTATGGTTTTGCTGGCAAGTTCTACCTTATGGGTAATATAAAGTTTGCTAAACTTATAGTCTATGAAAGACTTATTAGTACCCGAATTTAAAACATAATTCTTGGCAGAATATCATTGATTCATGATAGGAAATGTACCTGATAACATTATTGATGTGTACTTCCTCTTGATATTCATCAGGAGAGTTCAGGCATTTCCTTCCCTAACCTTTTCTATATACTTAGCTGTGCCTTCTTTGGAAGCTTTACGGCATCTAGTTCTGATGTGGCCTTTCTCACCACAGCCATAACAGACTGCATTCTTTATATCCCTACATTTATGGGACCGATGACCAGTTCCTTTGCAGATGCCGCACTGCTTTGGTCTTTGTTCTATTCGACACTGTCCCCAGTGTCTTTTATAGCAGGTCTTACATACAGGCTTCTTACTGAACTTTTGTTGGTTCTTATTAAGCTCGTACTTGCTCTTTTTCTTATATTTCTGGGAGTTATCCTCCTCCTTTGGTTCATCCTTCACATTCAAAGTGTGAACACAACTCTTTTCCTGGGCAATTGAATGTGGTTTTGAATGGGATTTGGAGCGAGTAGCACTCGGCTCTTTGAACTGTTTCATGACCTTTTCCATGGCCTTTCCTACAGCTGCGTCAATCACAGCTTGGAGATTAACTCCACTAATATTGAGGTTTATGTTTGTAGCATCATTAGCTTTTGTCGCATCATTAGTATCGCGACTATTATCTACCTCATCCGAGTTTGCCATACTCGAAGCTTGGTACTAACCACCAAAATAAACAATTGTTAGTCATCATCGTGACGACCTGACATAGATTAGCCACGGCATCAATAAACCGTATAGGCTATTAAGTTCCGAACATTCCTAATGAAAGTTATTTAGAAGAATATCAGATTTCGTTTTTGCCTAGGTCACAAGAGAACCATCAATGGAATTTAAGGTTTGGACCGAGTCCATTACCTGTTTGACATGGGATCACAATGTCACAACTGTCTTTGTCACATAGATGATTATGAATAACTCGAAGGCTAGCCTTAAAGGACTTTTAATATATATATGGCACAGAGGCCCGTCACTAGGGACATAAAAGGATATGGCATAAAGCCTAGTCATGAAGGACATAAATAAACATATGGCGCGAAGGCCTTGTCGCAAAGGACATTTAGATATGGCACAAAATGGCCTTGTCACAAGGACATTATAAGATATGACACCAAAGGCCTGTCTCGGAGGACATTATAGAATCTTGCACAAAAGGCCTGTCACAAAGGATGTTAACTTGTCACGAAAGACAAATTATAGCACAGTGGCTTGTCATGAATGACTTAAAATATAACTCGTTGGTTTGTCACAAGGACATTAATTTATTGGCCGCAATCTTGTTAGATCAGGGGCTTTAAGATTTGAACATAGTTCTTCACCTTTGGACAGGGAGTCATAGACTACAACTGTCATCATCTTGAAAGACGATTCATTTTGGCACAAAGGTAAACCAATTGACATCACTAATGGATGTTTATATATAATCATCATATTTGATGATGTTAGTCATGATCACATTGATCATATAGACTGCGAAACTTGGGCATAACTTTCCACTTTGGACAGGGAACCATAATGGTCACAACTGTCATTGTCTCAAATGGACGATATAATGTAGCCAGTAGACGAGACATTACTAGGAATGTTTAGTATGATTAAGATGTTGATGAGATTAGTCATGATCGCATGGATCATATAGACTATTAGGTTTGGGTATAACCCACCACTTTGAACAGGGGATCACAAAGACTACCACTATCTTTGTCTTATCGAAAATAAAGTAAAGTATAACCCATAGGCATTTCATCACTAGGGATGTTAATATTATGATCATCATATTGATGATATTAGTCAGGATCACAATGATCATATAGATTATGAGATTTGAGCATAGCTCACCCCCTTGGGCAAGGAATTATAAAAGATTACAATTGTCTTGTCACAATTGGACAATATAATATAGCCCGTAGGCAAAACATCATTAAGGATGTTAAATTTAATCATCGTATTGATGATTTTAGTCATGATCGCATTGATCATATAGACTATTAGGCTTGAGCATAGCTCACTACCTTGGACAGGGGATCATAAGGATCACAATGTCAATGTCTCAAATGGACAATATGTTATAGCTCGTAGGCAAAACATCATTAAGGATGTTAAATTTAATCATCGTATCAGATGATATTTAGTCATGATCGCATTGATCATATAGACTATTATGCTTGGACATAGTCCAATATCTTTAGACAGGGAGTCGTAGACCACAACTGTCGTTGTCTTATTGGACAACAAGTATAGCCCGTAGGCACTTCACCACTAATGGATTTTTATGGTATGATCATCACATTGATGATACTTGCCATGATCTACTTTGATCATAAAGGCTTTAAGGATTGGACATAATCCAATACCTTGATGGCTGGTGTGGTTTCTCAAGCCACACTGCCAGGAGTGTTAACATGTTCTTGGATGTTAACAAAGATTAATTGTCTTAAGAGGGTTTTACCATCATAGCCATGTTCATAGACATATAGGCTAGGTTATACCATTAAGAGGATCTTTTGAAATTTTCAGCTGATCGATAAAGTTCGAGTAAAATCGGAACTATCGTACGATAAAGGACGAAATGAATACCTATATAAAATTTTCAAAACTTTCCATAAATCATTAGGAATTTACAATAGTTCCTTAATCAGGACTTTTAGTAGTTTATTTGTCCACACAGGGACTTTAAAGCAACTCTAGCCCACGCAGGGACCAAAAGGAAATATGAGTCCGTATAGGGACTATAAGATATGTCCGCATTAGGATTATTGTTGTGACAACCCGAGATTTCAAGTCCTTTCATCTACTTACCACTTGTTTAGTAATCCTGTTTTTGACTATTTGTTTTATGTTATGTAATGCGTAATTGTTTGAAGGATTAGAGTATTCTAGTGATTGGGTGATTTAATGTTTAAGGTTAGTGATTAATGAAAACAAAACGTGATATATGAGCTCGACGAAAAATGTATTTCGTCACCCACATGCACGACGAAGGATGTATTTCGTCGAAGTGGGTGTTTCACCATTAGGGCCTCTCGGCCCAAGTCGTCCAGGCCCAGTACATGAGACGTATAACTTATGTAAATTGTAACATAACCATCACAAAACCCTAGAGTGCTCCTCCTTACTTTCTACGACAATCCCCTCTACTTCGAGGCCCTTCCTTCGTAACGATCCGAGTATCGTCAGTATATTTCGAGGTTAGTGTAATGATTCTAAGTTAACTTGGATCCTTGTTGTTGTCTGGTTTGATTTCGTGATCTGTGAGCTTGATGATCTTGCGTTGTTAAAGTTCTGTGAATGATAATCTGTGTTCATGAGTAATGCTTGGTAATATGTGTGAATGTAATCATCTGTTTAAGATCATATATTAATTGTTTAGAACCTCGACTTTAAGGAATGAATGGCTGCATAGTTAAAACAATCGGATTTCAATGTGTATGTAAATGATTGGCCTGTTAGATGGATAACATGAGAATAGTTATGATACATGAGTTATTGTTGAAAGGTTGAGGACTGTACATGAATTGGGGTGTATAATTCTTGATTAAAACTGCTGTATGGTCATATTGAAAATTGTCAAATTCATTAACATATGTTATGGTAGAAGTCAGGGACTGGTAACCGTCTGTTAGGGTTAGCGACGAAAAACCTTTGACGAATAACCAGTGTCGACGAAGGTCCCATTCTTCGTCGACATACCTGTTGACTAACTTTGGATCTTTCGTCACCCTTGAACCCGATGAAAGATGGGTCTTTCGTCATGATTGGACCCCGACGAAAGATGGTTCTTCGTCGCATGGGTAACAAGTTGAACAGTGAGTGGGTTATGTTGTGCATGCTATCTGACAGTTGTGATTGTTGCATGAGGTTAAGGCTATCTAGAAATAAGGAACATGTATAGACTGATATGTGTTGTTTAATGTAAATTGTCTGATATGAATAGCCAATGCAACTGTGAATGTTATTGCGTGATATACACAGGGTTGTGGATTGTTGTGTGAAATGTAAACTGTGTAATTACATAAAGTAACTTATTTCGAAACTGATATTGATTGGTAACCTCGGTAGGGTTGGTTGATTAACTGGAACGGGTAACTGGTTAAATACCGAGCAAAGCTAAGGTGAGTTCACTGCTCTTTTTCCAAGCATGCGTCCTGGGGAGGGACATCTGGTAAACGTTCTGGGGAGGAATGTCGGGTTATTAGGTTTGACTGGAATGTTAAACTCGGGATGTTGGTTAATACACTCATATCTATCAATTTAGTTCCTTCTACCGATTTGTTGCCGGGGAGGCAACGGGGTATTAGTTAATAGCGTTATTTAGGTTTGGCACCCTCACACCGTACCGAGGAGGACGGGCGTGAACTAATGACCCCAGTCTTGACCATTGCTTTGATAGAGGCATTGGGGAATAGGGCAAATAATCTGGAGCCATCGGCGGTAATCGAGTTATTAACGACATCAAATCATTGAAATGTTTTATACTTATATCTGGTAACTAAATTGTGTTAACAAACTTTGAACTCACCAGCGTCATCTGACACACTTGTCTGCATGCTTGCAGGTCGTTAGATTCATGGTTGGAACTTGCTATCTGGGAGCGCTGGAGTAGTCATGGGATGAGACTCTTGGATACATGTTTTATTGGTTATGAACACTTGTTTTGAAACAGATGATTACCGATTTACGTTATGCTTCCGCTGAACGTTTACTTTGGTTTTAACTTATGACTTGGAATTATATTATGAAATGAATGGAATGTTTTGCTTAAATATTTATTATAGTTCAATGTGATTGGTGGCTTGGATCCTCGTACGTCACACGTCCCGCGGTGTTTCCGCATGTGGTATTTTAGGGGTGTGACAGTTTGGTATCAGAGCCACTGGTTATAGTGAACTAGGTTTTAAAACGTTTTTATAAAACTAGACTATAACCGAACAACTTCGAAAATTGACCATGACACTAAGCTCCAGATTGCAAGGTTCGTATCTCGTTTACTTATTGCATAGCATATCTAGTGTACACTTACGTATGATGTTGCATGAGATTGCACACTTAGCACTACGGACTGAATTCATGTGTACTTGCCTAGTTTATGTGACTGATAGAGTCACAGTGTGATATTCCGTTAGATTTTCGTGACTCATGTTTTGTGGTGTCTTCTGATTTGCTACTCGAAATTTGAGGAACCTTGTAGCACGAGTTGGGAGGAGCTGAGATAAACATGCAAATTGCATTGTTATTATGGGTGCACACATAATAATGTGGGGTGCATGTGTGTCCCAGCGAGGCTTAACGAGTGTGAAAGGGGTTCCGTTCTGTTGTTTGATGTAAGCATATTAATCTGTAGAAGTCGTTGAGAAGTTTGACTCCTACCTTATCTCGATCCTTAACCTTTTCCCATCTCTTATATAGAATCATGAGCGGACGAGGCCATGGGCGTGGTCACATGCGATGATACAGGCTGAGTTGACAAATTTGATTAACACCCGTGTAGCTGAGGCTTTGGCAGCCTACCAAGCTGGTACGAAATGTTCCAATTACTCCTTATTCTTGTGTCGAGTATCCAACTCTTACCCTTGTGTTGAATTTTCTTTCGTCCATTAGGTCAACAAGCGAATCAGAATCAAAACCATCCGCCTGCTTGCACTTTCAAGACATTCATGGATTGTAAACCACAGACATTAAGTGGGACTGAAGGGGCTGTGGGGTTACTACGTCGGTTTGAGAAGGCTGAGTCAGTGTTCGCTATGTGTAACTGTCCCGAGGGGAACCGAGTGAAGTATGCTACAGGCACCTTGGAGGACGGTGCCTTAACTTGGTGGAATGCCCAGGTGCAGATGTTGGGCATTGAGATGGCTAATGCAACGACTTGGGATGATTTCAAGGAGTTGATGCGGGAGGAGCACTGTCCTCGTGACGAGATTCAGAAGCTCGAGAACGAGTACTACAATCTGAAAATGGAGGGGTCCGAGATCGAGGCTTACACGAAACGATCTCATGAGCTAGCAAATATGTGCCCTAATTTATCTCGACCTCCACCTTGAAGAATTGAGTTGTACATCAAAGGCCTGGCACCAGCAGTAAAGAGTTTGGTCACTGCTGCAAACCTTAACAATCTGCCTCAGATTATCCGTTTAGCATACAAGATTACTGATCAAGAGGTCGAACGTGGAGCGTTACCGCCCCGTGTTTCTGCTACTACTCCTGCTACTACAGCTACCGCACCTGCTAGTGATAACAAGCGTAAATGGAACGATGCTGACAAAGTAACCAGTGCAAGTCAATCTCAGAAAAGGCCTGACAATAGCAATAACCGTAGTTTCAGTCAGTCGTCCTCAGTTAACCAAGGCCAGGGCATCAATCAGAGTCAAGGCTCCTATGTTGGTAGGAAGCCAAAGTGCAACAAGTGTGGGTATCATCATCATGGACCGTGTGTCTGAGCTTGCCACCGGTGTGATAAGGTGGGTCACATCAAGCATATTCATTGCTCACATAACGCACACATATAGTCCAATTCACAACATTTATTCATGCATCTCGGGCACCAACCAAATGCCTAACATGTAATCACTTAAGCATGTTATACGCATACATACATAATCTGCTAGTCCACCTTTCAATCCGGCTATTAAACATGTATGACTCAAGTAATAAAGCATGTATGTATCACAATTATTAACACAACTAAACATTCATTGCCCAACAAATCATATCAGGCGCAATCACTGCCTTGGCAGTCTTACTCGGCCCAACGTTGCTGGCCCAAGTCCAGTTATGTTGCTCAATTGGCTCTGGCTCAGCTGGGTTGTGTACACAGTAAATCCTGTGGCCCAGTGTTGTTGTCGTGGCCCAGCTGTGAACCGGCTTGTTTTTGGCCCAGAACCAACAATTCAGGTTATATGTGTGTGTGTATGTTCAGCAGTTACATGTGGCCCAAACAAAAAAACTCATCCAATACTTTCTAACAATCCATTACAAGCATCAGCCCAAACAATATACATATAACCTATTAAGGTATTCGGTCCAAACAAGAATCCCAATCATGCTTTCAATGTTCAAACGGTGATCCGAAATCACCCAAATCATGCCATCTAAGGAGTAATCAAATCATGCAACATTTACTCTTTTATTCCAGATTCATGTTCTAACTAATTCAAAAACATACCATTCACGTTTATCAATTTCATCACATAATTCCCTTCTAAACTCCCTGATCAGAATTGTGCACGCAACAACCTAATTATCAATATGGTTTCTATCGTCTAGTGATAATTCCATGAACTTCCAACACATAGTCAAATCATACGCATAAATTAACAACATTGCATCTTATTAACCGGCTAATATATAACACGAAACAACAAGCATGCCCTTCGGCCAGGTGTGTCAAACATCGACCCAAGGTAACAGGTAATCAATTCGACTAATTTGTATAAGGTTACAAGTAATCACAATCAGACATAATAATACCTCGACTATCAAGAACATTACACCAACAAACAATCAAAGACAATCCTAAACATTTAGTTCACGTACCGATTGAATGTAGAGACACAAGAAGTGATGCTTGATAATGATATGCTTCAACGAATAACTACTGCCGTTTAATAAACTAGAGGACACCTAGGGTTTGTAACTACTCATGTATTCATATGCACTCTACGTAACATGAATTAGGGGAATGGGCTTTACTTGTCTTGGGCTTGCGAAATTGGTCCAAAGGTAGCAAGGGTTTAATGTGGGTTGTAAAAGTTACACATGCAAAGTCCATGAGAAGTGGGCTCCTTAAACCCTACTGACAACAGCCGGCCCAATCAATTCTGATATTCACTTGGGCTCTAACAGGCCCAAGCATATTCATAGTCGGTTATTATGGCCCAATACATATTATATAATAGAGTTACCAAAGTTTAACGGAGTTAAAAAAATATCACAAGATCAAACGTAACTAACCTTGAAAGTTCAGATTGTCACATCATCCCCAACTTGAAAGAAATTTCGTCCCGAAAGTTACCGGCTTTACCAGGTTTAGACTTGTCTTCAGGGAAAAGTTGAGGATATTTAAGCTTCATCTGGTCCTCACGCTCCCACGTGAACTCCGGTCCACGTCTTGAGTTCCAACGAACTCTAACAATCGGGATACGACTATGTTTACGCACCTTGACCTCTTGGCCCATGATCTCGATAGGTTCTTCGACAAACTGTAACTTGTCTTCGATCTTGAGCTCTTGAAATGGCACAACCAGTGCCTCATCAGACAAACACTTCTTCAACTGTGAGACATGGAAGACATCGTGAACATTACCCAACTCAGCAGGCAACTCAAGCTTGTAAGCAACTTTACCGATCTGCTCCGGGATTTTAAATGGCCCGACGTAACGTGGGTTAAGCTTGCCACGCTTCCCGAAGCGTACAACCCCTTTCCACGGCGAAACCTTCAACATAACACGGTCACCCACTGCAAACTCTAACGGTTTCCTACGCTCATCAGCGTAGCTTTTCTGACGATCCCATGCCGCTGCCATACGGTTCCTGATCTTAACAACCATTTCTGAAGTTTCAAGTACAAGCTCAGGACCTATGATCTGACTGTCACCCACTTCAGCCCAACAGAGAGGAGAACGACATCTCCGCCCGTACAATGCTTCAAATGGAGCTGCCTGAATACTAGTGTGGTAGCTGTTGTTGTAGGAGAACTCTATCAACGGCAAGTGTTTCTCCCATCCTTTCCCAAAATCGATCACACATGCCCGCAGCATGTCTTGAAGCGTCTGAATGGTGCGCTCACTCTGACCATCAGTCTCTGGGTGATAAGCAGTACTCATATCGAGACGTGAACCGAACGACTTATGCATAGACTGCCATAGTTCAGAAGTGAAACGCGGATCTCGATCTGAGATGATAGAAGTTGGTACCCCATGCCTAGAAACCACCTCCTTAAGATAGACTGCTGCCAGCTGAGAAAACTTGTCTGTTTCCTTGATTGCCAGAAAATGCGCTGACTTCGTGAGGCGGTCAACAATCACCCATATAGTATCGTTTCCAGCCTGAGTCCTTGGTAATCCTGTAACAAAATCCATGGCCATCTGCTCCAACTTCCACGTGGGTATCTCTGGCTGCTAAAGTAAACCCGAGGGTTTCTGATGCTCTGCTTTGACTTTAGCACAAGTCAAACACTTACTCACGTACGTCGCAATGTGATCCTTCATCTTTGGCCACCAATACATAACCCTAAGATCCTGATACATCTTATCTGAGCCCGGGTGAACAGAATACCGAGACTTGTACGCTTCATCCATCAAAAGCTCTCGAAGATTACCATACAAAGGAACCCATACCCACTCCATGTAGTAATGAATGCCATCAGCTCTCACCACCAGTCGCTTTTCCATGCCTCGCAAGTACTCGGACTCGATGTTCTCTTCCTTCAAGGCCTCGATCTGAGCGGAACGAATCTGAGCAGGTAAACCAGAGTGAATAGTAAGCTGCAGAGTGCGAACACGTTTAGGCTTTGTCTCCTTTCGGCTAAGTGCATCAGCCACAACATTAGCCTTCCCCGGATGATACTTGATGGCACACTCATAATCATTCAGTAGCTCTATCCAACAACGTTGCGGCATATTCAATTCCTTCTGGTCGAAGATATGCTGGAGACTCCTGTGATCGGTGTAGATAGTGCATTTGGTACCGTACAGATAGTGCCTCCAAATCTTCAACGCAAATACCACAGCCCCTAACTCCAAGTCATGAGTCATATAATTCTTCTCGTGTACCTTCAACTGACGAGAAGCATAAGCTATCACTTTCTCACGTTGCATCAACACGCAGCCGAGACCCTGAATCGAAGCATCACAATAAACTACGAAATCCTCTGTACCCTCTGGTAGAGACAAGATCAGTGTGCTGCACAATTTCTGTTTCAAGAGCTGGAATGCGTCCTCCTGTTTCGTTCCCCAAGAATAGCCAACGTTTTTCTGTGTCAAGGAGGTAAGAGGTTGAGCAATCTTCGAGAAATCCTGAATAAACCGACTGTAGTACCCTGCAAGACCTAGGAATTGTCGCACCTCCGAAGGATTCTTCGGTGCTGCCCAATTCCTAATAGCGTCAATCTTGGCAGGATCCACATGTATCCCCATCTCGTTGACAATATGCCCAAGAAAGTGTACTTCCCGAATCTAGAAATCACACTTAGAAAACTTCGCGTAAAGCTGCTCCTTCCTCAGGAGCTCCAAGATAAGACGTAGATGCCGCTCATGGTCCTCCTTGCTCTTGGAGTAGATTAAGATGTCGTCGATGAAAACAATAACAAAGTCGTCAAGATACGGTTTGCATACGTGGTTCATGAGATCCATGAAGACCGCTGGTGCATTGGTCAACCCAAACGGCATAACCAAAAACTCATCGTGTCCATACCGCGTCCGAAAAGTTGTTCTGGGAACATCCTCCTCTCTAACTCGTACCTGATGATAACCCGACCTTAAGTCGATCTTGGGATAGAAACTTGACCCTTGCAGCTGGTCAAACAGGTCGTCGATACGGGGTAAAGGATAACGGTTCTTGACCGTCACCTTGTTGAGCTTGCGATAATCTATGCACATCCGAAAGGACCCATCCTTCTTTTTCACAAACAGTACTGGGGCTCCCAAGGTGAAGAGCTAGGTCGGATAAAACCTCTATCCAACAGCTCTTGGAGTTGATTCGACAACTCCTGTAACTCTCCTGGCGCAAGACGATAAGGAGCACGAGCAATCGGGACTGCTCCTGGCGCGAGTTCGATCTGAAATTCCACCTGACGGTGTGGAGGTAAACCAGGAAGTTCTTCAGGGAATACATCAGGGAATTCGTGAACAACTGGAAGATCCTCGATCTTCCTTTCATCAGACTGCGAATCGGTAACAAGAGCTAAAATAGCAGGGTAGCCCTTACATAGACATTTCTGAGCCTTCATTGCCGAAATAATGCTCACTGTGGCACCACTACGATGACCCTGAACAGATAGAGATTCTCCACTAGGGAGAGGAACATGCACGATTTTCTCCTTGCAGAGAATTTCCGCCTGATGCTTGGACAACCAGTCCATGCCGATAACCACATCGAAGCTTCCAAGAGTAACAGGGAGTAGATCAATGTCGAACACCTGACCCATGAGGACGAGTTTGCACCCAATAAGAGCGTGTGAAGCCTCAATTGTCTTACCATCAGCTATCTCTACTATGTGTTTAGTTACAAGTGGTGTAGGACTCAACCCTAACTGACGACTGAACCCCAAAGATACATAACTCCAATCGGCTCCAGAGTCGAATAAAATAGAAGCAAATATATCATTTACCGAAAACATACCGGTCACTACGTTGCCGTCATTCCGAGCCTCCCCAGCTCCAATAGTAAACCCGCGCCCATGCGCACCGTTTCCCCCGTTGTTCCTAGCGTTGTTGTTATTCCCATTGTTATTACCACCAACATTCTGATTCAGTTGAGGACAGTCTCGCTTGATGTGACCCTCAGCTCCACATTGAAAACAACCCTTACGAATACCCTGATTCTGCTGAGGCTGCTGCCTACCCTGCTGCTGTGACGGCTGCTGGGGGTTCGGGAGTGAAACCCTACAATCCCTGGCCATGTGCCCTGCTCTGTTGCACCTGTGACATATCCGAGTACACTGCCCCCGATGATGATAGTTGCACTTGTCCACATCGTTCCACTTGCGCTTGCTGTCAGTGGCGGGAGTAGTAGCTGTAGTAGCGGCAACAGTAGTAGCAGAAACACGTGGTGGCAGTGAACCACTCTCCACCTCCTGATCGGTGATCTTATGAGCCAAACGGACAATCTGTGTCAAGTTGTTGAGGTTTGCTACAGTAACCAAACCCTTCACTCGTGGAGGTAATCGCTTGATGAACAATTCAATTCTTCGAGTCGAAGGTCGGGACAAATTTGGGCACATGACAGCCAACTCATGCGACCGCTTCACGTATGCTTCAATCTCAGATCCCACCATCTTCAGATCATAATACTCGTTTCCTAGTTTCTGTATCTCATCACGAGGACAATACTCCTCCCTTATCAACTCCTTAAAATCGTCCCAAGTAGTGGCGTTCGCCGCCTCGATACCCAACAGCTGAACCTGGGCATTCCACCATGTCAGGGCACCATCCTCTAGTGTGCTCATAGCATACTTCACTATGTCCCCCACAGGACAGTTACACATCGTGAATACGTACTCCGCCTTTTCGAACCAGCGCAGGAGTCCTACAGCCCCTCCAGTCCCACTGAAGGTCTGCGGCTTACAATCCATGAAGGTTTTGAATGTGCAGACAGGTGGATGGTGCGGATTCTGCTGCATCGGTTGACCTATTAATGAAATGACATATAACAAACAAGTAAGACTCAAGCATACGACACAAAGAATAAGAGTGTTTGGTATATATCATACCAGCCTGATAAGCCGCTAAGGCTTCAGCCACGCGAGTGTTGATTAAATCGGTTAACTCAGCTTGAGTCATAGCAGTATGGCCACGTCCACCTCCGCGGCCTCCACCACGTCCACCACGTCCGTTCATGATTCTATATATAAGAAAAGGAAGGATTTAAAATGCAAGTTCAAGTAGGAGTCAAGCACTGCTATGATCTCCACGGGTTTCTAAGTTCTAACATAACATCAACTAACAGAGCGAAACCCTTTTTCACAATTGTCATGATTCACTGGGACTCACATGCACCCCACATTATTATTATGTGTGCACCCATAATAATAACCTAGTTTGCATGTTTATCTCAGTTCCTCCTAACTCGTGTTAAAAGGTTTCCCCCAAATTCAAGCAACAAGACAGATGACACCGCAGCATAGATCATGGAAGTTCAAGGAATGTCACACATAACATGGGTTGTCAACATATAAGTTCATACTGTAGTGCCGAGTGTGTATTCACATGTGATGTTGTCTAATAGCCAATACTAGTGATACTGTGCAATAGTAATCAAGAGACGAACCTTGCAGTCTGGAGCTGAGTGTCATGGTCGATTTCGGATCTGTTCGGTTATAGTCTGGTTTTATAAAAATCGTTTTAAAACCAAGTTCACTATAACCAGTGGCTCTGATACCAAACAGTCACAACCCCAAAATACCACCTAGGGAGTGTCCCTGATAGGCGTGTGACATGCCGACAATGAGCCACTAATTACATTGAACCCACACAGGTTTCAAAATAAAGTTCTCAATCATTAATAAAATACCATCAACAAGTTTAAACGAAAACCAATATGTTCAGCGGAAGCAAGTAATAGACCAAAGTTAAACTGTTTAAAACCCAAGTATAGTATCAAGAAATCAATCACATCAATCCCTTCAATCGACCCATGATCACTTCTGCTACTCCAGACAGCAAGTATCCAAATCCATGAAATCTAACGACCTGCGAGCATGCAACAAGTGTATCAGACAAAGCTGGCGAGTTCACAGTATATGAAAACGTTTGTTACCAAGTATTTATTCCAGTTCGTTAACAATTGCAAAAGTAATATTGATAATATCTCGATATTGAACAAGACGGCTCCTGATGTATGTTTTGCCCGTTCCCCAGTGCTCCTATCAAAACACTGGGCCCGACTGGGTCATTAGTTCACAACCGTCCTCCCCGGTATGGTGTGAGGGTGCCAAACCTAAGTAGTGCTACCAACTGATACCCGTTACCTCCCCGGTAACAAAAGATGGGACTTAGAAGTGATAGAATGAGATTATTATCCAATATTCCAGTTTTACCCCAAAAGACTTATCCCTCCCCGGGATACCCACTGACTGTCCCAACCACCGGGACGCATGCTCAAGAGTAGTGAACTCACCTTGGTTTTGCTCGGCAAGATTGTTTACTTGATTAATCAGATGAACAATCACGGCCTAAAAGGGTTACCGATAACAGTCAGTTTTTCATGCATTTTGCGTACAACTAATTAACGTCTTTAAGGTTCACATCAAGCATATTCATTGCTCACATAACGCACACATATAGTCCAATTCACAACAGTTTATTCATGTATCTCGGGCACCAACCAAATGCCTAACATGTAATCACTTAAGCATGTTATACGCATACATACATAATCTGCTAGTCCACCCTTCAATCCGGCTATTAAACATGTATGACTCAAATAATAAAGCATGTATGTATCACAATTATTAACACAACTAAACATTCATTGCCCAACAAATCATATCAGGCGCAATCACTGCCTTGGCAGTCTTACTTGGCCCAACGTTGCTGGCCCAAGTCCAGTTATGTTGCTCAATTGGCTCCGGCCCAGCTGGGTTGTGTGCACAGTAAATCCCGTGGCCCAGTGTTGTTGTCGTGGCCCAGCTGTGAACCGGCTTGTTTGTGGCCCAGAACCAACAATTTAGGTTATATGTGTGTGTGTGTGTGTGTTCAGCAGTTACATGTGGCCCAAACAAAAAAACTCATCCAATACTTTCTAACAATCCATTACAAGCATCAGCCCAAACAATATACATATAACCTATTAAGGTATTCGGTCCAAACAAGAATCCCAATCATGCTTTCAATGTTCAAACGGTGATCCGAAATCACCCAAATCATGCCATCTAAGGAGTAATCAAATCATGCAACATTTACTCTTTTATTCCAGATTCATGTTCTAACTAATTCAAAAACATACCATTCACGTTTATCAATTTCATCACATAATTCCCTTCTAAACTCCCTGATCAGAATTGTGCACGCAACAACCTAATTATCAATATGGTTTCTATCGTCTAGTGACAATTCCATGAACTTCCAACACATAGTCAAATCATACGCATAAATTAACAACATTGCATCTTATTAACCGGCTAATATATAACACGAAACAACAAGCATGCCCTTCGGCCAGGTGTGTCAAACATCGACCCAAGGTAACAGGTAATCAATTCGACTAATTTGTATAAGGTTACAAGTAATCACAATTAGACATAATAATACCTCGACTATCAAGAACATTACACCAACAAACAATCAAAGACAATCCTAAACATTTAGTTCACGTACCGATTGAATGTAGAGACACAAGAAGTGATGCTTGATAATGATATGCTTCAACGAATAACTACTGCCGTTTGATAAACTAGAGGACACCTAGGGTTTGTAACTACTCATGTATTCATATGCACTCTACGTAACATGAATTAGGGGAATGGGCTTTACTTGTCTTGGGCTTGCGAAATTGGTCCAAAGGTAGCAAGGGTTTAATGTGGGTTGTAAAAGTTACACATGCAAGGTCCATGAGAAGTGGGCTCCTTAAACCCTACTGAAAATAGCCGGCCCAATCAATTCTGATATTCACTTGGGCTCTAACAGGCCCAAGCGTATTCGTAGTCGGTTATTATGGCCCAATACATATTATATAACAGAGTTACCAAAGTTTAACGGAGTTAAAAAAAATATCACAAGATCAAACGTAACTAACCTTGAAAGTTCTGTTTGTGAAGAAGAAAGATGGGTCCTTTCGTATGTGCATAGATTATCGGGAACTCAACAAGGTGACTGTCAAGAACTGCTATCCTTTGCCACGCATCGACGACTTGTTTGACCAGTTGCAGGGGTCAAGTTTTTACTCAAAGATCGATTTAAGATTGGGCTATCATCAGATGAGAGTCCGAGAGGAGGATGTTCCTAAAACGGCTTTTCGAACGCGGTATGGGCACTATGAGTTCTTAGTTATGCCGTTTGGGTTGACAAACACCAGCAATCTTCATGGACCTCATGAACCGTGTATGCAAACCGTATCTCGACGACTTCATTATTGTGTTTATCGACGACATTCTGATCTATTCAAAGAGCAAGGAAGATCACGAGCGACATCTGCGTCTCATTTTGGAGCTTCTGAGGAAGGAGCAGCTTTACGCGAAATTCTCTAAGTGTGACTTCTGGATTCGAGAGGTACACTTCCTTGGCCACATTATGAATGAATCGGGAATACACGTGGATCCTGCAAAGATTGACGCTATTAGAAATTGGGCGGCACCAAAGAATCCTTCGGAGGTACGACAGTTTCTTGGTCTTGCAGGGTACTATCGAAGATTTCTCGAAGATCGGTCAGCCTCTTACCTCGTTAACCCAAAAAGGCGTTGTATACTCGTGGGGAACAAAGCAAGAAGATGCTTTCCAGATGTTGAAACCAAAGCTCTGCAGTGCACCGATCTTGTCTTTGCCAGAAGGTACCGAAGATTTCGTGGTATATTGTGATGCTTCTATTCAGGGTCTCGGTTGTGTGTTGATGCAACGCGAGAAGGTGATAGCTTACGCCTCCCGACAGTTGAAGGTTCACGAGAGGAATTATACGACTCACGACTTAGAGTTGGGAGCCGTGGTTTTCGCATTGAAAATCTGGAGGCATTACCTCTACGGTACCAAATGCACCATCTACACCGATCACAGGAGCCTCCAGCATATTTTCGACCAGAAGGAGTTGAATATGCGACAGCGTCGCTGGGTAGAACTTTTAAACGACTATGATTGTGCCATCAAGTACTATCCGGGTAAGGCTAACGTGGTAGCTGATGCCCTCAGTCGAAAGGAATCAAAACCTAAACGTGTTCGCGCCTTGCAGCTCACCATCCATTCTAACTTGCCTGACCGGATCTGTTCTGCACAAACCGAAGCATTGAAAGAGGAAAACATTGAAGCAGAGTACTTAAGGGGCATGGAAAAACGACTTGTAGAGAGATCGGATTGTATTCTCTACTTCATGGAGCGTGTGTGGATTCCTTTGTTTGGTAACCTTAGGGATCTTGTGATGGATGAAGTACAAAAGTCTTGATACTCTGTTCACCTGGGTTCGGATAAGATGTATCAGGATCTCAAAGTCATGTATTGGTGGCCGAAGATTAAGACTCACATCACGACTTACGTAAGTAAGTGTCTTACTTGTGCTAAAGTTAAAGTAGAATATCAGAAACCCTCGGGTCTACTTCAGCAACCAGAAATACCCATGTGGAAATGGGAGCAAATCGCAATGCATTTTGTCACAGGCTTGCCGAGAACTCAAAACGGAAATGATACCATCTGGGTGATCGTTGATCGTCTCACGAAGTCAGCACATTTTCTAGCAATCAAGGAAACGGACAAGTTCTCACAACTTGCCGTTGTTTATCTTAATGAGGTGGTTTCTAGGCACGGGGTTCCGACCTCTATTATCTCTGATCATGACTCGCGTTTCATTTCGGATTTGTGGCAGTCGATGCACAAATCGTTCGACTCGTGTCTCAACATGAGCACTGCTTATCACGCATAGAGGGATGGTCAAAGTGAGCGAACCATCCAGACACTTGAAGACATGCTTCGAGCGTGCGTGATTGATTTTGGCAAGGGTTGGGAGAAACACCTGCCTTTGATAGAGTTTTCTTATAATAATAGCTACCATACCAGTATCCAGGCAGCTCCATTCGAAGCATTGTATAGGCGAAAATGTCGTTCACCTCTTTGTTGGGCTGAGGTGGGTGACAGTTAGATCACAGGCCCGGAGCTTGTATTCGAAACTTCAGAAAAGATCGTTCAGATTAGAAGTCGTATGGCATAGTCGAATTCCGATCGTGAGGGTTCGTTGGAACTCAAGACGTGGACCGGAGTTCACATGGGAACGCAAGGATCAGATGAAGCTCAAGTACCCTCACTTATTCCCAGCTGACAAATCTAAATTTGATGCAACTAGTAAATTTCGGGACGAAATTCCCATTCAAGTTGGGGATGATGTGGCACCCACGGAAAATATACAGTCATCCTGAGCTAACGTCGTGCTATTGTGGATTGTTTATCAAATTTCGAGATGAAATTTCTTTCAAGTTGGGGATGATGTGACAACCCGAGATTTCAAGTTCTTTCATCTACTTACCACTTGTTTAGTAATCCTGTTTTGACTATTTGTTTTATGTTATGTAATGTGTAATTGTTTGAAGGATTAGAGTATTATAGTGATTGGGTGATTTAATGTTTAAGGTTTAAGGTTAGTGATTAATGAAAACAAAACGTGATATATGAGCTCGACAAAAAATGTATTTCGTCACCCACATGCACGACGAAGGATGTATTTCGTCAAAGTGGGTGTTTCGCCATTAGGGTGTCTCGGCCCAAGTCGTCCAGGCCCAGTACATGAGATGTATAACTTATGTAAATTGTAACGTAACCATCACAAAAACCCTAGAGTCCTCCTCCTTCCTTTCTACGGCAATCCCCTCTACTTCGAGGCCCTTCCTTCGTAACGATCCGAGTATCGTCAGTATATTTCGAGGTTAGTGTAATGATTCTAAGTTAACTTGGATCCTTGTTGTTGTCTGGTTTGATTTTGTGATCTGTGGGCTTGATGATCTTGCGTTGTTAAAGTCCCATACGTTATTATGCTTAAAATATGTTAATACATCAGTAGGATGTTAACATATATGCCCAAAAAGTATTTAAAACCAAATTAAGTCCCGTATGGGCATTTTGGTCATTTTAATATTTATAAAAGAGGTTTTAAAGTAAACTGATATTTTGGTCTAAAATATTCAGTAAAAATATTTATTTTATGGTGTTAAAACAGTAGGATATCATTCATATGTGTGGTTTACCATTTATGACCAAACTATATCCCGAAAGGGTATTTTGGTCATTTCACATATGCTTTTAAGGACATAATTGGAAGTCTGAGTTCATCACTTATACCTACTGTAGAAATATTAAAATTTATTTATAAATTCAGTATGTAACAATTCTTGGGTGCTAATTATGGTTTTAAACCATACTACGCACCTAATTAGCGTAAAAATCGATAATTGACGATATTTGAGATGTTTATGTGATTCTGAGATTTTAATCAGCTTTGAATGTTTAAAATATTTTATTTTTTCATAACAAATCAGTAGAAAAAGGTTTGGCATGTTAAACATATGTAAATCACATTTTATTAGCCAAAAGGGCATTATCGTCAATTAAGTAATTTATACAAGAACTCTAAGTTATGGTCAGTATCTAATCTGACCCAATATTCCAAAAATTCCTAAAAATGATATCATAACAGTAGGTAATGAGTTTTAGGTCAAAATCTATGTTTAAACATGCATTATGCATAATAGCGTAGTTTAATTAATAAAAAGTTCAATTTTACGATATCTTGCATATCTTTAATTTGAGACCAGAAAATTATGTCAAAATAATTTTGACATGTTTATATATATCAGTACTTAACCTATTAGTATGATCATATATTTAGAAATCTCAATTTTTGACTATAAGGGCATAATAGTCAAATATAAGCATAATAACGGAAACTAGCATATAATTCAAAATATAAATGACCAGGAAATATAACCTCAGAGGATTATACTACAACATAATATGGTCCTAATGGAAGCTTAAAACAAAAAAAGATTTAAGCTTAATCGGGTCAGAACTGAAAGTCAAAGCAAAAGTCAAGCTTTTGCGACTTTCGGTTACGAACCGACCCTAAACTCAAAATTGTCGGGCTGAACATGCTTAGACATGTTCTAATAATATTTACCAAGTTATTTAAGTGATAAAACATGGTTCATAACTTCTACATTATCAGTTTTATTTATTTTATGAAAATCTGATTAGTTTGACTTTTTGACTAGTTACTTTGATGCGACAATTAACTAAGTAAACATGATAATTAGGAGGTGCCCTTTTGAGGGATTATCACCTACCTAATTACGATCACGTAGCCATGTTCGTTGCGAACAATGGCTTGACCGTTAATGGTCTAACTAAATGTCAAAGCGTTATTACGATAACGCTTGACTCTTGGCTTTAAAGCCTATAAAACGGAAACTAGTGGCTAAGGACACTTACAAAGGGTCCTAGCTTGAACCTTGAACTCAGGAGGGCACCCTTTTTTATCAGGAATCCCAAGAAATTGCTTAAGAATGCTCAAGCAATGAGAAGGGGTGTTGAGAATGAAGGTGCAAGGATTTGAGGCAACATAAGGCATCTATTTATACTTGAAGAAGGTGTTCTTAGATCATGCCATGTGTTATGGTCCTCCTAAGATCATTCCAGGTTTAAAACCAGGTGTTTAAAACCATCAATGATCCATGGTTTTCGAGTTAGAGTGAATAGAAGTTTGTTTGGAGTCCAAGGAAAGAAGAACCTGCAGCTGGCCATGAGATTCTGTCAAAATGAGGCCGTCGCCGCACGCGACGGCAACAGGGGGTGGTGGTCGCGCGACGCCACCACACAAAACTCCAGCAAACAAGTTTTAAACTTGTCACTTTCAGTCCCTGTACCTTCTAATGCAATGTATCTTTCATTTTAGGCACAATAGGCCCTTGTAGTTAGTTTGTAGATGATCTAGGGAATATAACCAAACACCGTTAGGTCCGGTTCCATTAAACGATCACCGAAAACACTAGTTTCGTCTTGTTGACGCTTTTAACCCTTATTCTTGGGAATTTGCGCAATTAATACATAACGATATCGAAACTTCGTGAAATTGTTATCACTTATTCTTGAGAGTATAATCGAACATTAAGATGCCCCGGGTTCGTTAAAAGGTCACTCAGAGGTAAGAATTAACATGTTGACACTTTTAACCCTTCTGTTTTGTAATCTTTCGATTACTTTCACAAATAGCTTCTTACGTCCACATATTTACTCATTCAAGAATATATTCATCGTTTGTGGTCAATCAGAGGCACAAGTTTGGCATGTTGACACTTTTAGTTCCTCTATATTCACAGTTTTTGTTTTTGACGAAATTAGTCCCTTATAGTCAACGTATGACTTTATTAGGGTTTATTACACGTGTCAACTCATCATTGGAAACGATTTTACGAGGTGTTACAGAGAGTAAAACCACCACATCTCCGCGCGCCTGAAGTCAAGACTTGAACAAAAGGAATCTTTTCTGTTACAACATAATAGACACGTGGCAAGGGCATAAAGGTTTACAGCTGTAGATCTTCTAAAAGGCTTTCTAATGCTCACCGTGCATAACCATTCAGTTATAACGGACTGTGACGTGCCATAATCCTAGACACTCATCTAAATCACGATGATGGCACTAACTTGGAGAAAGATCTACCCAAAACCACTTTCCACGTGGCAGCTCCCCAACCGATGATCAAGACCCACGATCCGTGTGCATGAATGCGACGTTAATTGTTAACGGAAGGATTAATAACCGCCGACGGAAAATGCTTTCCGTTACTCTCTCCGTTACACTATTTTTCCCGCCAAAAAATCGGTTATAAATAAGTCATTGCAGGTATGATCTCACAAGTTACTTTCACTTCATTCTCACTTTTACTACTTCTTCTTCTTCCTCGAAGATCACTGAACTTATTCTCACGTCGGAGGGTGGTCACGGAGGAACCCCCATTCTCCTCATGGCGAGTCTAACAACTTTCTGTTTTGCAGTGATCACCGGAGAAGGAATTCAGCCAAACCCACGAATCAACGAGAGGATTAACCCCTTTTATGCAGAGACTAACCCCTGATCTGATTAACTGGGTTAGGCTCAAAGGATATAATATGCAAGATTTATAAACATAAAGTACAAAACTCGTCAATTTTAAAGACAAATGACACCGCTTGAAAAATGGTATAAAGATAAAGGACAAAATTTGAAATTCACTCACTAGTTTGTTTGTGAACTGGGTGAACAAATCATGTCCATTGATTTACATCATCAAATCGTAAAATACACTAGTGTATTTTCATCATCAAATCCTGACCATTGATTTACACTTATATATTGATAATCAAGAGCTAGGATTAGTTCACACAGTTCACTATTAAGGGGGTTGTTCACAAACGAACCTAATCCTATATATATATATATATATATATATATATATATATATATATATATTTGTGTATTACATATTTTTCAATATTCAAACAGTATAAAACGCATGCTATTATGGTACGTCAATGTTACTAGTTAACATAGGCCGATTCTTGTGATATATTTTAGTTGTGTGAACTGTTAGATAATAAAAATTCATTAATTATATAAAGTTTTTTTTACAAATTATATAATTATATCATTTATATTGTACAACCACACGTTAACACGAGTATATAACCTAGTGTAATGATAAACTAATAAAACAATTGGAGTGGAGACTAAAGCAATTATCTCAGAAAAATATTACACGAGGCCATCCTTGAAGATGACCACTCAATGAGTTACCAAATAAAATATATATTTCTTTTAAAAGCGACAAAAGAGAATGGAACAAGAAGATATGTAATGATATGTCAATAGAGTGGTGCCAGACGACTTGAAGCAAACCAAACCTCAGGAGCTTCACGCTTAGTTCTGTACCGAAAATTCCATTCAATCGGTAATCACTTCTTTTTTTTTTAATCACAGAGACTACTAAAGTATCATCGTGTTATTCAGTGGCGAAACTAGCCCAAAAATTCAGGGGTATCCAAATTTTTTTTTTTAGTTTTTTTTGGAGATTAGAGGTATCCTTTATATAAAAAGATAAAAATTTTACAAGAGGTAGACGAAGTTAAAGGATATTT
This sequence comes from Helianthus tuberosus, assembly GCA_030545235.1. NCBI lineage: Eukaryota > Viridiplantae > Streptophyta > Magnoliopsida > Asterales > Asteraceae > Helianthus > Helianthus tuberosus. The sequence goes on from CM060360.1 coordinate 171,829,593, forward strand.
TTACACTACGAAGAGGGAGTTGAGGGGTAGCGGTAGCCCGGGCTACCCCTCCTTGTACATTGGTTTCCGCCACTGGTGTCACTAGCAAAATCACCTGATCATATTCATCTTCACTAAGCAATTCAAACCCAGGACCTAATAATCTAATGCCTTATCCCACCCAAAGAATAAAGATGTCACTAGGCTATAATGCCATGGGTAAATCATTTTCATTTCCCAACTGTGTATATACTTATTACCAATTTTGAATAGGGAATTATGAGAACCGTATGATGTTTTCTTACATGGTACATAATAGATATAACGAGAATTAAAAAGAAAGTTAAATTAAAGATTAATACTCAAGATGTAGAGTTTACTTTTCGATATTCACTCAGATTTATCATGTTCTTCCCATATAATAAAATGAATTTCAGTTTAGATTTCTACCTTATTTTATGCAACCCATTATATTATATTATATTATATTATATTATATTATATTATATTATCAAAGATGGTGAGAAAATTATTGGGTTTCTTCGTAAGTCGTCACCATCCATTTGCACAACAACCACTTCGAATTTATATTCAACTTATGCCGTCACCATATGAAACAACTTATTTAAACTTAATTTGTTATCAGAAGTTAGGGTATAGGGTGTGGTCATGACTCTTATGACAACCATGACCCTTCACGTCAGTGCTATGTCACCCACCTCTAATCCATGACCCAAACCACTACCCGTCATGACCCAAACCACTAACTCCTTATTTATTTTAATTTATCTTTTTCTAAAAAAAAGGAAATGATTTTTTGAAAAATGGAAAGGAGAACCATGGTTGGCATGGGTTAATCCATGCAAACCATGGTGGATGAAGAAATAGGGTGGTATAGCCTTCCATTCATATTCCTAGATGGCGAATCATATCCCAATCATTAAACATAGAAACATACTTAATAGTTTCTACATTCCATCTATCTACTAAAGTTTGCCACCGACCGAATTTAATTAATATTTACACCCCCACGTTTCTAAAAAACTATATAAAATTTCATTTTCACCTCCTTAAGTTTCTAACGTTTCAAGTTTACCATTGGTATTATCATTTTTTTATTTAAAAAAACAGTTTCAAGTTTACGTTCCGTATTATCATTCTTTTACTTAAAAAAACATATTTCCTTGCGTGTTTATTTTTATGGGCGTGTCAGTGTAAATTCACGTTTTAACGTAAACGACGTAATTTCACGTTTCTGCCTTTGTAACACCCGGTCATTCTCGATGAAATTCTAAGTGACACGTGTCTTGAAACCTTCCTCATAATTAACTAAGTTAAAAACTGAGGGCTTAGAATTGTCAAAGGATCAAAATAAGAAGTTAAGGGGCTTGAAATGTCAAAAACCAAATTCCAGTTCTGCATGACACGCTGCGGACCATATGGGATTTCCCTTGCGGTCCGCAAGGGGTGTTAGACATCAGAAACTTCGCTAGCAGCAACATTTTCACCATATTTTGTCACCTTTCACCTCCTTGCCACCTTCTTCTCCGGTTGTGACACCTATGGGGACACTAATCCTCATCCTAAGCACCTTTGGACACTTGTCCAAAGCTTAGGCAACCTCAATTTGCTATATATAGCAACATTGAACTCATCATCTTTATCCCAAACTCAAAACAAACACACTTTCCTTTAAAAGTCTTATGTGAGTTTCTTGTTCTTTTTCTTCTCCAAGCGTCTCCTTTGGTTTTCTGGAATCGCCATCTAAAGTTGTTGAGTCCCTTTTTTATAAGCTCTTTCATTTGAAATTAGTTTCGTAGCTTAAATCCAACCGAGTGTCGTTAGTTTCAAATAGTTTGACCTTTAGTTCTGGTCACTTTGGTCAACCACTTTCAAATTAAATTTACCCAAACAGTCGTCATAATGTAGGGAATAAAACCCTTCATTTACAGCTCGTGATTATCACGTCTAAGTGGTTCAAATTGACAAGTTAAACCTGAATTTTATGAAAGTCAAATTCAGGTTTGTTTAAAAATATATATTTACCAAAGAATGACTTATAAACAAATGTAATGTGATATTTTATACATCAAAACGTTTTGATGTCTCTAAGTCTTGATGCAAAGGTAAGGGTGGTGTAGTGGTTAGGAGGAAGCCCACTAAACGAGTTAACATGGGTTTGATTCCTTTTCTTTTATACGGTATAAATTCGATTTACCTTACTTTTTGATCCAACTGCAAAGCTTATATATGTTACACTAGGTTATCACCCGGGTAGAAACCCGGGTAGGAAATTTTAAATTACATTATTCATAAGTGTGTCAATAAAGTAATGCAAATCAAATGACATTACATAAAATGGTAACACAGACTTCTTTAGAAGCCGTGTACAAAAACATCAAGAAAAAGACAAATATCGGTTATGTAAACTTAGGAATTAAACATCTTTGTTACCACTTGGACTAAAGGAATGTGAATCCCTGTTGACCATCTTTTGACACAAGTAAGGTAGTTTGAACATTAGACACCTGGAATAATATCATAATATGTAATATTTTACTAAAATTACTCTTCTTTTCTAACTAATAAAAACATTCAAGTTTCAGAATTGTTTCAAAAATTTTAAAATTAACTGATCTAAATAAATGTATAGATTAAGCCAAACATTACACGTAATGTAAACATAAGGTAGTGTTCTTAACATCCGAAAATGTACTTTTGATGTGTGAAACCTCCTTATCGTACATACCCCATGTGATTCATTACAGCTTTGTCCAGTCGACTATAAGTAGCAAGAACATTTACAAAATTAACCTATCTAGAACATTACCTCTCTTTAAGCAAATCCTTGTAAAAAACACATTTATTTAAAAACATGAAACGGCAAACATATCCATGTCTTCAATATATCCTCGACATCCCAATGTTCATAGACCGAATACTATAAAGCTTCAGGAGGCCCCAACAGCTTCAAAGCCTACACATTACACCAAAATTAAATCTAAATCAACAATCAATTTACCAACCAGACAAAACAAAAGAAATTATGAAGGATTCTGAAACACCTCTATTCAGTTTTCCAAAGAAAGAACAATGCAAAGAAAGAATACGTTAAGGTTCTTTCCAAGGTTTCTTCACCATCGGATATTAAGATATTATGACAATGTTACCCATAATCCAAGTTATTATTGTAATAGCATACGAATCATATTTAATACATCAATTAATTATAATATATAACTCAGGTCTTGCAATTACATGACTACTTTCCAGTTCGACCACATATCTCTGAATCACGTTTCCACTTTAATTCAGCTCTACATGTTTCAAATTCTTCTCTACTTATGAGAGGCCCACCTCCCCTCCCCTTCATGCCCATTCCCAACTCTGCAAGATCCCCGTTGTAACATTTTTTTTGTTATAATTAATTGCTCCAGTTATGTCACAATAATAAAAATAAATAATTACTTAATCATAGACTAAAATGCAAGATGAAACAACTATGAATACCTTAGTTGGAATAAAAGGAGGCATCATGAGCCCTCCTGGTGCGCAAAATTGATCTTGGAGAAACATGCTTCCAAAAGGAACATCCATGGGCCCAATCCCGTAACCACCCATATATGGCATGCCACTGCTATATGGGCCCATAAATTGATCCATTCCAGACTGCATTCTGTGCCAATAAGAATTGTAAGGATTAGGACCTTGAGGCATCTAGTTCATAGGCACAAAATCATGTGAGGCCCTCTACTGCAACTCTGCTGCTGCAAGAATAAGAAAAGAAAAATGTAGGCCATTTATAATTATTTATGGTGGATCATTATATAAACATTCTTATTAGGCATGTTTAATTTAAAAATGACACTTGAAACACAATACAATAATCCAAACTCTTACCACTTGTAGGCATATTGTTAACTTTCTTCTTTTTCTTCTTTTTTGCTGAAAAGAAAAAAAAAATGAAAACATAAGCCGGAAATTATACTTGAAGGGGATAATAACATATTTCAAAAATATTTATTTGGAGATAAGTCTTCTTACTCTGAGAAAGATGTAGGATCGCCATCTTCGTTTCCATCATTGGAGTTCATTGGTTTCTTACCATCTACTAAAGAAGTCTTCATGGATCGTGAAGAAGATAAAACCTTCCCGGATCTAAAAAAATAATCAGACATACATATTCAAAAAGACATTAAAAAAAAAACCTATAATCAACAATTACAATCCCTAAATCAGATAGACAATCAAGAGAAAATAAGAAACCCATAATTTCAACAACGAAAAAACCTTAATAATCAGAACAGAGGATCAATAACAAATATTAGCAATCAAAGATTTAGAGTTTTACCTGTGTTACATCGGATATTCCGTTCTATATGAAACCCTAATTTCAGCAACGGAAAAACCTTAACAATCAGAACAGAGGATCAATAACAAATATTAGCAATCGAAGATTTAGAGTTTTACCTGTACTAAATCGGATCTTCCGTTGTATATCGTCGATGATAAAAACTTTGTAGACAGTAATCGAAGATTTAAATCAAAACAGAGGATAAATAAGAAAGATTAGCAATCGAAGATTTAAACCTTTACCTGTATTACATCGGATCTTGACTTGTATTAGCAATCGAAGATAAAAAGATTGAAGACAGTGAAGGAGGCGGAGGCGAAGGCGGATGGCATGGCAATACCAAAGAGAAGATAGGGTTAGCAAAGGTTGTTGGCTATGACTGAAATGAAGAAAGAAAAGAATATTTTTCTTATAAAATATATATACCGATCCGAATAAGCGGACGGAAACGGGGCTTCATTATATGTGAAAAAAATACCCGTCTAGTTTCTCGCCAAAACCACATCTAGAAAGCCCTAATATTATGCCAAGTGTCCCAAATTTTTTTTGTTTATTATATATAATAGATTGAGTTATATCAGATACGTCGAAACACGCGTTTTTCATACGGTGGATGTATTGCATAACGTTCGGTATAATCCATTCGATTTATGCGATGTATGCGCGCTAGGCTTATTACTAGTTACATCTTGGTCACAATATGCAAATAGGTTAGAGTAAATTATAGAAAAGGACCTTTATGTTTATAACTAATCAGCAGTTAGCCTTTATATTTACTAATTACATTGGACCACCTTAATCTACGTGTTTTGTTGCACCCTTGCTCCTTTAGTCTAACGAAAGTTAGTATGCCCCGTTAAGTTAGAGTCACACGAGAGGCACATGAGGGTATTTGGGTAAACTTATAACCCCCTTTGGATTTCCTAAAAACCCATCACTGATTAAACCATTAAAAACCCTCACAATTAAAAAACCTTCTAATTACCCTTGTTGCGATTACACGACCCTATAACCACCAACAGAAATTCTAATCATCTTTTATACGATGAGAAGCACCACTTCTAATCATGGATCGCCAACAAAAAATCCTCGCAATTAATCATTGATAAAAAACCTCAAGACCCTAAACGTCCGATTGAAATCCTAACCATATTTTAGACGATGACGATCACCACTTGACGACATGGTGAGTTTTCATATCCACAAAATCTTCTGATAATTACGACATTGCCAACATATATGCCATTAATTTTGCATTCATCATTATACCATGTTTGATAGATGGTCGATGGGACAACTGTCAAAATTCCAGGTATCCGTACAATTATTAAACAATGATTAGTGCTTAATGATTGTGCTTAATTACAATTAATGACTTGAATTGCTTTCTGATTATTGCCATATACATACATGTGCATCATATATTGCAAATGACATATCATTATTGCATGCAAACTTTGTTGATTCAAATGATGCACGAAACACAGTTAGCACAGTTATCAGATAAATCAGAAATATGCTGACGGAGTTCAGTACATAGACAGACATTGTATTGAGACACAGAATGAGCCAGAAACAAAGTGTTACACTAGTATAGTGTGTAGGAAAGTAAGGATCACAAAACTGCCTTCCTAGAGATAGTTTAAGTGCCGGAAAGTGCCTATAACTCACATAAACTGCAGAATTCTGCAGAAATCGGCAAAATTCAGCATTTAAACACTCTAATATCATGCAAAAATATGGTTAAATGGTCCTGAATGCTTTCCTAAGTGTCGGGAATCAAGACTGTCACAAAAGGTAACATAAAGCACACTAAACTGCATAGTTTAGCACCTTAACAAACCGGTAACCAAACGAACAACCAGACACTACCCGAAGCACCAAATTTTCACTAGAAGCATTGTTTTAACATTACCAAGATAGTTATGGTCCCCGAACATCATAACACACTATATAAACACATAATAACTAATCACCTAACTATTATACTTGGATTTCAACTAAATGAGCCTAACTAACAATTACATCTTAACCAAGACCCCCCCCCCCCTTTGTGGACGGTTAGATAAGGGTGGCCCACCCTTGATTTCTTTTAATTGTTTATGTGATCTTGTTGATGGTCCATGAAATATATAACCCATTAGTTAAACACTTGTTGATGAGTTATAAGTTTAACTCAAAGACCATAACCTTTCATTTTTACACAACATCTTCAACACCACGCTCTTTCCTTCCTTCCCTCTAGTCTCGGCCGAACACACACCACCACACATCCATCATCATCTTTCATTCTTCATCCAATCTACACATATACAAGGGTGCTAGGAGCCATATAAGGAAGCTTGGAACTCTTGGAAGCTAAAGGACCTCTCACACAAGCTTTTATCCACTCCATTTTCATCTAGTGATCATCCCTAGCCTTGAGCTAGTAGTAAGATCATTCTAGTCTTCATTTTACATCTTGTTTTGGTGGTTAAAAGAAGATACAAGTTGTTAATCATAAAGAACACAATGAATCAAGAGCATGAAACTATAACATAAGACTAAATACATAAGAAATCATGATGTTTATGTGTTGTTATGCTTGTTGATTTCTCATGTTATTGATGTAGATCATCATATGATCTTACTTGATAGTGATTAAAGACATAATCTAGCAAGATGAGAGGATGATTATGTTAAAGATCAATAGATCATCCTCATGTAAATCATGAACTTGAAAGTATAAGTTGTTTTTCTTGTTAAGTGATGATCAAAGTAAACATAAAGTCTTGTAAATCTATGATTTCAAGAATGATTTTTCAAGAAATCAAGTTAAAAACACAAAGTTTACTTAATCTTGGTTCTTAAAGAAATTAACCATATTTTTAGTGGTTAAACAAGTGTAGAAATACATATGTAACAAGAAAAACTCAAGAAGAAACATTTTAAGAAAAATGATTTACAAGTTGTAAAGGACTAATTTCTTTAAAAATGAAGTTTTTAAATAAACAACCACACTTTAAAGGGTAACTAAGCCTACTAAAAACACTAGTAAGTAGCTACAAATTTTTGTAAACTATCAAGTTCATGAAGTAGTAATTTATGCTTGATTTTGGCAAATTGGTAAGTGTATATTGATTTGTTGTTGATTGTGTTGGTTTATAAAAGAAAATGATATGATTTGAAAGCATGGAAACCTCCATTTTTAAGGGTTAACTATGGCAAAAATTTTCTAAAAATTAAACACTTAGAAAAATATTTTTAAACAAATATTTACAAGTATATTTTAAACCATGAAATTTTCATATAAAGTGTGCCATAAGTTTTGTTACAAAGTTATAAATATTGGAGGTTGATTTTTGTAAATAAAAGTGACTAAATATGTATTTAGAAAAATATATATTTAGATGTCACCAAGTGTGTGATTATTTGTATATTATGTGTATTAGTTATATTATTTTAGAACTTGAAATAATATAACTCACCAAAATACCAAGAAATTACAATCCAAAATATTACCAAAATTCCAAGAAATAAATATACAATTTACACCCAAAATCTTGGAGAAACCGAACAAGGAATATAACTAACAAAATATTCCGGAAAATTAATTCATAAGTATATTTTGGTAATCAGTATTTTGGACACCAAGAGAACAAAAATATGATTTTTATAATTATTATAAAATATATCATATTTTTGACAAGGAGAAAATATATTATTTTTGGCAAGTAAAAATATATATTTTCTTGGAATTATTAGAAGATATATTAATTTTGGGAGAAAATATATGTTTTCTTGAATAAACATGAAATACATTATTTTTGGGTGAAAATAAGTTTATATATATTTTCTAAGTTAGACTTGAAAATATATTATTTTTGAGACTTGTATGAGATTTATAAATATTTTTGCCAAGGGAAAGATTATAAGTAATTTTTCTATGTGATATTTCTTAAAATATATATTGATGTATTTTTATTAGAAATATTATTCCGGAAAAGTTAATACAAAGATTAAGTTTAAGGATACTTAATAAATACAATGGAAATACGTATTCTCGTACGTATAAATACACACCGGAATACGCTACTGAAACTTGAAAAAAATATACAAGTATAGGAATACGAATACTAATACACCCATCCTTGGGGAATTATTCATGTACAAATACATAAGTATGACAAGTTAAAATATATTATTTTAACAAATAATTATATAACTTGGAATAATATTAAAGACATAAAGGAACGTAACTCAAAGACACTAATTAATACTAAGTCAAGGCAAGACCCGCTCGTCTAATAAACTGTAGTACGTTGTAGGTAGTTGTGTACACCAGAAGAAGCTTTGAGTTACAGTCGGATACGAAGAACGCAGGATTGTGAGTTCATGTCCCCCCTTTTCTTTTAACTGTTTTTGTTTATAACTTCGGGGGTGAAGTACATGTTACAAAATGTTTACAAACGATTACAATTGGTATGGTTAGCTAAGGAATGTACTGCTAGATCATGTGAATGGGTAGGCGCACACGTTAATGGCTTTGCAAACCATTAATTGATCTGTTTCCTTGTTTGCTTTCATACCGGGATTTACAAATACATACAAACATACAATGATTACAAAGGTTTATTCGTACACGCATACAAACACATGAACTCGCTCAACTTTTGTTGATGTTTTCAAACTACATGTATTTCAGGCAATTAAATGTGGATCTGGCGGGCGTTCGGAAGTTTCAAGTGATGTTGGAAATAAAAGATGTCATCCGGTGTCTAAGGGTTTGGATAGTGTGTCTTATCTTGGATAAGACACATCTTTCAAAGCTTGGTTTTTATTAATGTCTTTTGTCGAGTCCTTATGGAACTCTAAACAATTTGCATGGTTTGTAATTTGGAATTTGATGTATGTGTTCAGATTTTAAGACAATGATGTTTGTGATGTTCTAAAACTTAATCAATGGATGAACATCTTTAGTTTTATCATGTAGTTGTTTGTTATGGTTGAATGCAATGATATTAAGCAAGTCACACATAATCACGCTTCCGCAAAAGTCAGGGTGTGACAGTCGATATACCCTGCATCCTGATTTTGTATCTAGTAGCATACAAACATAAATCATGACACTACAATAAATATATATATATATATATATATATATATTACATAAGTAGTGAAGTTACTATAATGAAACATAACTATACAATGGAAATGGGAAGATAGTAAATAATAAAATAAAAAGATTTTGGCTCTATAACTCAAGTACATGGTTCAGGTTAACAGGTATATAGTTTTAGGTAATCGGGCTAGGTATCAGCTAATTCCATACCTGTTTCATACCCAAGATTTTTTTAGTCCAATACCCGAATACATGTCCCAATACCTGGTCCATATGTTTTTAGGTATTCCCGTCAAACTTGGGTTTTTTAAGACGCTCAGAAGCCAAGGTGATCGTGATTTTGAAGGCCACTTCGTGGAGGATCTTTTAAGTGTTAAAAGAAAATATTTCAAAAAAATTACGATTTGTCTAACTTATATTTTATAAAAGAAGTTAGATTTTTTTAAATTCAAAAAGAAATAAAAAGTGAGTAAAGTGTAATTTGCGTCTCCAAGGTTTCCGGGCGGAGTCATATTGAGTCCATATAGTGAGATTTTGAAAGCCTGAGTCCCTGTACTCTGAAAAGCGCTACACACTGAGTCCTTGATGCTAACTCTGTTAGTTAGGTTCATTGAAAAGACCATTGCCCCTTATCCTCAATGTAAAAAGTCTTTTTTACCCCTTATCCTTATTATTATACAAAATAAAATTGTCATCATCTTCAAAATACACCAAGAACACACACAAGTGTGTGAAAAAGCAAGACAGTCATTCAAACATCTCTAAATCCGCCACCCCCTCCATGTCCGTCCCCGTCGACGACGCCCTCTACCAACTCTCCACCACCATCCCCACCACTGCAACAATGTTCATCCCCGACAACCCCAATCATCTTCCTCATCAATACCATTAATATTATCTTACTACAACCACCCTACAGCCGAACTTGAAGGCATCTCTGAGGACATCTTTGGAAAGCTAATTACCACCATAATTACCAACACCCAAAACAACACATAATCAATTCCTCAAACTCAACTCCTAATTCAACCAATCACTTATCACAAATCCATTTCAACAACAAACACGAAACCAATTCCTACTCACATAAACAGTTCAATCACCTACCTAACTCACCACACATAACACAATCAACTATTACTTTAACCAATCAAGGTTAACTAGGTTAAGATCTGAACACTTGCACATAAGATGATGAAGTGGTGGTGATTTGCAGGTTAAGATATGTAGCTCCACCTTGCTGCCTGTTTGATGTGAGAGTGTGTGTTTTTTGATAGAACATTTGAACAAATTAGGAATTTAATCAAATATTTAAAATAAACACATCAATCTAACACAACTGGATTTGGGAATGATTGCAAAATGATTTCATATTGAATTCAGTTATGATGTAATACAATCACAAGGTACAAAGGTATCCCCTCTCAGTAGATACACACTCTCTCATTTAGTTCTTATGCCTTTTGGCTCTAAGTGTTACATTACACTGAATACAAAGAACTAATTATATAGAAGGAGAAAACTGCTGGTGATGTCACCATAAATGCGACCCCTAACAACTCACAATATGATGTAACTGCCAGCAGTTAGTAAAACTGTTGGATAGTTACAGTGTTGCATTGAACTACTGCTTCTAGTGCAATGTAGAGAAAACAGTTGGATACTCTAAAACTGCTGGTGTGAACCAACACTTCTAGAAATCTAGAACTTCTGGTCTTTGACTTGTTGACTTGATCTTTTAGTCTCATGTCTTGACTTTTGTTGACTTGACTGTTGACTAGCACTTTGACATTTCAACACGTGTTCTTTTATTCTCCATTATTGAAGGTAGTAGTTTTGTACCAATAGTTTTGGTACTTGTTTTGGGAAGCCTTCAAGGGAGAAACTTATGGACCAATAAATGTACTTCAACTTATTTCATCAGATAGGGAAGATGATTCCCCTAGGTTTTGGCTTTCATCATCAACAGATCTCATATAACCCAACACTGCCATTAAAGTGGTGGTGATTTGCAGGTGAAGAAGATGAAGAATAAGAAGAAAAAGAAAAAAGAAAGAGGAGATCTGAAGTTGTTGCACTTTGTTGAAGATGAGGATGAAGATTAGAAATTAGGGTGTTTATTGATTGAAAATGTGAAAGTGGGTTTGATTGAAAATGTGCAGTTTGTTTTAATTTGGGGGTTTATTCTTGATTGAACTTGTTTTTAAACGTGGGTTTGATTGAACTTTTTTGAAGTATAGTGAGATTACCAAAATACCCCTTGACCTAATGCTCAAACTAACGGAATCTTAACGGAGATACTCAGGCTTTCAAAAACTCGTTGCAGAAACTCAATGTGACCCCGTCCGAAAACCTAAGAGACACAATTTATACTTTACTTAAAAAATTAAAATGATATCTAGACAAGACAAGATGAGGATGTGGGGTAAAATAGAAAATGCTCACCATGTGTTGGCAAGCTAACATTCACTTTTGATGGTTAGGGGTAGTTTGGTAGCATCTTAATGACCATTCAGATGCTACCTCTTAATGGTTTAAAACCTCTGAATGAATAAGAGGTAACCTCAAGTCTGAATGGTTAAGAGGTAACCTCTGAATGGTAAATCATCACATGTCACATTCTTCTACCTTCTCATTGGTAAAATTCTTAATGGTTCCATTAAGAGGTAGCCTCTAAATGACCATTCAGAGGCTACCAAACAGCCCCTTCTATAATAATTCACATACCAATAGTTAACGGTTTTTATGTTAATAATTGGAGTAAATTGCCATTTTAGTCCCTGAGTTTTGTCCAAATTTGCCATTTTGATCCAAATAGTTTTTTTTTTGCATCTGGGTCCCTGAGTTTTCACTTTTATTGCCATTTTGATCCAACACACTAAAAATTTTTGGATCAAAATGGCAAATTTGGACAAAACTCAGGGACTAAAATGGCAATTTGGACAAAACTCAGGGACTAAAATGGCAATAAAGTGAAAAGTCAGGGACCCAGATGCAAAAAAAAAAACTATTTGGATCAAAATGGCAAATTTGGACAAAACTCAGGGACTAAAATGGCAATTTACTCTAATAATTGATAGCTAAAACATAACAATTAACAGGAAACAAATATAATGGTGTACTTATAAAAACAACCGTTGGGTTATGTTTAATAAAACTAGTTACACATTTATTTTATGCTTTTCAAATTATGTAAATATAACGATTGGGTTTTACCTAGCCGATCACAATGTGTCGCAAACCGCCAACCACACCACTATATATAGTTTAAATGTAGCTTAAACCAATCGACCCACTTATAAAAAAACTAAATTAATCTAGCTTACTTTGATTTTCATTCTACCTTTATATATAAAAGAGGGGATACTACAATATAGGGTGTATCCTTGAAGGTAAAAAAAGTGTGGGAGTACTATTGCACACCTTGAGGAGGAGTCAAATCCACATGAAAAAAATAGTACTTGAAAACTCATAGGCGTGCTAGGTTGGAATTTACACTTTCAAATCAAACTAGCACCCCACTCACCCACCCCACCCCACTCTTAGGGGCCCTAATTTATGATCTTCACTATTCAATACCACATTGGACTATCAAAAATGAAGTGCCCAAAATCTTGTTAGCATCAAATTGGGGAAATCACAATTACTTTTTTCCTTCAATTTTGTGTTTCTTTCAAGTACTTTTAACTTTTTTTATACCAACCGGTTTAAATGCATTTTCGATTATTGAGTGAATGCAATTACCTAATTGTACGTCATAGGAGGACGGTTTGAACATGCGTATGTTTGAAGTGATTATATGGGATAGCTTCGTCAAATATTTAGCTATTTAAGTAAAGTACAACGGATTAAAAACATAGTAGAACGGAGTAAAACATAATGTTTGAAAGCGTTTTACATGTTTCAAGTTACAATAATCAATAATTAGTTGTTTAAATATGGGATATGATACATACGCAAAAAAGTTTAGCTATACATGATGGAAAACTTTTTTTTTTGGGGGAAAATGATATTTTGTGTAAGGGTCTAAATGTCAAGTTAATTATAAATTGAAAAGGTTATATCTAGAGAACTAGTTGGTATGAACATGGTATGAGATGATTACAACTAGAGAACTAGTTGGAATAAAACACCTAGTGACTTCACTATTTGATATCATAAAAAGTTAATTGTTTATATATTGTTAATATATTGAAGTATTTAAGAAATAACAAGTATTATGATTAACAAGTTAATTGTTCATTAATACATAAACACATCTCAAACTACCTTTATATCTCTATACTAACTAGATGATGAATGTCGTATTTCCTTCTCTTAAAAATGATTACACAGTCGAATAACCCATTTGCAAAAGCAATCCCAAACATCATAGAGTTGCTTTTGAGTACAATTTTATGATATAAATTTTAATGTACACAAATTATGAGTTATTACCTCATTATCTCACTCTTTTTGAGTAATTTATATACTATTTATTTGAAATATGTTTGTGCATAGTGGGTTTGTACATGATGCTTAATGAGTTTTTTGTGCATAGTTGTATTGTACATGATACTTAGTGGTGTTGTACCCCATGTTTTGGGGGTTTTAAAAAAAAATTGATGTTTCACTTTAAACCCAAAACTACTTGATTTTGTACTTTTAACCCAAAAGTTTTTAGTTTTTTCAATTTAACCTCACAACCGTTTTACTTTCAACTTTGATCCCCTATGTTTTTCATATTTTGCAAAATTTTTCCGTTTTACGTTTAGATATAAATTTTGCGACTTAACACGGCACATTATGTGTGTGTGTGTGGTTCAACGATTTTACGTTTTGTTATACGCTTCGTTCTAAATTTTGTGAGTTAACATCGGGCAACGTACGTGTGTGGTTCAGTGTGTTTACGTCGTCTATTTTTTTCCCGTTTAATAAGTTCGTTATAACGTGCGAGTCCTAAATCGAGTTAGTTATTATTTTCTATTTTTATATGTCGGTCTAATTTTTCCACGTTAAGACGCCGCAACTTCAATGTTGGTGGTCGTTGGCTATAATGTGGCATTGGTGCTATTTGTCACGGTTTTACACCCCCGCCGCAACGTGGGGAGCTTAGTACCATAAGTTATTTATATGGATACAAGTCATGTAACGTAGTAATTATGACACCATTAATTGTATTGAGATTATTTGGTGAATTACTTATTTGTATAAGATAGTAATACAGACTTAACCGACAAAAAACATCTTTAACACATTGTAAATGTGAACTGATCAACAACATGTCAATTTCGTTGGCCGCGCCGTAACGCGCGCGAATCAATCTTCTAGTTAAGATTAAATTTATAGCAATCACATACATAATTTGTATACTTGTTTCAATAACATATGAACATTTTTCATATATCTATTCTTCACGAAAAATGTTTTTATATGCAAAACTTTTTTCACGGTGTAAATGAGTCAAGTCGTTCGTAAGTTACTCAAGATTAACAAATTAAAACCCGAATCAAGATCAAGCCTTAAACTAAAGTTGTTTAGTAAACGCGCATGGTGCAACAGGATCTCGGTATACGCATAAACACCTCAGGTACTTGTAGTGCAAAAACCAATTCGATAGTTCAGTATCGGTTTGGTACTCCGTATAGTGTATCATACAAAAAAGAACATTTTACCTTAATTATAACTTTGTCTTTATTTATGTTTTCAATCAGAGTGTTAACAACGAAAAATAATCAGGTACTAGTACCGAAAATACAAAAATAGAAAATAAGTACAAATACAAATCGAACACCGTACCTATTATAGCGGTACATTACTAGTTCAGTAGTCCGGACATCTCAATTCGGTTTAGCGATATCGGTACAGTACTAGTACCCGATATAATTTATGATATAAATAAAACAATTTATTTGAAAAGTAACTTCGTTTTCAATGAATTTATATCAGAATCTTAACAAAAAAGTATGAAACATAACTATGTATTTAGCTTCTCATAAATTATATTATATAAAAACTATTATTATAAATGTATATATAAATAATTTTATACGTATATTAACTTTAATTAATAAATAACAAATTAGTCGAGCCCGAGCGAAGTTGGACTTGAAAGTTACTTGAATTTGCAACCAAAACCCGACCTATATTATTATTATTCTTGTCAAAGATTTTTACTTAGTCCCACATACACAAATTCAGGTCAACCTAAACACGGCCCGTTAAACACATTTTTTTAAATGAATCAAACATGTTAACCAGTTGTAAGTGGGTCGTTGGGGTGTAAGCACATTATCAGTAATGTGTTTAATTGGACGAGTATTGGGGTGACAAGTAAATAATGTGGCGTGACAAAACTAGCATTATTATAACATTATCCGATATAGTAAATTTAAAGGATTTTTAAAAACAAAATGGAAATAATTTAGAGTTGATAGAATCAATGAGTGATATGAAGTTTGTTTTTTTAAATACTGAAAATGGAAATGTATCTTTATTAAAACAAATATTTTTTTTTTAAGTTAGAAAAGCCTGAAGAGGTTAATAGATCAACCTGTTTTTTATATAGGTCAATCCAAACCTGACTTTTCTTTTAAAATGCGTTAACCCAACACGACCTGTTTTTTAAACGTGTCGTGTTAATCAACCCAAAAACCTGTTGTTTTTCAGGGATCATTTCTGATTGTGACAAAAATTTTGCTCGTACTAATAAATTACATTAGTATCAATAGAGTGGTGGTCCATTGACAAACACAAAGTAGGGATGGACATTTGGTATCGGGTACAGGTATCGAACCGGTACCATACCAAGTATACCTGGTACAGGTGCCAATTTTCCCCATTTTTATGTACCGGTAAAACACTTGTAAATATCAGTATCGTACTGGTATATTCGGTACCGGTCCCTATTTTCTCCGTTTCTCGATACCAAACCAGTACCATGCTCATCCCCACAACAAAGTCTTTAAACACCTAGGTTTAAGAGGAAAAATCTTGGGTTTAAGTCGGAAAGAAAACATAACATAGATTAAAGAAATTTGCAGTTAAAAAAATAGAATTGGTTAGACTGGAGGGTATGGGGAGGGTTATCCCCATGATGATGGCCGCCACGTAGGACGCCACGTCATCGAGAGTGAAGATGGGCCTAAAAGGGGTGGAGGATGGGGCCCATACTATTTATAAAAACAATTAAAAAGAGAGAGAGAGCATGGGCGGATCTTAGCGGAGCCGTGGCAGGGCCACGACCCTGACAAGTTTTTCGGCCGTAGTGTTAATTTTCCGCATTTCGATCGAAATTTTGTATATATACTATGTTCGGCCCTGGCAAGTTTTTCGGCCGTAGTGCTAATTTTAGGGCCCGTGTCTTTCGGCCCTGGCAGGTTCAAAGGGCAAGATCCGCCACTGAGAGAGGAAGAGAAAGAGGCACGTCGCACACGGCCTTGGGGCGACAGAGAAGACGGGACGAGGCATAGGGGGCGGTGTGGGGATCCGGCACCGGGGCTCGCCAGGGCAGGGCCCGGCCCCATACCGTTTAATCTTATGAATTTTCCATTTCTCTATGCATATACACATACGATTCCGTTATACCTATAACTCTATAAGCCTAATAGTGCCTATGCCTAATTACACATTATTTTTATTACAGAGTGTTTTCCACCACCATCAGTGTGTAGACGACACCAAAGTGGAATCTCTCTGACACACATTAACACACACATTGTGGGTGCCATTAAAAAAAGTAATTTTTTTTCTTTTTAAAATATTTGACTACATGGGTGTTAATGGATTTAAAACCCCACTTCTGCAATGTAAATGTAAGCTGGTTCTGTGTGTCACTGCACAAGATCAAAGAATCTTGATTTTTGAGAGAGAAAAAAAACCCAAAAAAAAAAAAAAAAGTTTGTGTGTGTGTTTCTTGGTGTTTTTTTCTATGACATTTACATTTTAAACTCACCAAACCTTGTCTTTGAAGCTATGCACCAAAAACAAAGAATAATCCATTTGTTTCTTGCTCTTGTTGTCTTGTTCATCATCATATCTTACTAGCAAACAAACACACAAATATATTGTTTCTTAAACACCCATGAAAACATGTCTTCACAACCTACAACTATCCTCATATTTGCATGTAGTATGATGATCTTGTCTATGTTTGTTGTCGAATCATCGGTTCGGATTAACGAAACACGATTAACCCGAGTTAGACTTCATTTGAACAAGATCAACAAGCCTTTTGTCAAGACAATTCAGGTTGATTAAGTTGATGAATTTTTGCTAGTTTGACTTTTGTTGACTATTGTATACTTTTGTTGACTTTTTGACTTTTTTGATACAGAGTCCTGATGGTGATGTTATTGACTGTGTTGTTTCTCATCTTCAACCTGCATTTGATCATCCTAAACTTAGAGGGCAGAGGCCATTGGTGTGTAATTATACAAATTTATATATTAATATGATTTGTTAATTAATTTTTGTTTGAAGATTTGAAGTTTTTTTTTTTTTTTGGTGGGTTGAATTATGCAGGAACCACCGGTGGAGAGGCCAAAGGGGTATAACTCCAGTGATGAACGACTCGAAACGATTCAATTATGGGCCGAATCGAACGAATTCTGCCCGAAAGGGACGATTCCGATTAGAAGAACTACTGAAAATGATGTGTTAAGAGCAAGTTCGTTGAGAAGATTTGGAAGGAAGAGGAAGATTAGAGGTGTGAGGCATGATACCATGAGTGGTGGTCATGAGGTTAGTTTAGTCTTTTTTACAATAAGTGGAAACCGTTTGGATTTGCGTTTTGAAACTGATTATAAAATTTTGATGATAACCCGAACGAGTTTTAAAAGGGTTGTGCTAAATGTTTCTCTTCGGTACTCAGAGCATTCACATCTCATTCTACATTTGTACGTGCGTGGGTTCAACATATTATAAAAAAACGGTTTTGAGTGGTTGTGAGTGAAAAATAGAGAAAATGTTACTGTTCATCTGTATATTTGGGACACTGTTCACCCCATGTTAAATTTTTAATATTTTTTAAAAGTCGTCGTAAGTGGAGAAGAGAGAAAATGTACTGATAAGGTATACAAATATTATTAAATTAATAAAGAGAGAAAAATACAGTGATTTTTAGTGTAATTATAAAAATGACGATATGAGAACGAATGTGAATGTTCTTAGAGGTCACACGTTTTTATTGTATGGATAATCGGATTGGACATCCAGTTATCTATGGTATAAATAAATAGTAGAAATGTACTTATTTACCATTTCTTTTAACCAAATTTATAAAAGGGTAATTTCATATACCCTTATTAAATTCGTTATAATAATACAATATTTATCCAACAAAAATATAATGTCAAATATATACAATTTTAAATTGAAGGCATGTATACCCTTGTTATAAACTCAAAACTTGTATCAAGATGTGAGTTGTGACTTGTGAGAGTTCAGAATGTAAATAGAAGAGTAGAGTGTAATGATCATGTTATGAATTATAAATGATTTTTGAAATTGGTAAATATGAAAAATTATGTATTTTGAATTTGTGCTATGATACTAATTTTGTTTAGTTGAGTAACTATGATATTATGTAAGTTTTCAAATGTGTAAATGAAATTACCATGTAAATATCAATTCACAAAAAAGACTATTTTTTCAACAAAAGTGTTCATTTTAGTCATTTATATTTAAAAGATTTTAAAATTGAATACTATTCATACTTTCAAAATGCACATCCAAATACCCCTAAGTTCACATCAAGTCTACATGCTATAGTCTAAGTTCAGATATGTTATATCATTTTCTTCTCTTTAATTTTCCATATTTTAGGTTTACATCGCATAACATAGAGACACCGATATAATCCTACAATATAGATAGAACAAAAGATGTGACAGAAATTGAGTTACTTTTTTCTTTTTTGTTAATTTTTTTTTCCTGAAATTGAAAGGATAATGAGATGCAATATTTTGAATAATAGCATGCAGTTGCTTTTGTAAATGGAGATAAATATTATGGAGCAAAGGCCAGCATGAATGTATGGACACCTGAGGTTTCAGATGCATCTGAGTTTAGTCTGTCACAGTTATGGGTCATTTCTGGTTCATTTGGTAATGATCTCAATACCATAGAAGCTGGTTGGCAGGTAATTATCTATATATATATATATATATATTCAGATAACATTCTTTAACTTTTACATTTTAGCAAAGACAAAAGAATTATTTTACAAAAATTTAAATTAAATGAAATAATACTTCTGAATATACTCAGAAATGTGATTTTCAAGCTATTCATGATTCCTCAGGTTAGCCCGGAGTTATACGGAGATGGGTATCCTAGATTCTTCACTTATTGGACTGTAAGTAACATCGACTTTTTTTTGTCTTTCAAACCTGTCATTAGAGATGGCGAGAGCAGATATTCGGGTTGAAACTTGTCATTTTTTAGTATCAAGACGTGTTTGAGTTGTGGGTTGAGCCATTGGCGGATCTTGAACTTAGTTTACAATAAACTAACGGGGCTGGACTCTCAAAATCCAGTATTTTACACTACATAATTTTCTTTTTTGGAATTTTTGGTAAATTTTACACCACGAAGCGAAAAAACAGGGGGGGGGGGGGTAGGGACCCGTATGGCCCAAGCTAAGAACCGCCCCTGGGTTGAGCTCCACATATTCCAAATATTTAACTACTTATGCTTTAGTTATAATTAAAAAATAATATTACTACATTAATGATCTAATCTTTGGTTAAAAAAAGATGTCTGAAATAAAATTAGTGTTGTCGACTTTCAACCCAAATCAACCGAATAAGTAAACAGGTCGAAATTGACTCCTATTTTCTCTATATATATGTGTGCGTGCGCGCGCGTGTGTAAAGAAAGGGCTAATTTATGTTAATATTTATTTACAGACGGATGCATACCAAACAACAGGGTGCTATAACTTGCTATGCTCAGGATTTGTTCAAACAAATAACCGGATTGCAATAGGTGCAGCAATATCTCCTAGATCATCTTATAACGGCAAACAATTCGATATCGGTGTCATGATATGGAAGGTAAATACTAAATAAATTTTATCTGTATTTTTAGAAAACTTAACACATAAATAAAATCCAAATTAACAAGAACCTGTCTGGTTTTTTAGAAAAAAATGTCATGACAATTTATGAACATTTTTATCTTCAAATTTTAATTTTATCTTTTTTAGGCCAAACATAAGAAATATATAATTGTAAGATTCTCTTCATCATGTGTAGACCTCCCTTTAACTTTTAGTCAAGTAGTTATATTATATAGATTATTACTAAGCTGATACCGTCTCGGTTTCGGCTTTTTCTTCGAGTTTTGTTTGTTTTCTACTCAGATACTTCTAAATCTTAACTGTTACAATACTGATAAATGAAAGTAACACAAACAAAATAGAAGCCTTATGTGGGCTATGGTGCCACCGTTTCACAATAGGTAACACTAGAGGTGGCAAGGGGGGCGGATTGGGTGTGTTAGGTAACGGGTCAAATAGATTTATGTTGAAATGGGTTGTTTTTAGTACGGGTCAAAAAAGACCGTGCGGGTTGACACGACACATTCTTTGTCCATCTTTATTATTTTATACAAGTATAACTAACTCATATTTTTACACTACTGATATAGTGACATAGTTTGGCTATAACGGGTCAAATGGGTTTACGTTGAAAGGGGTCATTTACGGGTCAGAAAGACCGTGCGAGACCCGACACATTTTTTGTCCATTCAATTATTTTATAGAAATAAGTCATATCTTACAATACTTGTATAGTGATATAATTTTTGAAATATGGCATTTAGCATGTATGCATTAAAAATACACTTTGGACAGTTTTCAATGTTTGACCCATTCCCCCAAATCATTTTATTTAAAAAAATATAGATTAATTTTGTAGTAATATTTTCTTAATCAATATTAAAGCACTAAGTACTTACAAAAAAAAATTAATAAATGGAAAAAAAAGTATTTGTTGCTCAACCCAAGCTACTCAAACCGTTTCAACCCGTATTAAAAGAAACGACCCATTTCACACCGAACCAAGTTTTGATCCGTTACCCAACTTGTCCATCTTACCATTTGTAGCACCTCTACATATATATGTAACACGAACTTTACTAAAACTAGGCATTTTCTGTTCTTTTACACAGGACCCTAAACACGGACATTGGTGGCTACAATTTGGATCCGGGGTGCTAATCGGCTACTGGCCGTCGTTTTTATTCACTCATCTACAAAAAGAAGCGAGCATGGTACAATTCGGCGGGGAAGTTGTTAACTCGAGATCAAGGGGTTATCACACAAATACACAAATGGGCAGTGGTCATTTTGCAGATGAAGGTTTTGGAAAAGCTGCATATTTTAGGAACTTGCAGGTTGTAGATTGGGATAACAGTTTGCTTCCTTTAACAAATCTGCATTTATTGGCTGATCATCCAAATTGTTATGATATAAAAGCAGGCAAAAATAATGTTTGGGGGAATTATATTTATTATGGAGGTCCAGGAAGGAATGCAGGTTGTCAATAGAGAAAATTGGATACTTGGATAGTATAATATTTTTATTTACATGATTTGATTTTTGCCTATAGTCTTGAAAGGAGTTGGAGAGTTTTGGATTTTTTTTTTTTAATCTGAAATTAATATTATTACTTGGGTTAGGTTGAGAGGTATTGTATATTAGTGTTAGGGTTAACTGATTTATAATATAATATATTGTGGTTTGTTATATATAGTATATTGATTGACTATTGACCTTGGTTTTCTAACCATTTTTCTGCATGTAACATGGCAAGTCTTCTAATATAATATGTTGTGGTTTGTTATATATAATATAGTTAACACAATATTAGTATATTTTGTGAGTTGTAAGTGGTTGTTAATGAAAGAAAAGATGAATAAATAAGTATTTTTAATTGAATAGGGATAGATACGTAGAATGAGATGTGCGTGGTTTAAAAAAAAATGAACAAATCTTATGTATTTAGCTGAATTATAGGGGTAGCGATAGAGAACCTGATCTAAACGCTCTTAGGAAAGTATTTATAGGGTTTGTAAATTTACCAATAAAACGCTCCGCTTGCGGTGTGCACATATAATGTATATATGTGTAGACGCTTAGGGGGCAAAAGTGAAATTGCACTAATTTTAACGTTATTTTACTAATTTCGTGAAAATAACGTTAAAAGTGACGGACGGTTAATCATGCATCATGTAGTGGCGTTGATAGCCGAAAGACAAGGGGGTGCATGCACCAATCGGTCTTTTTCCCGATCAGTAAGTGTTATGTGCTTTATGTCCAAGGCTTGATGCAAAACTACAATCGAGCCGGGGGTCTCACTGGAAGCAGCCTCGCAATCCTACGGGGTAGAGGTCAGGCTGTCTATATCCTACCCTTCTCAGACCCTACCTTAGCTTGCTATTGGTGGGATTTACTGAGTATGATGATGATGATGATGATGATGATGTAAACTTACCAATAACTAGTAAATACTCCTCGTGACGGGTTTCTTTGTCTTTAATGAGAAATGTTATTTGTATTGTCTAATTTTCTACCCGATTAGCTTATACAATTGACTACTAATTTAAAATGGTCAAAGAGTAGATAACAACCTCTAATTAGCACCAACATACGAAAAGTGATCCAAAACTGTTATTGTAACATGTCTTGAGAGTTGAGACATACAATGACCAAAAATAAAACAAAGCCCAAGTAAACCATAACACCTCGGTGCAAGTGAGGGCTTGGGGCAAAATAGTTGGGGTTAGCAACGGCGTTGTTGTGATGCAAGAATTAAGACTATGGGCTTTGTTGGTATGCCACATAAGCAAACAAAGCCCAAGTAAACTATAACACCTTGGCGCAAGTGGGGGCTTGGGGCAAATAGTTGAGGCTAGCAACGCCGTTGTTGTGATGCAAGAATTAATGAAATTGGTGGTTAGCTGGTGGAATATAGAAGCTCTTATGGAATTGGCTTTGGAAAACAAAAAAAACCAATGGTAACTCTTTAATTA
Source organism: Helianthus tuberosus (assembly GCA_030545235.1). NCBI lineage: Eukaryota > Viridiplantae > Streptophyta > Magnoliopsida > Asterales > Asteraceae > Helianthus > Helianthus tuberosus. The sequence continues at coordinate 171,853,043 of CM060360.1, forward strand.
TATACTCAAAAAACCCAATAAAAAATTAATTTTAAACACTTATATAAACCCCATGTTTTATACTTCAAACCCCACCATTTTAAAATATTCTTCTCCTCTCAAACTTCAAATTTTATAAAAATTATGGATCAAAGAGTTGATTACCGACCCTCGTTTGAATTCGACTCATACGAACAATATGGGGCTAGCGGTTGGGATTTACCTGATTCATAAACACAATGGGTACCCGAAACACAAGCCCCTTTACAACAATCGTTCTTTCCATTGACCCTAACCGAACCCCAACCAAAAAAATGCTCACACAAGAAAAAACAAGTCGGTGAGTCATCAGGATCCCAACAACGAAGGGCTAAGCGTTGGACGGCCGAAGAAGAATACGCGTCAGTGCGAGCTTGGGTTGACGTCTCGAAAGATCCACGTGTTGGTAATTTTTTTATTTATTCAAACACGTTTATTCGTTTTATATTTTTTTACACTAATTAATTCAAAAAAATAACTTATACTTCTATTTTTTTCTGTAGGCGTCAACCAAACTAAAACACAATTAGATCTAAAAGACTAATTTTATGTCCAAAATTGTCTCTAAGTGGTATAGGGAATTCCACTCTTAACTTTCATGAACCGATTTATAATGTTTTCAAACTCCGGGTTGAGTTATAATATAAAGTATTTAAAAATAAGAAGTGTAAGAAGCCATCAGAGAGTGACAAGTGTCCTATAAGGAATTAAATGGAAAGTGTAATTTTGTCTACAAGAGGAAATAGAATATGCACATGCAAGTCACATGTTATTTCCCCCCAATTTTTAAACGTCCGTAACTTTTTTATACATCATTTGTTTTTTAAAAAAATTATACCATAAAATCGAGCGTTTTTTATCTTTTATATGAGTACCATATTGTTATATTTTTCAAAAAAAATTCAAAAACCCAGTTGCATATTACACAATGGACATGATGTAAAACACAATGTAAAGTAGATCAAAAACACAATCAATGACAACAAATAAAGACACAATGGACAACATACTAAAACACAATGACCATAACATATAACACAATGGCGATAACATATAACACAATAAATATCAGACTAAATAAAAACACAATTGATGACAACAGATAAAAGACACAACTAATGACAGCAGATAAAAGACACAATGGGGAGCAGATGAAGACACAATGGAAAACAAACTAAAAACACAATACACAACAAACTAAAACACAATGAACAAAGATAATAAAAAAATTGAACAAATTATTAAAACACAATGGACAACATATTAAAATACAATGAATAACATATTAAACACAATGACCTGAACTAATAACACAATTTATAGAAAACCCAGATATAACACCATCTTCATTGTGTCATATATTGTCTTATAGGTTCTTATAAAAATGTAATGGATAGAACCCAAATTAACATTATGTTATAGGTTTTGATAATAACACAATGGACATGATGTAAAACACAATGTAAAGTAGATCAAAAACACAATCAATGACAACAGATAAAGACACAATGGACAGCATACTAAAACACAATGACCATAACGTATAACACAATGGCGATAACATATAACACAATAAGTATCAGGCTAAATAAAAACACAACTGATGACAACAGATAAAAGACACAATTAATGACAACAGATAAAAGACACAATGGAGAACAGATGAAGACACAATGGAAAATAAACTAAAAACACAATACACAACAAACTAAAACACAATGAACAAAGATAATAAAAAAATTGAACAAATTATTCAAACACAATGGACAACATATTAAAACACAATGACCTGAACTAATAACACAATTTATAGAAAACCCAGATATAACACCATCTTCATTGTGTCATTTATTGTGTTATAGGTTCTTATAAAAACGCAATGGATAGAACCCAAATTATCATTGTGTTATAGGTTTTGATAATAACACAATGTATAGAAACTCTACTGACCAAAACCCAGTTAAAAGACACAATGACCTGAACCTTTAACACAATGCAAAAAAAAACCCAGTAAAAATGAAATTTTTTATTTTATTTTTATATGATAATATGGTACTCATATTAAAGATAAAAAAACGCTCGTTATTATGGTGAAATTTAAAAAAAATGTCGTATGAAAAAGTTATGGACGTTTTAAATCGATGGGGGAATTGGCATGTGTCTTGCATGTGGCGAGAGAAAATCTATAAATATAAGATTCCCTTTATGTCCTTCTATTATCTTCTTTTCCCTACAACTAATCTCAACCCTCCAAATCTAAGATCAATAGACTAGAATCCTTTTTACCCTTCTTATTTATTTTATCCTTTGTATTTGATACTAACCCTTCAAACTCCAATTCAAATTCTTCTTTGTGTTCCTACACCTTTATAGTGATATGAATTAAATCCATAAACACTCGACAATCTTGTAGTGAGGAAACTTGGGTATGATACATTATTGGCCCTTTTTCTTTGTAATCTTTTGCTTGATTATTGTCTTCTTTATTCAAAAAAGCATTATGGTACTAGCTAGGGTTGGTGTCCATTTAGTTTATTGCTGATTTATATTATATGTAAGACAAGTGAAAACATCAATAACCCTAAAAAGAAAAAAAAATATTGCCTAACCTAAGTTGTTTTGATCCATATTAAATTTTCCTTTTGGCCCGTTAAACTCTTAATTTTCAGATGAATGAAACAAAAGCCATAGTTTTTTTGTTTCAGCATCAATAGGCTTTAGAATAAAGCAAACGAATATAGCATAAAAATATATTGTTTAAGTAATTAACATCAATGTTTTTTTTTTTTTTTTTAACAACAAATTTATTTTCTTCCTATGTCGTCTGTGTGACTTAAACACAAGACCTCCCTCTCCTAAGGTGTTTAAAGGCTTAGCCTTTGCCAATGGACCACAACACCATTGATAATTAACATCAAGGTTTAATACGTGGATTGTGAATCATTATGCAATTGGCTTAAGTAAAAAAGAAAACATACACAATTATACATAACAACAATCACATCTGATTATACATACCCTTATCACATACACATACATAAGACATATTTACATACAACAAGGATGATTAGAACACACATATACTTAATATTGATACATTATATATATATATATATATATATATATATATATAGGATTAGGTTCAAGAGTGAACATTAGTGTAGTTTGCGAACTGAGCGAACTAATCCTGGCCATACATGTGTGTAAATCAATGGCCATGATTTGATGATGAAATACACTAGTGTATTTTACGATTTGATGATTAAATTCTAGCCATCCACGTGTGTAAATCAATGGCCAAGATTTGTTCACTCAGTTCGCAAATACATTAGTGTTCACTCTAGAACCCCACCCTATATATATATATATATATATATATATATATGTACGCTCACATCAGATTATACATACATACCCTTATCGGCAACCTTTGTAAACAAAACGAAGAACTCCAACCTGTATAGCCATAGTATCTTCATACTTAATACCCGTTAAAATCGATAAGCATCTACAATGGCGGAACCAGAAACTTTAAACCGGAGGGTCAATATATACATACACACATTCACTAGTGTATAATAATAATAATAATAATAATAATAATAATAATAATAATAATAATAATAATAATAATAATAATAAAGAACTTGTAAAAAATAAAAGAACGATAAATTTAAAAAATCTTGATACTTTTTAAACGAAACTAAATAAACAGATTAAGGGAAAATTAATAAATAGTAAACATTCTATTAAAGATTTAAAACCAAAGAAAGACCTCACGTGTTGTCATAGTTTTTAAACGAAATTAAATAAACAGATTAAGGGAAAATTATTATTATTATTATTATTATTATTATTATTATTATTATTATTATTACCGTATACACTTTGAAAAGAAAGACCTCACAGTATTACCACGTGTTGACTACTAGTAGACCTTAGACTTTTTTTACTACATAGCTATATGACAAAACAAAAAATCCTTCACCATCTCCAATGAACTTCATCTTCTTCACCAAGTTTTCACTTTTTATTTTATCTGTAACTATGGCTCATAACGGAATTATTCTGGTTGCTCATTTTTGCACTTTTCTTCTTTCTTCTTTCTTCTTTCTTCTTTTCACTTCATTTGCTGTTCAACTAAAAATCCAGGGGGTCCAAATGCAAAAAATCACTAGATGACCGATTAAAGCTTACACGGCCGGCCGGTGGCCGGAGGGTCAATGGACCCTCCGGACCCCCCTGTAGTTCCGCCACTGAGCATCTATAACTATAGGAATCAGTAAACAAAGAACTGAAAAGCTTTTCTAATAATAAAAAGGGTCAAGTGGGTATGCAAGTTAATGCTTTAGGCATAGTTTTTAAATTTTAGAAATTGCAAAGGGTGGCTAAATTAAAAGTATGTTGATATTATATGAATGATCCTATCAAAGTCACCTAGTTTTACCCAAGCATGTATAATAGACCAACAAACAAACTTTAATTCAGCAATTTTGATAATTCAATTGTTAATCAATGTCATAGTAATATTTTTTAGTTTAACAAAATAGTTTAAAAATATCACTAGCCATTAAACGTAAATAAAATAACGAATAAGAACAACTATGTTTTCTAATCAATTTTACTGATTCTGGGAAAGTCATCATAAATGACATGTCTCTCACTATTTCACATATTGGTACAACTTTACTTCATTTATTTGATCGTAGTCTTATTCTTAGGCATGTTCTTGTGGTTCCCGGCCTGGCTTAGCCAAGAACCTTTTATTGATTAGGTAGTTATTGATTGATCATCCTAAAGTGGTTGTTTTCTCACATCTTGTTTTGTCCATTCAGAGTCTTGTTGCACAACTTCTCCACCACACGCGTGGTAGTCCACATCAGCTATTTTCACTTACAGCTTTCACTTCTGCTTCACGTGAGACATGGCATTCCCGACTGGGTCATCCATCAAACTATATGATGACTAGAATTTTTTTTGAGTTACCAAATAAATCCGTAAATAAATGTTGTATTGCATGTAGTGTATTGGAATCATCCAGATTACCTTTTACTTCTACTATATCTAATTCCATTGTTCCTTTACACGCAATTGACTATGATATTTGGGGTGATTCACATGTTATGTCTAGACCTGGATATCAATACTTTATCACACTTATCGATGATTTTTGTCATTTCACGTGGATTTATCCATTGACTCGTCGTTCTAAGGTGGTTGATGCTTTTCGCCACCTCTAACCGCTTGTTGATAACATTTTGCCTTGCACCATCAAATATTTTCAGTGGATGGTGCTCCCAAGCTTTTTCACGGTAGATGGTTCAATACATTTCCGATTCTAGTGTCACTTCATGTCTATATACGAGGTTGCAGATCGAAAAAACCATCATCTTTCTGAGGTTGCTCGTGCACTATTGTTTCATGCTCGCTTACTAAAGAAATTTTGGTGTGATTCTTATGTCACTGCTGCTTCTCTCATTAACCAGTTATCCTCATGGGTTCTTCATCATTCCTCTCCTTATGAGGTGTCACGACCCCCGACCCGGTTTTACCCGTTTCAGGAGTCGCGGGACAGAAAACCCGTGGTAACTAATATGATGGCAGCGGACTTTTAACAGGATCTTTTTAAAACTTGAAAATGCCCAATTTATTTTATTTCACAAATTGGGAATAACACCCATAATTTACAATAATGGTGATTTCAATGGGAAATCCCTGTTTTTACAAAAACATGTTTCTTTATTTTATTGAGTCACTTCCTCAAGCTTGTAGTGCTACACGGCACTTTTTTTTTTCCTGGATCACAGCAGATCACCTAAAACATGTTTTAAAAAGGTTTTATCAGCAGGGAAATACTGGCGAGTCATTCAAGTTGCACAAAACGACACATTGTTATAATATACAGTATTAAGGGTGATTATATTGTTTCTATCTACCAATTACCCCAAATCGTTATTTGTCACTCGACTGTATCTGTGACTATGGTCAGATCACCCATTGGCTATCCCGTTGTCCAATGGTGATGGGTATCAAGTAATGTATACAAAACCCCACATACCGGCAGTAATTGAAGATTACAAAGACTTAATCCCTGTAATTATAACTGGAAAACATTTAGGGTTTTGTAAAGCACTTTGATAAAAAGAGAATGACTCACATTGCAGATTTAGACGGGCAGCGTTTAGCCTACTGATTTTAGCCTGGTTAACCTAATTCAAATAAGAATGCACACGAAAACTAGGTCAGTAACTTAATACAACTTTTACGACAACTCACGAGATCCAAAACCTTTACGACGAATGACAAAGTATAGCCTAAATACGGGCAGCACTTAAACATCCATCGGACTGGTTTTTATCGACCAGACATTAAATCGTAGCAGTGATCGAGTTATTACCCCGTTATCGCGGTAGAATTTCATGTTTGTGTGTGTTTTTGGAGTAAACAGACAATATCTCAGTGTAGGAAACGAGTTTTTACGTCGAACCAACGCCAAACTTCAAGTGCCAAACCCTACTATTTATACTGAAAAACCGGCTCCCTCGCGTGGCGCGAGAGCCTGGCGTGTGGCGCGAGGGAACCCCTCCTAGCATAGGGTAGCCTCGTGTAATTGTAGCCTGGGTGAGTCGACGTTTCGCTAAAATTCGATTTTGACAACGAACTGTGGAGATAATATCGATTAGGGAATACCCCCCCTGAGTTTTAGGGGGCCCTGATCCTGATTCCAACTGTTCTGAAAATTTTAGGGGCCATGCAATATTACTTGGGGGTCTCAATTAGGGTTTCCTATTGGGAAAAATAAAATAAGAAATAGTAATTTTTAATGAGAGTTGTTACATCCTCCCCACCTTATAAAAATCTCGTCCTCGAGATTTACTGGAACAAGTAGGGATACTTTCGCTTCATCTCTGATTCCAGTTCCCAAGTGTATTCCGGTCATCTCTTTGAATCCCACTTGACTTTGACCAGCACTAGTCGTTTGTGTTTGAGAAACTTGACCTTTCTGTTTTCTATCTGCAGTGGCTTCTCAATAAATTTTAACTTTTCATTTACCTTTATATCTTGAAGAGGTACTACCAGGGATTCGTTAGATAGACATTTCTTGAGGTTGGATACATGAAATACGTCATGTACCCCGGCTAGCTCTTCTGGTAGTTGTAAGCGATAAGCAACTGGTCCTATTCGCTGGACTACTGGGAATGGTCCTACGTACCTTGGACTTAGCTTTCCCTTCTTACCAAACCGAACTACTCCTTTCCAAGGAGAAACTTTCAAAAGTACCTTATCTCCAACTTGAAATTCTAGTGGCTTACGTCGATTGTCTGCATAACTCTTCTGACGATCTCGAGCCGTTTTTAGTCTTTCCTTGATTTGAGTGATCTTGTCGGTGGTTTCTTGCACGATTTCAGGTCCTGATAATTGGCTTTCTCCTATTTCTGCCCAACAAACTGGAGTTCTGCACTTTCGCCCATACAATGCTTCGAATGGGGCAGCTTCAATGCTTGCATGGTAACTATTGTTATAAGAGAATTCAATTAAGGGTAGGTGGTCATCCCAATTTCCACCAAAATCTATTACACATGCCCTGAGCATGTCTTCCAGGGTTTGAATTATCCTTTCACTTTGTCCGTCTGTTTGGAGATGATAAGCTGTACTTAAATTTAGTCGGGTCCCCATTGCTTCTTGGAAACTTGTCCAGAAATGTGAAGTGAAACGACTGTCTCTATCCGATACAATGGAGAGTGGGACTCCATGTAAGGATACTACTTCATCTACATACAATCTTGCCAACCTTTCCATGCTAAAAGTTTCTTTCATGGGTAGAAAATGAGCTGATTTGGTTAATCGATCCACAATTACCCAAATTGCGTCGTTACCTTTTCTGGTTTTGGGCAACTTAGTAACAAAATCCATGGTTATTAGTTCCCATTTCCAAACATGCATTTCTAATTGTTGTAGTAATCCTGAAGGTTTCTGGTGTTCTGCCTTAACTTGTGAACAAGTAAGACATTTAGAAACATATCTAGCTATGTCCTTTTTTCATTCCTATCCACCAGAAGTTGTTCCTTAAATCTTGGTACATTTTATTATTTCCAGGATGTATGGTATATCTAGATTTATGGGCTTCCTCTAGAATCTTATTTCTTAATTCTCCCTGCTTAGGTACCCAAATTCTTTTCTTATGGAACCTCCAAATTCCATCAGCCCCTTGCTCCAAATCTTTTATTCTTCCTTTCATTCCTTCAGCATCATCCTTGATTGCTGTTTTCTTGAATATTCTTCAGTTGTTCCATTAAGTCTAATTGTAAACTTAATCTAAGAGCACGAACTCGTCGTTGTTTCTCATGATACTTACGACTTAGGGCATCTGCTACTACATTTGCCTTTCCTTCGTGATATTGAATGTCACAGTCGTAGTCACTTAGAATTTCCATCCATCTTCTTTGTCTCATGTTTAATTCTTTTTGCCTAAATATATATCTTAAGCTCTTATGATCTATATAGACAGTAAATTTACTTCCGTACAGATAATGTCTCCAAATCTTAAGGGCAAAAATTATGGCTCCTAATTCTAAGTCATGAGTCGTATAATTTTCCTCGTGCTTTTTCAATTGCCTTGATGCATACGCAATTACCTTCTTGCGTTGCATTAGCACACATCCTAATCCTAGCTTAGAAGCATCACAGTAAACTTCAAAATCTTCTGTCCCTTCGGGTAAAGCAAGAATTGGGGTGTTTGTTAACTTTTGCTTTAAAACCTTAAAAGCTTCCTCTTGTCTAGGTTCCCATTCAAACTTAACTGCTTTACAGGTTAGCTTAGTTAATGGCACAACTATCTTGGAAAAATCCTTAATAAAGCGCCTATAGTATCCAGCTAATCCTTGAAAACTTCTAACTTCCGTAGCTGACTGCGGGACTTTCCATTTGGTGATTGCTTCTATCTTAGCAGGATCTACGTGAATACCTTCGTGATTCACCATGTGCCCCAAAAATTGCACCTCCTGTAGCCAAAATTCACACTTCGAGAATTTGGCGTAAAGCTTTTCCTTTCTTAACAAAGTTAAGAGTGCATGCAGGTGCTCACAATGCTCTTCCTGGGTTTTGGAATAAATAAGTATATCGTCGATGAAGACAATTACAAATTTATCCAAGTACGGTTTACAGATCCTATTCATCATGTCCATAAATGCTGCAGGAGCATTTGTTAGTCCAAAAGGCATGACTGTAAACTCATAGTGACCATACCTAGTTCTGAAGCGGTTTTAGGCATGTCTTCTTCTTGTACCTTCAATTGAAGATATCCGGAGCGTAAATCTATTTTAGAAAAATATCTAGCTCCCTGAAGTTGATCAAAAAGATCATCAATCCTAGGCAATGGATATCGATTCTTAATTGTAACCTTATTCAATTCCCTATAATCGATACACATTCGCATCGAACCATCTTTCTTCTTTACGAACAACACTGGTGCTCCCCACGGGGATGAACTAGGTTGTATGAATCCTTTACTGAGCAATTCATCTAATTGCTTTTTCAATTCTAACATTTCAGTGGGTGCTAATCGGTAGGGCGCTTTAGCTACGGGTGTAGTTCCAGGAATCAAATGAATCCTAAATTCTACCTCCCTATCTGGTGGTAATCCTGGTAGTTCTTCTGGGAATACATCCGAGTATTCTGATATTACAGGAATTTCCTTAAGCTCCTTACCCTTAGTACTAATGATTACCGAAATCATATATACTATTCCTTGCTTTCGTTCATAGCTAGCAACTTTCATTACTGAAATGAACTTCATGGGTTTCCGCGGCTTATCCCCTGTAATCATAATTACTTCTCCTGTGGGTGCACGAATTTCTATGGAATTCTTATCACAGAGGATTCGAGCCTGGTTGGCTACTAACAAATCCATTCCTAATACGACATCGAATCCAGCTAAATTCATGGGTAATAGATTTGCAGAAAATTTATGACCTGAAAGTTCTATAGTTTCTTTTTGCAAAACCGTATCTATGTTAACAGAGTTCCCGTCTGTCGTTTCTACTGTAAAAACTTGCCTAAGTTTCGTTAAAGGTTGCTTAAGAGCTTGGCAGAATGAAGTATTTATAAAACTTTGGTTTGCACCAGAGTCGAATAATACTTTCGCATAAACATTGTGAACTAAGAACGTACCAGCTATTACGTCAGGAATTAGTTCGGCTTCCTGCGTGGTCAGTTGGAAGGCTCTTACGTTCTTCTTGTTAGTCCCTTCAGCAGTTTTGGCCTTGTTATCTGTTGGTTTGACCAATTTAGGGCATTCTGGTTTAAAATGACCAGCTTTGCCGCATGATGTGTGTAAAATGCAACATATAAATTACATCAAATGAGGCATAAAACTAACCCTTTTTTAGTACTAATATTGGAAAAAGAGTGTTTTTGTCTTCCTTTTGTATTTTCAGGATTAAATGAGCTCAAAAACGCAAAAGAAGCAAAAAGACAGCTAAATCCAACATAAATACAAGAAAAGGAACATTAGTGGATTGCCCGAACCCTCAACGGCACCTTCCAAAGCAAAATAGAGAAAACAGAAGGCTGAACACGCCCCGTGCTCAGCCAGCACGGGGTCGTGCCCAAGAAGCAGCAGAAAAGACAAACCTATAGAAGCTTCTATTGCCCACCACGGGCCGTGCTCAGCGGACACGGGGGGCGTGCCGAAAGTACTGCAGGCGCATTAATTGTAATTGCGAATTACAATTAATGAAGAGAGAGAGTGTCAGACAGGCACGGGGCCGTTCCCAGGCCTCTGTTCAGCCTATAAATAGGAGTGCTTGGTTTCATTTCAACTCATCCCTTGGCACACCACCTCTCTCACACTTCATCCACCACCCACCACCATCACAACACCATCATCCACCACCATCATCCATTGTCCATCATAGAGTGTGTGAGTCGTCTCGGGATCCAAGATTGATCGTAAGAGTTCTTGACAATCAAGGCCATGTTTGCCTAAGTCTCTTACATCACTTGGTGAAGACAAAGTGTCTAGTATAATACTTTTTATTTCTAATCTTTTGCACTTTTTATTTGGTTTTGTATTAATGACTTTAATAACTAGTTACTTATGTTGAAGGTGATCTTTCCTTATCGTTTGTCCGTGGTGTCTTGGCATTATTTTACTGTCTATATAAAATAAAGGATTTTCACCATTCATATCTCCACGGTCTATATGGAGGTATGTTGGCTACCTGGTAGGGGGTTAAGGGAACGGTTTGGTAAAGGTCTTGCCATTGTTCAGCGTTTAGAGGTCCTGCAATGGACCTGGGTCAAATTTAGTAGGACCTCCTTCAATACTTCACGGTATTGGATGGCGGGGGTCCAAACTCTTTGATCCCCTCATAAGTTAACTACTATTAATACTATAACCCGGCTATTTAGGACTGTATCCCTGCTGACTCAGACTACTTAGTCGAGGGTAACGTCACCGCCAAAAGCGGGGCCTACCACAATACTGCATTAATAACTTAATTCATTATCTTCCAATAATCCACCCCTTTAGGATTGTATCCCTGCTGACTCAAACTACTGGGGTGAGGGTAACGTCACCTTCAAAAGAGGGGCCTACTACAATAACTAAGATAATCTCTTAATTATGTGCAAAAGTGCGGAAATAATCAAAGGTTATACTAGATACGAGTCGGAACCAAGTGATTCATCTTGTCTATCTGTTTTTATTTTATTTTTATTTTCAGCATTTTAGTTAGTTTTTATTTTTCTTAGTTTAAAACATTTTTCCAAACTTTTATTTTGGTTAGACGTTGAGGATAAACCGGTACTAAAAGCTCTTGTGTCCTTGGACGACCTCGGTATCTTACCAACGCTATACTACACTCAACGATGGGTGCACTTGCCCATATGTGTGTTTAGTGTTAGTGAAATATCGTGTTTTATAAATTTAAAACTTGGCTAAAATAAGTGTTAAAAAGGGCTTAAAATGTATACCTAAAATATACGACACTTTATCGCACATCACCGCAGTTGTAGCAGATCTTTGTTTTCTTTCTGCAATCTTCTTCACGATGTCCTATAGCTTTGCAGAAGTTGCAGGTTTCATTACATTTTCCAAAATGTTTCTTTTTACAGTTTCTGCAGAACGGCGGTGTGGAAGATGATCCAGTTCCCTTTCTCTTGAAGTTGCTATTATTACCCACACGAAATCCTTGGGTAATCTTTTGGGCCACTTCCTTCTTCCTGTTTTCTTCTCGCGTACGCACCAGTCCGTCAGTCAAAGTGTTGGCTAATTCCACCGCATCATCGATCGTGCGGGGTCTCGCAGCTTTGACAATATCACAGATCTCGCTAATTAAACCCCAAATGTAGCGAGAAATAAGTACCGGTTCTGGCGAAGCCAGAGTAGGCACAATTCGAGCATATTCGAAGAATTTCGAAGTATACCCTCGGCAATCAACATCTACCATTCGGTGGCTCAAGAATTTATTCGCCATTTGTTCTTTTTCATATTCTGGGCAGAATTTTCTTTCCACCAGACGCTTAAATTCTTCCCAACTCATGGCATAAGCCAGGTCGCTTCCCTTGGCTTGCATCACCATATTCCACCATTCTAATGCTTCTTCCTTGAAAAGATGAGAAGCATACTTGACTTTATCCTCCTCGGCACATTTACTTATTTTAATTACTGCCTCGGTTTTATCCAATCAACGCAGTGCAGCAGTTGCCCCTTCATTGCCTGCGAACTCGACAGGTTTACAAGCAAGAAATTCCTTGTAAGTGCAACCAGGCGTTGTAGCTTTCATTCTCTTAAGTATCGGGGCTTGAATCAAGTTGTCGTTATCGCCGCCTCCGTTAACACTATTACTGAAATCATCATTGCGCGTGCGTTTACTAGGGTGAGCTTGTGAAGGCTCAACAGGACTTTTAACAGCAGCGACGATTGCCGGAATAGCATTGGCTATTCCTTGAGCGACGATGTTTTCTATGTCTTGCCTATTAAGAAAATGATCTTCTTTGTTTTGCTCAGATTGATTAACCTCGTTAACTGGGTCATTATCAGTGTGTTCCATCTGGTAATTAATATATATAAGTTATTAGCATAAATGAATAACGACTAAATGCAAAACAATCGCACAAAAATCACATCACACGTATAGCCAAAATTGTCGATTTTTCGACTTCCATTTTTATATATATTACTATGCCTCCGTACACACCAGTTATCTTACAAGAGTTTTATTTTAAGTTATTTTACAGGATTATATTTTTATTATTATTATTATTATTATTATTATTATTTTGTTATCATACAACCACAACCACACAGTCACACCATCCCTGTCAGCTGGCCTCTCAAAAATGACGTTCACTCTCGTCGTACTTCCATGATATTCTTTCCCCTATATCTCGGATTCTATTTCCTGTGTCCACCAGCTCCTCGCCATAGTGGCGAAGTTCAACTAAGTTCTCAGCGCTCATTGGTGGATGTAGTGGAGGTTCAGGGTCAAATTGAGGGAAAAGGTATTAGGGTTATTTAAAAGGTTCTGAAATTGCCAGTCAGTTATCCACCATTCTTCCAGCTCTTCTGGTAGAGGTCGGGGGTGGATAATAGGATCTGGGATGGCAGGTTCCAGATTAACTGGAAGCTGTGCTTCCGCCGGGTAATTGAAGAGGTTTTCATCGGCAGGTCCGATGAGGTCACTAACTGCCAGTTTATGATCCAACTCCTCCCATGATGGCATTTCCTGGGCTTGCCCGGAACTTTCTCCGATCTCTATTCCTTTGCCTTTATCCTTCGGATTCTCAGTATTTATCACTTTCTGTACCGCTGGTTTCTTCCTACGCACACGCCTCCAGCCTACGAGTCTTCTTCTCTTTTTCGGTTTTGGTTTCTCCTGAGGTTGGGCTTGGAATACCATTGGTTCCTCAATGTCGGCCGAATAACCGGAAAAGTCCTCGGAAACTTCCATGTCAGCAGAATGGATAGTGATATTCTGAAGAGCTTCAGACAACTCATTCATGCTGTTAGCATATGAAGAGACATACAAAATTCTAAGTTAAAATTTTGTAAATTGAATTTTCACATAATCACAGAAGGGCAATCAGAAAAATTAAGTATTTCTAAATACTTAATTTGCTTAAATTAGTGGCTCTGATACCACCTTTTTCTGTCACGACCCCCGGCCCGGTTTTACCCGTTTCAGGAGTGGCGGGACAGAAAACCCATGGTAACTAATATGATGGCAGCGGACTTTTAACAGGATCTTTTTAAAACTTGAAAATGCCCAATTTATTTTATTTCACAAATTGGGAATAACACCCATAATTTACAATAATGGTGATTTTACTGGGAAATCCCTGTTTTTACAAAAACATGTTTCTTTATTTTATTGAGCCACTTCCTCAAGCTTGTAGTGCTACACGGCACTTTTTTTCCTGGATCACAGCAGATCACTTGAAACATGTTTTAAAAAGGTTTTATCAGCAGAGAAATATTGGCGAGTCATTCAAGTTACACAAAACGACACATTGATATAATATACAGTATTAAGGGTGATTATATTGTTTCTATCTACCAATTACCCCAAATCGGTATTTGTCACTCGACTGTATCTGTGACTATGGTCAGATCACCCATTGGCTATCCCGTTGTCCAATGGTGACGGGTATCAAGTAATGTGTACAAAACCCCACATACCGGCAGTAATTGAAGATTACAAAGACTTAATCCCTGTAATTATAACTGGAAAACATTTAGGGTTTTGTAAAGCACTTTGATAAAAAGAGAATGACTCACATTGCAGATTTGGACGGGCAGCGTTTAGCCTACTGATTTTAGCCTGGTTAACCTAATTCAAATAAGAATGCACACGAAAACTAGGTCAGTAACTTAATACAACTTTTACGACAACTCACGAGATCCAAAACCTTCACGACGAATGACAAAGTATAGCCCAAATACTGGCAGCACTTAAACATCCATCGGACTCGTTTTTATCGATCGGACATTAAATCGTAGCAGTGATCGAGTTATTACCCCGTTATCGCGGCAGAATTTCATGTTTGTGTGTGTTTTTGGAGTAAACGACAATATCTCAGTGTAGGAAACGAGTTTTTACGTCGAACCAACGCCAAACTTCAAGTGCCAAACCCTACAATTTATACTGAAAAACCGGCTCCCTCGCGTGGCGCGAGGGAACCCCTCCTAGCATAGGGTAGCCTCGTGTAATTGTATCCTGGGTGAGTCGACGTTTCACTAAAATTCGATTTTGACAACGAACTGTGAAGATAATATCGATTAGGGAATACCCCCCCTCAGTTTTAGGGGGGGCTGATCCTGATTCCAACTGTTCTGAAAATTTTAGGGGCCATGCAATATTACTTGGGGGTCTCAATTAGGGTTTCCTATTGGGAAAAATAAAATAAGAAATAGTAATTTTTAATGAGAGTTGTTACATGAGGTTATATCCGTCGACCAGATTACTTCATTTTTCGCACTTTTGGGTGTTTATGTTATCCGTTTCTTAGTGATACCAGAGCAGATAAATCTCACTCAAATCTACTCCATGTATATTTGATGGTGATGCTTCTAGTCATTAAAGTTAGAATAAGTCACTAAGAAAATTGACGTTAGTGACACCCCAAAATGCCACTAGAAGGCAAACAAAGGTACTAAATGTATTGTTGGGTCTTTTACCCTTTTACCTACCCATGAAAAAGTGTGGGTGATGTGAGTAAAAAAAGAGAATTTGCTTCATTTTGTATGTTCTTTTTTTCAGTTTTTATATAAATATGTTATTTTTGGTATATACACATATATATATATATATATATATATGTATATATATACACATAGGGGAAGGTTCAAATGAAAACCACTAGTTATTGTGAAAACTCGAAAACTAATTAAAAAAAGCCAAAAAAACATACAATTTTTTTTTTGCAAACCAATTTTCGCAGGTTTTATTATATAAAAAAAATTTCAAAAAAAAAAAAAATTTGTGTAGTGCACATGTGTAATACTACACATGTGTGTGTGTACTACACATGTGTAGTATTACACATGTGCACTACACAATTTTTTTTTTTTTTTTTTTGAAAAAAGTTTTTTTTTATACATAAAAAACAGCGATTTTTATAAAAAAAATTTGTGTGTTTTTTTGGCTTTTTTTAGTTAGTTTTCGAGTTTTCACAATAAAAGTGGTTTTCATTTGAACCATCCCCTATACATATATATATATATATGAACTGAGATGATTATCACAAATTTCCTTAGAGTACCCACAATGTGCAAAATTACGGGTGTCTGAATCTAGTCAGCACAAAACCAAGCAAGGATGTGGAAGGTTTGAACAATGTGGGTGTCGTCCGAAGCCACAGTTCAAGGGGGGGGGGGTGGCCGGAATTCAGATTAGCAAGCAGACGAACACGTGGGCCCAAAGTAAACAAAAAACAAAAAAAAATGACATCAAAAACTTAAACAACTACATTATATTAATTTAAAAAAACCACATAAAAACCGACATAACATAATTTTAAAAACTACATTTATAAACACCTACATAATTAAACCTAAAGTTACACATAATAAAAAAAAGTAAATCATACTAAACATAACTAAAGATCTTTGATTGTTCGATAATAATAATCTACATAATATTGATTTAAAAAAACATACATAATTAAACATAAAAACATACATAATTGAACATAGAAAACACATAAAATATCATCAATAACCAAATATGTGTGATGGAATTAAAGAAGCAGTCGGAATAGGGTGAACGTTCGTCCTCCCAAGGGTCATGGAAACCCATCCTCCAATCATCGCCACCGTCCTCGGTGTCATCCCATGGGCCATGTGGCACGTATTCTGCTCCGGGTCCATCACATGCCTTTCCTCTGGATTGGGATTTCTTGTGAAAGAAGACAGTTAACTTCCTTTGAAGGAGGAACGTGCCCCTCTCCAATTCAATGTTGGTTAAGGTCCTCTGAAATTGGGATATGCCCCTCCCCAATTCACAGTTTGTTAAAAACTTAGTTGAAACCCCAATTCCATTCTTCTTCCATCCATGTAACCTGTTCTTTAGCTTGAGGAGGTAGATGAGGGTTTGTAACTGGACGAGGCGGTTGCGTGCTTGATGTGCCGTCAATTATACATATTTTAATGCATATTTACCCCCATTTTTATGGTACTTTTCATGACTTTATCATTAAAAACACTATCTAGATCATTCTTATTTGTTAATTGCAGGTTTTTAAGGGCTCTGAATGAAAACAAGCAAAAAACAAGGCAAAAATCCAGTATTCTAAGAAAATCAGTGAAGTGCGAGATAGGCACAATCGTGCCAAGCTATGGGCACGGTCGTGCACATCAACCCTGCAAGTACAAGTTAACGAGTCAACCCTATTTTGGTAAACAAAATTCCATAATGTGCAAAGGCACCATTGTGCACCCCTCAGGCACGACCGTGGAGAATAAAGACACGCAATAGAAGCTTCTAGATCCAAAAAGAGTGACACCTTTTGAAGCCCTATTTTTGACACATGTCCATGCACGGTCGTGCACCATCTTAGAAACGGCCATGCCTATAACTGAAAGGACCGCGAAGGACAAAGTGGACTATGAGTTGTCAAGACAAAAGAACGAGATAAGGTCGTGCCCATGTATGCAAGGTCGTACATACCTGCATCCAACCAGCCTATAAATAAAGGCCTTGGCTGCCCGTTTTCCTCATTTATTCCACTCATTCCTCTTCCACCATTCACACACATACTCTCTTGTCTAGAGATGTCACTAGAGGTTTGGGATCACCCCACAAAATCATTTGTAATAGGTTAGTTTGTGAGATATATATATATAGGGGATGAATCATGAGAAAACTAGTTTAAATGAGAAAACCAAAAAACTAACAAAAAAAGCCAAAAAACCATACCAATTTTTTTTTTAAATTTTTATAAAAAAATCGCAGCTTTTTATGCATGGAAAAAAATTTTCAAAAAAATAAAAAAATAAAGTTTTTTGTTGTATTGCACATGTGCACTATTACGGATATAGTGCACATGTGTAGTACACATATAATGCACATGTGCAGTACAACAATTTTTTTTTTGAAATTTTTTTATATATAAAAACTTGCGATTTTTTATAAAAAATTGAAAAAAAAAATTTGGTATGTTTTTTAGCTTTTTTTTAGTTAGTTTTCTAGTTTTCTCATTTATATGTAGTTTTCTCATGATCCTCTCCCTATATATATATATGAAGACTTAGTAATTAATAACCTTCAAGAAGTTATTGATTATTACACTTGATCCATCATGATCCTTCCCATGATCATTACTTGTGGACAAGTTTGTATGGTCATTCTTAGCTAAACTACTTGTATTTCTAGGGTTGTAGATGAAGTTTGATATGAACTAAATGTTTAATCTTTGGCAAAGTGGTGTGTTATATATTTGACAATGGAACTTGTGATTCAGTTTTGATCTTTGGTCTTGTGAGTATTCTTAATAAACTTAGTGGTGTGAAGCCTATTAGTACATTCATGGTGTGTAACAACCCATATACTAGTATGGGGAGCCCATTTTGGTAGTGGTTAACCCATTTGTGGTAAAACACATTGACGGGTGAACTGTAGGAAGATCTTTAAGTTGATTAAATAAGAAAGAAATTGATATGTTTGATGTTTAAATTAGTGAATCTAGATGACTGCGGTGAACTTTGATGATTGCAGGTTAAAGGAGCTAAGGAGGTGCAAAGAAGAATCGTGGAACAAACAGGAGCTTAAAATAGAAGGAATATGGAGCATAAATGAAAGAAATAACTTATTGGAATTGAAGAATTAAGAAGATAACAAGATAGAGGATGAAATTACGAGAACGTGGGTGAAAACGGCAAAGAAAACGAAGTTGAAACAAGAAAGTTATGAAGAAAACAAAATTGCTTAGCTACGGCCTACCATAGCTTACGGTAGCCACCGTACGCTACAGTAGCCCTGACCCAAAAATGTGCACCATAACACAGTAAGTCCTTACTATAGGATATTTGTGGCCACCGTTAGCTTACGGTGGGGCCAAATGCAGAATTGTTGTTTGCTTTATAATCAGCATTTGGGGGTGACTTTTCATGATCTTTTTCATTGTTTTAGGTTCAGAACTTGTGGGAGGTGAAATTAGGGTTCCAAGACAATATTTTGGGTGTTTTTATAATTGTTTTATCATCCTTGATGCACATGAACAACGGTTTTGAAGTTTTGATGATCAACCGAGTTATGCGTGGCTAAGTCCTTTATGTTTTTCCCCGGATTGTAAGGTTTTCTTATGAATACTTGTCATTGTTTATGATATTTGTGGGATACTAATTTAATCTTTTGATTGCATTGCTATGGTGATTGTGGGTTTGTTTAGTAATGGTTTATGTTGTTAGATTTTGTAACAACCCTCGGTAAAATCAACACTCTCATAATATTTCCGACACCTCTGTATATTTTAAAAGACCCTCATATGCCTTTATATACACCCCGTATGTAAAAATCGAGCCCGAGATACAATACAGTAATTAAATAAAATATAAAAATCTGAAACTCAAGTTGAGGCGGGCCGCGTAGAACCCACCTCAATCTTACGCGGGCCGCGATAGTCATGAATGGTGGCGCAGCCCTGAGCTGACACGTGTCGACATCGTGGCGGACCTATACGCTGACCCAGCTAAGCTATACGGTTGACCAGGGTTGACGCGGGCCGCGTAACCCTTGTCTGTTCTTTACGCGGGGCGCATGGAAACCAGATATCAGCACTATATAAGAAGGCAACGGGTTTTCGTTTTCCGTCGCTCATTCATTTCAATTCTCAAATCACAATTTCTGTAGTAGAGTTATTATACACGGGTATTATATCCCCCTAATTAGCGAGGTTCTGCTCCGTTGTAAGTATTATAACCCTGGTTTCATAGTAGATATGCTGCCCGATTGATTTAGGGTTCCGTAATAACTGTCGTGGTTCTGCCCGACGTAGTTGTTGGAATGCCGTCTCGGGGAGGGTATCATTAATATTTTCAAAGGGTTATGATACTAACCAATGTACATT
Organism: Helianthus tuberosus; assembly: GCA_030545235.1. NCBI lineage: Eukaryota > Viridiplantae > Streptophyta > Magnoliopsida > Asterales > Asteraceae > Helianthus > Helianthus tuberosus. The sequence goes on from CM060360.1 coordinate 171,873,131, forward strand.
TGTATACATTATAGATTATATCCAGGAAACCCTTACACAAAGTCTAAGATAACAATGTGAGTTTATCCTCTTTTTGTTAATATTTTTGGTAATGTTTTGCCAAATCTTAAATGTTTTACAATGAAATTTAGCAGTGATTGAGTCTTTGTAGTTCTTCAATTACTGCCGGTATGTTGGGGTTTTGTATACAAAATTTACTACACTGTGAGTAGTAAGTCGGGATGACAATACGTTACCATTGGACAATGAGTTAGCCAATGGGTAATATGACCCACAAGTCAGGTTTGACAGTACTAATGGAGTAATTGTGTAGAAATAAACAATGTGATCGCTCTCAATACTGTTCACTGTGACTTTTTATTTAAACTTGATTAAACTGAGATTCACTCACCAGTATTTCCCACTGACAAATGTTTTTAAAACGCGTTTCAGGTAACACAATGTGACAGCCAATTAGTAAAAAGCCAGCTGGAGAGCACTGAAGGCTTGGGAAAATGTGGCTATAAAAGTTACCTAATAAATGATGTTTTAAATTCAATAAAATAGGGTTTATCCCTATAAATGTATTGTAATAAGAAACTTGGGTTTTACCCATGTGATTATTAATATCAAATATGGTGGTTTTACTCTGATAAACATTTCCTAACTACGGTCCTGATGTAATTTCCGCTGCCAATTAAAAACAAACCTGATACCACCGTTACTGAGCTCGCGTCCGCCCGTTCCCGGGAGTCAGGGATCGGGGGTTGCGACAGGAGGTGGTATCAGAGCCTAGCCACTGGTCTGAGCCAAAGAAGTGTTCTGCTGACACTTAAATTTTAAATTTTGTGTTAGGAAATAAATTACGGAAATATGTGCATAACTGTATTTGGTTGTTATGTGTTATTTGACTATTCGTTAGTTTACAGTATGAGTGATCAAGGACCCTCAGACATGAGTCGTCAGTTGTCTGATTCACCTAGGAGCGAAGGTACTTCATCACAGCCTGCCCTTTCTGGGTATTCTGCTGATCAGGAAGAAGGAATATTTTCCTTTAGAGCTCTGTCGGAAGAGCCATTCTTTCCTAAGAAACGAGGATGGTTCAGTAAGGAAGCCTTTGCTCGTAGGAAAAGAATGCGAAAGTTGCAACAGCAAAGAGCCTTAGCAGCTATTAAGCGAGAGACAGATGCCCATACACAGGATATGCTTAATAGAAGCCTAGCAAATTTCCATATCCTAGCTACAACTGCTGCTGACCCAAGTCTGGAACAATTAGTAGCCCCACAACCACAATTGCAAATTCCTGACCAACCAATGGAGATAGAAAACCCTGAAAACCAAGTTGAAATGCATGAATTTAACCCAGAAGAAATCCCTAGGGTACCAGCACCTAACCCCTTAGATCCAAATTACGACCCCTGGTGGGACGATAATAGGGACTTTGTGCAACGTTACCCAATCCATGAAGACGTACCTATACAGAACATAGAAGCCTACCCAGGTATGGACCCTTTAGATCCCTATTACCAAGATGATTATATTAGGGAGATTTTAGAAAATCCTTACCGATTTCAAGCACTTTCACCCCCATATCAGGAACCAGCACCCCAGATTCCAAACCCAGTCCTAGAACCTGCACCCCCAATGAGTGCAGAAAACGTGCAAGAACTTAGGACTTTTGGGGAGGAAATTTTAGAAAGCAGTGAGAGAATGAGACAGGTGGGAGAGCGTGGCGTATGGAAATACGATGAACGCAATATGGATTTTTGGATAAATCCATATCCGTGATGTGATGGAGGAGATGGTAATAGTAAGAATAATATAATATAATAAAATAAAAATAAAAAAAATAAAATATGTGTGTACGGATGCATATTACTATTAGTGTGATTCTATTTCTGTTGGTATTGTAATTTTTATTCCAGTACTAGAATGTAATAGATGCATAATAGTATATGAAAATAGAGTAAAAAGTCGCAATGATTGACGTTTTTGGCTAGATTGCGTATCATGTGATTAACTATATTAAATATTATCTTGTGATATTAATATGGGATAAGTGTTTAAAATCCAGATGGCCGATGAAAGAAATCAAGGAAATCTGAATAATGATAACCAGAGTAACATTAACGTGGTTAATGAGAATCCAAGTATCAATAACAATGGAAACCAAATGGATAATAGTGCTGTTCAACACATAGTGGCACAAGGAATCATAGATGCCATGCCATTTATTATTCAAACTATTCAAGAAGCGAATAATAAAAGTAAGCATAGCAGTAAGCGACCAATCGAACCCGAAAACAGCGTGAACAATGGACCTGTACTTCAAATGCCTATTCCTAAAAGGAGAAGAACCGTGTCTTACGGTTGTTCTTATAAAGAATTTTGGTCTTGTAAACCAATGGAATTCTCGGGCAATGAAGGGGCTATTACAACCCTACGCTGGATAGAGAAAACTGAGGCAGTCTTAAGAATAAGCAAGTGTGCTGAAGAAGATAAGATACTGTTTGCTTCTAATCTGTTTAAAAATTCAGCGCTAGAATGGTGGAACACTATTCTCCAATCAAGAGGAAGTGACAGAACTTACACTATGGAATGGGAAGAATTTAAGAACAAGGTAGAAAGGAAATTCTGCCCACCCAATGAGAAGGAATAGATAGCAAACAAATTCTTAAATCTTAGAATGACTGGTGTGGATAGTAAGGGATACACTAAAATATTTTTTGAATATGCTAGAATAGTGCCAACCCTTTCATCACCAGAGCCAGTATTAATCTCCCGATATATATAGGGATTAATTGGAGAGATAAGACATGTAGTCAAGGCAGTTAGACCTCAAACCATAGAAGAAGCTGTAGAACTAGCAAATACCTTGACAGACGAATTAGTTCGTACCCGAGAAGAGGACCAAAGGAGAAACCTAACTCGAAAGCTCACTCAAGAATTTCGTTCTGGAAATTCTAATCGTGGGAAAAATATAGGTTCTACCTCTGCACCTTACTGTAAGAATTGCAAAAGAAAGCATTCAGGAAGATGCTCTATATACTGTAACTTTTGCAAAATATCGGGACACAAGGAAGAAAACTGCAGGAAGAAAGCTAATAACAAGATATGTTACAACTGCGGAGAACAAGGTCATATCAAGCTTAGTTGTCCAAAATTAGCTCCAGCTGCAAACAACAAGAATACCAAAAATGCTAGAGCATTTGTTTTGACTGCAGATGAAGCTAAGATGATTCCAGATGTCATAGCTGGTACGTTTTTAGTTAATGATATTTTTGCTAAAGTATTATTTGACTCTGGTGCGAACCAAAGTTTTATTAATACATCATTTTGCAAAGTTCTAAATCAGTCATTAACTAAACTACCACAAGAATGTCTAGTAGAGACAGCTAATGGAGAAACCGTTAGAATTTCTGAAATCTTGCAGGGAGCAAGAATAGAAATTTTAAATCAAAAATTTATTGCAAATCTTTATCCCATGAAACTGGCAGGATTTGATGTTGTTTTAGGAATGGATTGGTTAATAGCCAATAAAGCTAGTATTTTATGTGATCAAAAGTCAATCCAAGTAAATGCACCATTAGGTAAAACGATCACAATTAAAGGAGATAAACCAAATAGATCCACAAAATTCATCTCTGTGATGAAAACTGCAAGTTATATAAGAAAAGGTTCTATAGTGTATTTGATTTCTATAATCACTAACACTAAAGGAAAGGATTTAAAAGATATTCCAGTAGTATCTCAGTTTTCAGATGTATTTCCAGAAGAATTACCAGGACTGCCACCAAATAGAGAAGTCGAATTCAGAATCCATTTAATACCAGGAACATCACCGATTGCCAAAACACCATATCGTTTGGCACCCGCAGAAATGCAAGAATTAAAGAAACAATTAGACGAATTGTTGGAGAAAGGATTCATACAGCCGAGTTCGTCGCCATGGGGAGCGCCGATACTGTTTGTTAAAAAGAAAGACGGATCAATGCGTATGTGCACTGACTACCGTGAATTGAACAAAGTCACGATTAAGAATCGGTACCCATTACCGAGAATCGATGATCTGTTTAATCAACTGCAAGGAGCTCGATTTTTCTCTAAAATCGATTTAAGGTCAGGATATCATCAATTAAAGGTACAGGAAGAGGACATTCCTAAAACCGCATTCAGAACGAGGTATGGCCATATTGAATTTACTGTCATGCCATTTGGTTTAACCAATGCCCCAGCCGCATTTATGGACATGATGAACCGAATGCCATATTTGGATAAATTCATAATTGTTTTCATAGATGATATTCTCATTTACTCTAAGAATAAGGAGGATCATGCAAAACATTTGCACGCACTTTTAAGTTTATTAAGAAAGGAAAAGCTTTATGCTAAATTTTCCAAATGCGAATTTTGGTTAGAACAAGTACAATTCCTTGGACATTTAGTAAGCCATGAAGGAATTCATGTAGATCCAACAAAGATTGAAGCGATTACTAAATGGAAAACCCCTGAATCACCAACCGAGGTTAGAAGTTTCTTAGGATTAGCTGGTTATTATAGAAGATTTATTTAAGATTTTTCTAGAATAGCCATTCCCTTAACTAAGCTAACCTGTAAATATGTTAAGTTTGAATGGGGATTAAAACAAGAAGAAGCTTTTAGAATTCTTAAGCAAAGATTAACCCATACACCCATATTAGCGTTACCAGAAGGAACTGAAAATTTTGTAGTTTATTGTGACGCTTCTAAATTAGGTTATGGATGTGTATTGATGCAACGACAAAAGGTTATAGCTTACGCATCTAGACAACTTAAGAATCATGAAGAGAATTATTCAACCCATGATCTAGATTTAGGAGCTATAATTTTTGCTCTTAAGATTTGGAGACATTACCTTTATGGTAGTAAGTTTACCATATTCACTGATCATAAGAGTTTAAGGTATATTTTCAAGCAAAATGATTTGAATATGAGACAAAGATGCTGGATGGAGATGCTTAGTGATTATGATTGTGATATCCAGTATCATGAAGGAAAAGCAAATGTAGTAGCAGATGCTTTAAGTCGAAAGTATCATGAAAAGCCAAAAAGGATACGTTCTCTTAAGTTAAATCTACAAGTAGATTTAAATGATCAGATAAGAGAAGCACAAGAATCAGTAATCAAGGATGATACTGAAAAATTAAAAGGTATGCTAAAAGAATTAGAACAAGGAACAAATGGAATTTGGAGATTCCATGAAAAGAGAATGTGGATACCTAAATTAGGGAACCTACGTTATCGTATTTTAGAAGAAGCCCATAAGTCTAAATATATGATGCATCCAGGAAGTGATAAAATGTATCAGGATTTAAGGAAAAATTTCTGGTGGATAGGAATGAAGAAGGACATAGCAGCCTATGTTTCTAAATGTTTAACTTGTTCACAAGTCAAAGCTGAACACCAGAAACCCTCAGGTTTGTTACAGCAATTAGAAATGCTGGTATGGAAATGGGAATTGATAACAATGGATTTTGTTACTAAATTACCCAAAACAAAGAAAGGAAATGATACAATCTGGGTGATTGTAGATAGGCTAACCAAGTCAGCTCATTTTTTATCAATGAAAGAAACTTTCAGTATGGAACAATTAGCTAAATTATATGTAAATGAAATTGTTTCTTTACATGGCATTCCTTTATCAATTGTTTCTGATATGGATAGTCGATTTACCTATCATTTTTGGTCAAGTTTCCAAAAGGCAATGGGAACTAAGTTAAAGTTTAGCACAGCTTATCATCCTCAAACCGATGGACAAAGCGAAAGAACTATTCAGACGATGGAGGACATGCTTAGAGCTTGTGTAATCGATTTCGGAGGTAATTGGGACGATCATTTACCTTTAATAGAATTTTCTTATAATAATAGTTATCACACAATTATCAATGCTGCCCCATTTGAAGCACTTTATGGACGTAAATGCCGAACCCCAGTCTGTTGGGCAGAAATTGGGGAAAAGCAACTATCTGGACCTAAGATAGTGCAAGAAACAACTGATAAGATTATTCAAGTCAAGGGACGACTGAAAGCAGCACGAGATCGACAGAAGAGTTATGCTGATAACCGACGCAAACCATTGGAGTTTAAAGTAGGAGATAAAGTATTGTTGAAAGTCACTCCTTGGAAAGGAGTAGTAAGATTCATCAAACGAGGAAAACTAAGTCACAGGTATGTTGGACCTTTTGAGATTATTAAAAGAATAGGACCTGTAGCCTATCAGCTACAACTGCCAGAGGAAATGGCAGGAATATATGATGTGTTTCATATATCTAATCTCAAAAAGTGTTTAGCCAACGAATCACTGATAGTACCTCTTAAGGATATAGAGGTAAATGAACAACTCAAGTTTGTAGAAAGGCCTCTACAAATTGAAGACAGGAAAATCAAGAACCTCAAGCATAAGAGATTAGTTCTGGTCAAAGTGAAGTGGGACTCCAAAAGAGGACCTGAGTACACATGGGAACTTGAATCTGAAATGCAAAGGAAATATCCGCACTTGTTCCAGTAGATCTCGCGGACGAGCTCTAAAACAAGGTGGGGAGAATGTAACAACCCTCGGTAAAATCAACACTCTCCTAATATTTCTGACACCTCTGTATATTTTAAAAGACCCTCATATGCCTTTATATACACCCCGTATGTAAAAATCGAGCCCGAGATACAATACAGTAAATAAATAAAATATAAAAATCTGAAACTCAAGTTGAGGCGGGCCAGGTAGAACCCAACTCAATCTTACGCGGGCCGCGATAGTCATGAATGGTGGCGCAGCCCTGAGCTGACACGTGTCGACATCGTGGCGGACCTATACGCTGACCCAGCTAAGCTATACGGTTGACCAGGGTTGACGCGGGCCGCGTAACCCTTGTCTGTTCTTTACGCGGGGCGCGTGGAAACCAGATATCAGCACTATATAAGAAGGCAACGGGTTTTCGTTTTCCGTCGCTCATTCATTTCAATTCTCAAATCACAATTTCTGTAGTAGAGTTATTATACACGGGTATTATATCCCCCTAATTAGCGAGGTTCTGCTCCGTTGTAAGTATTATAACCCTGGTTTCATAGTAGATACGTTGCCCGATTGATTTAGGGTTCCGTAATAACTGTCGTGGTTCTGCCCGACGTAGTTGTTGGAATGCCGTCTCGGGGAGGGTATCATTAATATTTTCAAAGGGTTATGATACTAACCAATGTACATTTGTATAAATTATAGATTATATCCAGGAAACCCTTACGCAAAGTCTAAGATAGCAATGTGAGTTTATCCTCTTTTTGTTAATATTTTTGGTAATGTTTTGCCAAATCTTAAATGTTTTACAATGAAATTTAGCAGTGATTGAGTCTTTGTAGTTCTTCAATTACTGCCGGTATGTTGGGGTTTTGTATTCAAAATTTACTACACTGTGAGTAGTAAGTCGGGATGACAATACGTTACCATTGGACAATGAGTTAGTCAATGGGTAATATGACCCACAAGTCAGGTTTGACAGTACTAATGGAGTAATTGTGTAGAAATAAACAATGTGATCGCTCTCAATACTGTTCACTGTGACTTTTTATTTAAACTTGATTAAACTGGGATTCACTCACCAGTATTTCCCACTGACAAATGTTTTTAAAACGCGTTTCAGGTAACACAATGTGACAGCCAATTAGTAAAAAGCCAGCTGGAGAGCACTGAAGGCTTGGGAAAATATGGCTATAAAAGTTACCTTATAAATGATGTTTTAAATTCAATAAAATAGGGTTTATCCCTATAAATGTATTGTAATAAGAAACTTGGGTTTTACCCATGTGATTATTAATATCAAATATGGTGGTTTTACTCTGATAAACATTTCCTAACTACGGTCCTGATGTAATTTCCGCTGCCAATTAAAAACAAACCTGATACCACCGTCACTGAGCTCGCGTCCGCCCGTTCCCGGGAGTCAGGGATCGGGGGTTGCGACAGATTTCATGTTCTAAACCATAAGTTCTTGGTGCCATTGGCAATCAGGATTTAGTGGGAGGGATTTGGCATTGGCTATAGTAAACTGATCATCGAGTGACAACCTTGCGTTCTTGTAATCAAGTACCTGGTCCCCTTTTATCACAATTAAACACACACTCACAAACTATGTCTATGTAGTTCATCCCAAGTAAACTTTGTCATTGTTATTCATAGAAAACCTGAAACCAGGGGAAAACATTCTCTCTCATTTCTGAATACAAACTTGTTAAGTGATAATTAGTTAATCTAAATTTTATAAACCAAACAAACCAAACTTCAAGATTACTTTTCTACATTTTAATTTAAATTTTAATAATTTGCAAACTACTTAGTAAACGCATTTTCCACAAACTTCCTGTGTTCATTACTCATTTACTACTATCTATTTAGTGTAATTGGTTTATTTTTAAGTGGGACTTCGACTTCACGTCACACATCTTATGATTAACCCACCCTTATCAAGGATTTCATTGGGGGCATGTACGGTCTATATATTAGACCTCAATGATAAGCAAAAACTTGGTTGCGCCACTTGCCTAACACGGTCTATATGTTAGGCTTTGGCAAACACCAAGAGATGGTTAACTAATGTTAATATATATACCACCTCCAGTTGTGAGAACCGAGAGAACCACTTTCTAACCATTAGATCTTCAAGATGGATGGATGAGATTAAATATAATTAAAATTAATATTAAATACTTTTTGTCTTATTATGTTTTTAATATTTTAATACAAAAGGGTAGTTTAGTAAAGTTACTTTTTTTTGTCTTTTTGTCTTTATTATTTTTATTACCTTCTTTGTATTATTATATTAGTTTTTATTTTTTAAACTGAATTTTTTTATTAAAACCATTTAAAATTCAGATTTTTTAACAAATTTTTACGTTTTACGTTTTGCGGGATTAACAAATTTTACGGTTTACGGGATAAAATTTTTTACATGTAAGATTACGTTTTACGTTATACGTTTTAAAGGAAAATGTTTTACGTTTTACAATTTATGTAAAGTTTTACGTTTTACGAGATAAAATTTTTTATGTAAAATTTTACGTTTTACGCTTTACGTTAAACTTTTTACGTTTTACATAAAAAATTTTACGTTTACGTTAAATTTTTTACGTTTTACGTTTTACCCAAAATCCGCGACTCAGTAGATGTCTCAGATAGATTGAACTTATCATCATCTATTAAAATAATTTTTACGTTTTACGTTTTTACAGGAAACTTTTTTTTACGAAAAACTTTTTTACGGTTTTAAACTTTTTTTACGACAATTTTTTTGCATTTACACGCACCCAAAACAAATTTTTGACTTAAAGATTCACCCAACAAAACACATAACACTCATAAAACAACAAAGATTACAGAAACCAAATAAAAATGTAATCTTGACACATCCCCTAAACAAATTACACAAAATCTTGAAGCCTAATGTCATAAATCTTTCCATAAATAGCACACCAGAATGCAGTGTAGCTTACATAACACTCACAAAACAAAAAAAGATAACAGAAATGAAATAAAAATGTAATCTTGACACACCCACAGCCACTAAACAAATTACACAAAATCTTGAATGCTCCTGACACAAATCTTTACACAAACAACATACCAAAATGCAGGGTAACTAGAAAACCAAGAAGCAGAAACCATCTCCGTCGTCGTCCCATCTCCGTCGCCGACCAACCACTTCCCACCACCGTCTTCCACCGCATTCGACTTACCACCACCAATCAAACATCATTTTTGTTCCTTGATTTGAGTATGAGAAAACCCAGAAGCAGAAACCAAACACCTCTGTCGCCGTCCCATATCCGTCGCAGAAAACCCAGAAGCAGAAACCATCCACCTCTGTCGCCGTCCCATCTCCGTCGCAGAAAACCCAGAAGCAGAAACCATCCATCTCTGTCGCCGTCCCATCTCCGTCGCAGAAAACCCAGAAGCAGAAACCATCTTTTTTGTTCCTTGATTTGAGTATGAAAAAACCCAGAAGCAGAAACCTTTTTTGTTCCTTGATTTGAGTATGGTGGAACGATTTTGAGAGAGAGAGAGATTAGGGGATTCAAAATTTTGGGATGTATGTGATGTAAGTCTTTGTGAGACTTTTAAAGCAACAGATAAGATAGAGAGATTGGATTGTTTAAGTAAATGACTAAAATACCCTTTAGGGTATAAAATAATAGTGTATATATGGCAATGTCTGATTGGTGGAGAGTGGTTCTCGTGGTTTTCACAACTGGAGGTGGTTTCTATTCTAGCGGTCCCATATATATATTATCACCGCCCTTTAAATAAAGATCAATCACCCTAACTAATCACAAGTCACATTAGCAACATTATCACCAAGTATATATATATATATATATATAGAGAGAGAGAGGAAGGTTAACGTACATTACGGCTTAACGTACATCACGTACGACATGTAATTACGCACGTTCATTTTAAAATCACGCACGTTATAACTCAAAAATCCAAAATCATGCATGTTGGAACAAAATAATCACGCATATTGAAAACATTAATCGCGCATGTTATATAACAAATCACGCACGTTATCGTACGTGAAGTACGTTAAGCCGTAATGTACGATATACTTTTTCTATATATATATATAGGGTTAGGTTAACGTACAATAGCTCTTACTGTACAATATGTACGCGCTTATCTCAGTCGTCCGATCTGGTGCGAATTCAATTTTGAACATGCGATCTATGCTGAAAAACCAACATGCGAAATTGCTACAAAAAAACAACATGCGATTTCCTCAAAAAAAAACAATATGCGATTTCCAACATGCTTTTTTATAACATGCGATTTCACTATATCGTACGTATTGTACGTTAAGGAATATTGTATTTTACACTTTCACTGTATATATATATATATATATATATATATACACACACACCTTTGTTAGACCCGAAAATGGACCATGATTATAAAGGTCCATGAGTTGTAATGTTGTAAAAGAAGAAGAGTAGTTGGATGTCCTTAAACTAGACCTAGGTTGGTGGCTCTATAAACGAGATTTCCTTTAGGCTAAGGGAATGCAATAACCTTAATCGGAGCCCTTTCATTTTAACTTCAAAAACCTAATTAGTAAATTTATTAAAACCCACCGGTAACCTTAGCTAGGAGCCTAGTCTTTTCAACTAATTTCACAAACACTACTTGCCAATAACATAACTATAATTCATCCCAAACGAACCCAAAAACCTAAAGCAATACTTATTGTGATCTTGATACTGTCCACTCATTTCTATTACGTGCATTTATTTTCTGGTTTTATAATTAATCTAATTAAACAAACAAACAAAAGATATTAATTAACTAGTTAGCAAGTAAAAGTTAAGTAGTAAAAGTCGTGTCCTTTGGGTTCGATACTTGGTTCTTACATATACTTTGTTACAAATGATAGCTACATTTGCCTATCGTGTGTGTTTAGTCTAAGTAATCATTTCTTAAAATTTAAAATGAGATAATCGTGTTCCAAAGTTACTAAGGTGCTGTTTGTTTTTTCAGAGGTAAAAGGTCTGCAGTCTGCGGACCACATCTGCAGGAGAAGAGGTGGACCAAATGTCTACAGTCTACAAGGAGAAGAGGGTTTGTTTGTTTTTTCTACAAAAAACCACTTCACACACACAACACACACACAATAGTTCTCTCTCTCCTCTCCTGTGCGAATAGAAGATTCTGGCGATTAGGGCCGTTCTCCGGCGTCGATCGACCTCCGGCAGACGCTCCCCTCTTCACCTTATAAACCTACCTAACCCTGTAAAACCCCAGCACCCTCACCTCTGTTCCTCGACATTAAACGGCAGGCCACCGGAAGGTGGTGGCGTACGGCGGCACAACAGCAAGAGACGAAGTGAGAGGAGAGAGAAAGGACGGCAGTGGAGGCAACGGCAGTGGCTGTTAGTTACGGCGGGCCACAGTGGCGGCGGTGACACCATTCAACGGTAAAGAGAGAGAGAGACGGAAAGAGGAGAAGCCGGTGTCGATCTCCGGTGAGCTGCGGCGGCGGCAGACGGGAGCGCCGCCGTCTGCAGCGGCGACAATGGTGATTATTCTGGCACGCACTGCATTAGTGGTGTTTAACTGATAATTATGGCCAACTATTTGGTTGTTTGCGAAATGAAAATGCACACTTGATTGTCGATTAGTTGAATTGTTGAAATGGGGTTTTGTATATGGCTTGACTGTAAAAGTTTAATCAGGAATGGGTTGTGTAAAGTGATTAAAAACAGATGGAGGTGGTGTCGGAGGTGGAGGTGGTGTCGGCAGGTGGAGGTGGAGGTGGTGGCGGAAGTGGAGGTGGTGTCGGAGGTGGAGCTAGGGTTTTGGAGCAGATGGATGTTTTGAAGAGGGAGAGAGGGAGAAGAGGTTGGCAGAGGTTTGAAGACATGGGGAAGGATCTGCTTGGGGAAGAGGTGAGGCAGAGATAAAAGCTCTGCAGATCTTCAAGAAAACAAACAAGCTGCAGGACCCTTATTGTCACACCCCGATTTCCACGTGTCACCGGTGGGCCCGGTGGGGAGTATCGTGACGTGTTTGGCAACATAATAGTCAAACAACACAATATTAAATATGCACAGCGGAAGCAAATAAAAGATATAATTCAACCGATTATAATATTGTAATATCAAATATCACAACTGTCGATTGTTTATCCACAGACGGATCATAAAATAAAATGGAAACAATAGTTCAACAGACTTTAGGCATCTTAAGCTTGCGAGACTTCTAACGATGCTAAGGAGAAATCCCAGCCAATTACGCTTAGTACCTGCATTTAATCTTTTTGGGAAAATACGTCAGTTTACACTGGTAAATACAATCAACTGACTCATTTTGGAAAATGATTAAAATTGGTTTGGATGCACATGGCATAAACATTTTATAACTTGGGAGAATTATTTAAATATATAATCTTGTGAACGAATTACATGTTCCTTGTGCGTTCAGTAGCCCGGACGTACCGGGTTAAAGATCAATAGACACACCACATTATTCTTTTGTGCACTGACGGGTGTACGCCTACACCCCGCGCTTAAGTCGTGGCCATTTCGTAAAATGATGCCAAGGATATCCGGGACATGGTCATTAACCCCCCAAAGGCTTTAAGTAAACAAGACTGTTTAAACGAGCCGATCAAATTATTCAATTAACCACCCAACGATGGAAGATTTGATGCCCGATCAAGCGGTATTCTATATACCGTAACCCAAGCCCGTATAGGGAAAATAAGTTAAAAGTATTTACCTGAGCAATGTAATAATCACAATAAGCAAATGCAAGTAGCTTTTACTGGTACTCCTAATCTGGAACGAAGGTTTATAATAACCTATTAGAATCCTAACGGGTCTTTAATTAAGCTAAAGCTTAGACCGGTTAGTTTCAAAGATACGGTTCGTACGCACGATTAAGCGATGACCGGATAGAATGTGTTTTAGACCCGACAAGTATGAAGACTTGTTTAATATGGGTATATTATACACATTCTGGATTTTGAGATAAAACCGATAAGGTTTGACCCGTTTCGGCTAATTTATGTAAACTAGTTACATAAACCGAACCGAACGCGCAATAAGCGTAACGGGTAATAATGAGAGTCATTTACAGGTTTCCTAAGTTAATATGCTCCAAATATGTTGTGACATCAGTAAGATATCATTTATTATGCCCGAAATGAATTTAAGCACAAACTATGCCCCGTAGGGGTAGTTTGGTCATTTATAAGGTGATAAAAGAGTTTAAGTAGTATCCTGAGTTACAGGTCTGATGTAATCAGCCAAGATAATTAATTTGCTAAGTTATATCAGTAGGGTATTGTATATATGTGAAATTTATCAATTATAACCAAACTATGCACCGTAGGGGCATTTTGGTAATTTCACATAAGCCGTAAAGCTCAAAACTGAAGTCTGAGTTAAACAACTTTTGCTTAATGTTAAAATATTATAATTTGCCTCAAATATCAGTAGGTATCACCCTTTGTATGTTTCAAATAGTTTTAGTACATACTATGCGTTAAAAACGCTTAAAAAGGCGATTAGAAGCCGTTTCCGGGTTCTATATAGAAATCTGATATTTTTATTATTCCAGAGGGTTTAAAATAATTTATTTATCATTTATAATCAGTAGCAAAAGGTTTGGAGTCGTTTAGATATGTAAAACTCATTTTATGGCCCGTAAGGGCAAAACCGACAATTACCGGATTAAGCCTACGACTATGAGTTATGCTCAGCCTAAAATTAATTAAAAATCTTCAAAAATCCCAAAATAATATATTACATCAGTGGGTAATAAGTTTGATATCAAAAAGTAGGCTTAACTAGACTATACGCTAATTACGCCATTTAATTAACATAAAGCTTTCATTTTGCGCTAATGAGCATAACTCTCAATCTACACCACCAATTGATCTCAAATTTTGGGTACAAGTATATATATCAGTAACAAAGGTTTCTACTCTTTTATATTTTCAAAAATCACGTTTTAAAGTGAAAAGGGCATAATGGTCAACATATGAGGAATTAACGGAATCATGCGTATTAATTGGTTAACTAATGAACCATGGTGTATAATCACAGAGGATTATACTAGCATGTAACCTGGTCCAAATAGAGCTCTAAGGTATTTCTAAAACATACCAAGACGGGTCAGAACTGAAGTCAAAGCAAAAGTCAAAGCTTTGCGACTTTCGGTTCCGAACCGGGTCTAAACAGTAAATTGTCGGGTTGAACATGTTTAGACATGTTCTTATACTAATTACCAAGTTATATTTATGATCAAACAGGTTGTATGTGTTCTACATTGCTAATCATGCATAAATTAGAAACTAAGTATCCTGTTGACTTTTTATTAACAAGTTTGACCCGACATTTGACCTAGTTAGAGTGGGAATCAGGGGGAACCCTTTTAAGGGTTTATTACCCACATAATTACCAACTTATAACTACTTTTGATTCGACTAATCACTGGACCATTAGTGATTAATCTTAAAGTCAACCGTTAATTACGACGGTTTGACTTTTAAGCTAAAACTAAGTAAAAACTTAACTAAGAATGGTTAAGCAAACTTACAAGAGTCCTATGAATGACCAGAGATCACTTGAGAGAAGTCTTGAGCTCCAGAAGTGATCAGGAATGCAAGAATGAAGGTGTGAAGAATGTTTACAACTTCATGGCCTTATATAGTGATTTAATCACCATAAAATGTTGACACACAAGTCTACTACTGACCATAACTCATCCACAAGTGTCCCTAGATGTTTAGGGGTTGTTTAGGGGTCAAGAAAGATGTGGAAAATCGGTTAAAGTCGAGCAGAATGCAAAAGGCAGGCAAGAACCCAAGTTTCTCGGATCAGATAGACCCTCGCGTGACGCGAAGACCCCCCCCTGGGGCTTCGCGTGGCGCGACGCTCTTGCAGAACAAATCTGAATTTTTTGATTTTGATGTTTTAATCCTTGGCTCTTCAGAACTTTGCTACAACTTCATTTCTTGCATTATGAACCCTCCTAATTGACGTATAAGGGCTTTAAAACATATACCCACTTTGTTAAGTCCCCGGTTAACTTTATTGTTACCTGAAAAGTCCTAACTTTCCATGTTAACACTCTAACCCCTCGCACACGAATTTGATCATAACTTTCTCATACGATAACAAAACTTTACGAAATTTATATCGTGCATTCTAGTGAGCATAATTAACCGTTACAAAGCTTCGGGTTTGTCAAAAGGTCACTCAGAGGTATAACTTAAACATGTTGACACATTTAACCCCTGCAGTTTGTAATCTCTCACTTTCTTTCATATTTAGCTTCGTATGATCCATGATTTATTCGTTTGAAGGTATGAGCATCATGTAGGGTTAATGTACAATATATTTATTCACTGTTGAGATTTAGAACTCGTATATTCACATACTTTCCATGATTGTCAACTTTAATCCTTTCATAACATTCTTTCACACGTTCAAACATATGACACGTGTCAACACATTATAGGACGTGAATTTTCGAGGTGTTACACTTATGTCTGTGCGCATCTGCGCGACGCAGACATAAGTGCTCAGAAGAGCTTTTGGCCAAAAAACAAACACCACCTAAAACTAACACACCTAAAACACGCACATGAGTACTAGAGTAGTGTCAGCTGGATATGAATAACCACCACCTATATTTGATAAGTGTAAATAAGGGTTGTAAGACTCGGTGAATTTATAGCTTTTGAAGTCTTTATTAATATTTTTAAATTTATTTTTTTCGTATCGTTTAATTTTTTATTTTTTTAATGTAAATTATTTTTATTTTAAATTATTTTTAAGTTAAAATATATTATTCTTTATTTTCAAACGAAGTATAAAATATAAATAATATAAAAGAAATTTGATGTATATAAAAATACTTGTAAAAGTAGGTGATGATCTAGAGTTTGTGAAGGTTTATATGTTAAGAGTGAAGTTAAAGAAAGTCTAAAAGTCTAATATAAGTGACGCTTTATAAGTTTTATAGCGTTGTGAATGCTCTTAGAAACACCTTTTAAAGTCAACTTTTTCTAACTACCAAGAAGCATATATTGGACCTTTTATGTACATATACAAACTAATATTATATATAGAGAGAGATACTAATATATAATATATTAAATTCGTTAGTTTCACAATCAGTATATGGGGAAGGATTCACTAAAAAGTGGATTTTGCCTAAGTAGCCTAAGAAGGAATCTTAACCATTCATTTTTCAAATCATATTTATGGACTTTCTCTCTCCACATGCAAGTCACATGCATATTCCACCCTCATTTTTTAAACGTTCATAACTTTTTTATACGACATTATTTTTTCATAAAAATTTCACCGTAAAATCGAGCGTCTTTTTATCTTTAATTTGAGTACCATATTGCTATATAAAATATGAAGACTAAAAAAACCCACCAAAATGTGTTGTATTTCTATGTTGTATAATATTTTTTTGTGCTGGATTTTTATACTATATTTTTGTGTTAAATTTTTGGTGCTGTATTTTTTTGTCTTAAATTTTTTTTCTCATTTTTTTGTGCTAATTTTTTTTGTACTACATTTTTTTGCTGACTTTTTTCGTGCTATATTTTTTTGTACTATATTTTTTGTGCTATATTTTTTTTGTACTACATTTTTTGTGCTAGATTTTTTGTACTAGATTTTTTGTGCTAGATTTTTTTGTACTAGATTTTTTTGTTGTATTCCTAAAAAAACAAAACAAAAGGGGTGCCACATGTCATTTTCACTCCTATTTATAAGGACCAAAATACCCTTCCTTCCTACTAATTAGGTGTGCCACATGTCATCACCACAATCCTTCTTAGGCTACTTTGGCAAAATCAACTTTTTAGTGGATCCTTCCCCTCAGTATATATTAGGAATTTCGAGAAATGGTAACCAACCCCTAGCTTACTTGGGGTGCAGAAGAAGGTACAAAGTTTACTACATTTTCATTTCATGTTTGATGTTTAATACTAGTTATTATTTCAAGAACTAAGCTTTAAAAGTTAATTACATGAGAAAGTAAATTTCAAAATATAATAAGAATAGATCACTATAGGAGTTTGTTGAGTTAAGAAGAAAACTATAATTTTGTATTTGTGAGAACATTTAAATAAATAGTTAGTTATAAATGATAATTATACGTAATAATTAAGATAGGTCCATTTCTAACATGATGAGCACACTTAGTATGACTTAACCATAATTAGAAATGGCAGGCAATGCCAATAGGTATTTTTTGTGCATTTTTGGAAGGCCATATGGACCACAATCATATATATATATATAGGAGAATGATCCGTTAGGAACCACCTTTTATTGCGAGAACCAGTGTGAACACAAATAGTAATACCTAAAAAAATCTAAAAAACACCAAATTTTTTTTGGAAAAATCGTTATATTTCGTCTATAATAAAAAAAATTAAAAAAAAAATTCGAGTCACAGTTATCCATGCACATGTGCATTTGTATCATTTCTTTGACAAATTCCGTAATTCATTACAAATATTAGACAATTGCACTTTCATTTACACTACCACGTGTAATACACTAATTTTTACGTTAACAAAATAAGAAATGCACATGTGCATCAATATGTATCAACATGAAATAAGGTGTGTTGGTACACTACTTTCTCTTTCATCTATCATTCCATCCATAATACACAAACATGCACATGTGCATTTTTGTCATTTCTTTGACAAATTCCGTAATTCATTACAAATATTAGACAATTGCACTTTCATTTACACTACCATGTGTATTACAATACTTTTTACATTACCAAAATTATAAATGCACATGTGCATCTATATGTATCAACATGAAATAAGGTGTTTTGGTACAATACTTTGAATACAATTTCCCTTTCATCTATCATACCATCCATAATACAATACCATTACCTCATACCATCCATAATACAATACCATGACCAATATTTTCACTTTATTACATGTATGTACCATTTATACCATCCAATCAACATATTACATCATAAATTAACAACTATACCCAAACCATCAACCACTATATATAACTAACCAAAAAACATGTATACGGGCCTACTTCTCCATTCAAAATCACAAACTTTTTGTACTAAAACACGTTATATCATGGTTATACCTAATGATGCACATGTGCATTTTGAATATTGGTAATGTAAAAAGTAGTGTATTACAAATGGTATTGTAAATTAAAGTGCAATTGTCTATTCCTGATAACGTATTACCGAATTTGTCGAAGTAATAATACATATGCACATGTGCATGGATATCTGTTACTCGAAAAAAAAGTTTTTTTTTTGTAGTAACGAAGTATAGCGATTTTTTTTTTAAAAATATTAAAAAAAATAAAAATTTTGAGTGCTTTTTTGATTTTTTTTAGATTTTATTTTGTGTTCACATTGGTTCTCGCGGTTCTCGCAATAAGGGTGGTTCTCGCATGAAACTTACCCTATATATATATATATATATATGAGAAGGATCCGTTATGAAGCACCCTTTATTGCGAGAACCACGACAACCAATGTAAACACAATAAAAAAATACCTAAAAAAAACTAAAAAACACCAAAAAAAAATTTTTTTTCTATTTTTTTAGAAAAATCGCTATATTTCGTCAATAATAAAAAAAAATTCAAAAAAAAAATTAACAGTTATCCATGCACATGTGCATATGTGTCATTTATTTGACAAAATCCGTAATTCATTACAAATATTAGACAATTGCACTTTCATTTACACTACCATATGTAATACATCACTTTTTACATTACCAATATTAGAAATGCACATGTGCTTCTATATGTATCAACATAAAATACACTACCATTACTTTTCATGTATCATACCATCCATAATACAATACCATTACCTCCTACCATCCATAATACAATACCATTACCTCATACCATCCATAATACAATACTATTACCATTATTTTCACTTTATTACATGTATATCAACACCGTTTATACCATCCAATCAACATATTACATCATAAAGTGACAACTATAACCAAACCATCAACCACTAGATATAACTAACCAAAAACATTGCATATGAGCCTACTTCTCCATTCAAAATCACAATTTGTACCAAAACACGTTATATCATGGTTATACATAATGATGGACATGTGCATTTTGAATATTGGTAATGTAAAAAGTAGTGTATTACGGATGGTATTGTAAATTAAAGTGCAATTGTCTATTACTGATAATGTATTACGGTATTTGTTGAAGTAATGATAAATATGCACATGTGCATTGATAACTGTTACTCGAAAAAAAAAGTTTTTTTTTGGTAACGAAATATAGCGATTTAAAAAAAATATTTTTGAGTGTTTTTTTATTTTATTTTGTGTTCACATTGGTTCTCACGGTTCTCACAATAAAGTTGGTTCTCAATGAACCTTACCACACACACACACACATATATATATATATATAGGGGGAGGTTCATTTGAGAAGAATCTTCTTAAAAGAAGAAAAAATGAATTAATCTAGACCCTATATTTTTTTGATCAATGGTTGTGAATCAATATATCATTTTTGTCAACTTTTAATTAATGCTTTAATTACTAAGGGTATTATAGACATTTTGATGTAGAATATTAATAAATATTTTAAAGAGTTACTCAAGTCTTATTAATGCAACCATAAAATCCTCTTTCACCATCATTAATGTATTGACTCCTACACAAATTTTATTAGAAATGACAAAATTATTTACAAATTTTGTGTCCTACACATATTTTAGTATGAGTCGCAAAATTATTTAAAAGTGTTTGAATCCTACACATTATGTATCCTACACCAAAATATGGTTTTAATGGTGTAGGAAACGTTTAAAATTTAAGATCATGTGCCTTATTGTTTTTATTATGTAAGGTGCACAACTATTTTATAAGATAGGCTCATTAAATGAATAGAGTTCATTAATTTGAATGACAAAAATAAATAATAGACTCATTAAATGATTTGTTCAAATTACCTTTGTATCCTTTATTCTTTTTATTCTTCTCATTTAAACTCTCCACTATATATATATATATATATATATATATAGGTAAAGTGTAGGATACAAATCCCGTTATCGTACATTATGTACGCGATGCCCACAGCCATACATGTGTCCTGATTCAATTTAATTAGATAAGGGTATATCAGACATTCTGTTCAAACATCTAAGGGCTAATCAGGGAATTCCGTCAACAAGGAAGCAGATTTCGAGTTCGTTTCATAACCGTCCATCTAATTATTGTTCGTACCAATTCGATTTGTAGGTTTTTTGATTGATTCCTGTACCGAACACAGATGGGCGATTTCCGAAAATGCTGGATTCATCATTTAGGATGTTTGGTTTTAGTTTTTCATCATAGGTTTATGGTTGAGGTTTGGTTTTATTTAATTTGAAGGTATTTTCATTTTAATAGATTGTAACGAGGTTGAAGATGGTGAAGATAAGTTGTTTCTGGTTTTATTTGTTGAATTTATTATATCGCATGTGTTGTTTTATATATCGCATGTTGTGTTTTTAACATATCCCAGGTATAAGATTGGATCATATGAATAATTTCGCATGTTTAAGTTGGACATTTCGCACACAATGAAGTTTAATATTTAATTTCGCATTTTGAAGTTGGGCATTTCGCACACAATGAAATATATAGCTCTATATTTCGCACGCTTTAAAAGTATTTATATTTATATTTCGCACAGTGTGTTTTATAATTCAGTTCAATAATTCAAATCAAATAATTCAGTTCAATAATTGATTTCAATAATTCATATCAATAATTTTTCAGTACTTTTTCTTTTATTATATAGTTTATCTTTTCATCACCATTTCAAACATCCTATTAAAAATGGCAGACCTACTAACATCCTCTTCTTCTGAATCAAGTATCAAGCAGGCTTTGAGGAAAAGGATTCAGGAACAAATTCAAGAGGATCGATCATGTCAAGAGATGTTGGAGACCAATATTTCTCGTGTAACTGAAAACATGAAGAGAAGACAAGAAATTCTGAACTTGCTATCTCAGATGCAAGTGAGTAGTCTTCAAGAAATAGCTGTTATGTTCATGGTTGATCTGGGTGAGAGGGATGAGAAGCAGTTGAAAGAGTTGGCGGATGCAATAACTATCTTAAGATGCTCGATGAAGATGAAAATGGAGTTTCTCTCATCTTTTGAATGAACTTTGTTTATTTTAGTGCTTTTTTTTAATAAAACATTCAAGTTTTGCACGTTTTCAATAAATTCGCATGTTGTGTTATGGAATGGATTTTTGATTTCGCATGTGTATAGTCCCCCATTTTGCATATTTTAAGCAATTCAATGTCAAACATGCGATTTCATACATAATATATGCAAAATTAAAAACATTAATGTTATATAACAAGTCTAAATATTCAACAGAAATCCAACATCAAACAGGTTTACTAGTCCTTTCCTATAAATGCACTCAACCTAGCTGGGATTTGTCACACCCCGATATTTCCACGTATTACCAGTGGGCACGGTGGGAAATATCGTGACGTAGTTGATATCATCATAGACAATTTATCACAGTTTAATACACAGCGGAAGTCGAAAGATAAAAAAAATTACAAACCGAATGGAAGTGATATCATTTATTACAAAAACGGTTGTAAGACTCTTTATTGATGCTATGAGTAGCCAGCCTATTCCGTTTAGTACCTGCACTTAATAACATCTAAGCTTGCAAGACTCTTTATTGATGCTAGGAGTAGCCAGCCTATTCCGTTTAGTACCTGCACTTAACCTTTTTGGAAAATACGTCAGTTTACACTGGTAAATACAATTAACCGACTCATTTTGAAAACATTTATGAAAATTGATTTGAATGCACAAGGCACAAAATATCTTTTATAACTTGGGACAATTATTAAAAATAAACTTGTATACAGATTTAAATGTTTGCCGTCTTTCAGGGCCGGTTAGAAGAGCCGGACAAGATTAACTGACACACCA
Source organism: Helianthus tuberosus (assembly GCA_030545235.1). Classification (NCBI taxonomy): domain Eukaryota; kingdom Viridiplantae; phylum Streptophyta; class Magnoliopsida; order Asterales; family Asteraceae; genus Helianthus; species Helianthus tuberosus. Next base: position 171,895,671 of record CM060360.1, read on the forward strand.
CATGTATAATACCCAAAAGGAATTTTCCTTATTGTGGGGTACCTTTTATACATACGCAACTGTCAGGTGTATGCCTACACCCCGTGCTTAAGTCGTGGCCATTTCAATGAATGAGCCGAGGATATCCAGGACATGGTCGTTAACCCCCCAAAAGCCATATACCAAACAAAACAGATTAAAACGGGTTATGCAAATATATTAATCACAATCCGATTTAAAATAGTTACATACCCGACCAAGCGGTATTATTATAACTCCGTATCCCAAGCCCGTATAACGGAAAATAAGCTAAAAGTATTTACCTGAGCAAATTATTCAAATTTATCTCAGCCGTACAAATCAGCAAGTGCAAAGTATCTTTTACCGGGCCCCTAATGTGACAACCCTCACCAAATCAGGTATCCGTACAAATTAATTAATATTTAATTAATGCTTAATTACTGTGCTTGCTTACAGTTGTGATTAAACTGCTACTTGAATTCTGATACATACACATACATGCATCATACCTGATTACTGTCACTCCATTATTTACACAGAACTATAGTGAAAAACTTGATGCACAAAAGCACAGTTAGCACAATAAACGGATAACCCAATAAACATGCTGACATTGCCAGCACTAGACAGATATTGTCTCTGAGGCCAGTATGAGCCGGGAATAGTTTACTACACTAGTAGGGAGTGTAGGGAGGTGAGGATTGTAAAACTGCGTCACTAGGTGATAGTCATAGTGACCGGATGTGCCTAAAACATGCTTTAATTACAAAATTCTGCACTTTATGCAAAAATTCAGCATTTAAGTTAACTAGTAAAGTGCAAAAACATGGGAAAATAACACTAGACACTTTCCAAAGTGTCGGGAATTCATTGTGTCACTAAAACTAATATTAACGACACTTTAAATGCTTATTTAGCACTTTAACGGATCAATATCCAACCGAACAACCGGACTTTACCCGGAACATGAAAATATTGTCATTGACATTGTTTTTCCTTTTCTGAGCTAGTTAGGGTCCCCGAATACCCTAACACCTTTTATAATTCATAACACACATAATACACTAATTAACACCTTTAGTACTTAACTAGTTACTAACTATCTAGTTCAAACCAAACCATAACCCCCCCCCCCTTCAACCGATCGGTTCCCCCAGGGAACACACACCACCCAATTTTGATTATTTTAATCATACATGTCCTATATCTAGATGACATATTATCTCATGGTTAATCAAGTAAAATGGTCTATAAGTAAGACCATAAGATCACCATCTCATTTACACCAACACTTAGCAAAAACTACTCTCTCTCCCTCTCCTCTTGAAGCTCGGCCGAGACCATCCCTATAGCCACCACCATCATTCGAGTTCGATCTTGTTATTTCACATACACACAAAGGTGAAAGGTCACACACAAGGAGGCTCGGTGCTTACGGAATCTCAAGGACCTCACTACGTTGCTTTTATCCACCTAGTTTTCGCTTTGATTCTTCCCTAGCCTTGAGCTAGTAGTAAGTGCTTCTAAACACTTCCTTGTACGTGTTTAAAGTGGTTAATAAGAAGTTTAACGGTTAAAACTCGAGAACACTTAAGATCAAAGCATAAAGTCTTGTAAGAATGATGAACTTGTTGGGTAAAGGGTAAATAATGGTGTAAAACTTGTGAATCTTGTTTCGTTATGGTTATTTTATGTTGTTGGTTGCAAGTAGTGGAACAGATCGTCATCTAACCATGCTAGATCATGTTCATGGAACATGAACTAGCAATATGTTAAGTGTAGAAGATACAAGATGACAAACCCTTCCATTCATAAACATGAACTTGTGTAAAGTTGATGTTTCTTGTAAAATAGAGTTTTAAACTAGTAGATCTAAAGATCTACAAGTGGTATTTTCGAAAAACCAAGTAAAATATACAAGTCTTATTTTAAAGCCGGATCTTTCATAAACTAAAGGTGTTTTTGTGAACAAACAAGTGTGTAAACACTTGTGTAACAAAAGGGTTTAACAAAGAAATATTTCCGTAATTTTTGACTAGAAGTTGTGAGGTTACATCTTCTTTAAAAATAAAGTTTTTCAGGAAACCGATTCATTTTTAAAGATAGAAAGATCTACTAAAAATGTTAGAAAGTTACTACATACTTTTACACAACTTACAAGTTCATGTGTTTGCGATTTATGCTTATTTTGACTAGTTTGACGATTGAACATTGAATATTGATGATTGGAAAATTGTTGATTGAATTTTGAAAAGAAATTGATACGCTAGTAAGCATGGCCACCTCCAGTTACAGAGGAAACTCTGGCGAAATTTTTCCAGAAAATAACACTTAGAATATTTTGGTGACAAGTGTTTATAAATATATTTTTGACTTGTTTTCCAAACAAACTTCGCCATGATTTTTATTACAAAATTACCAAGTGTCGGAGGTGGATTTTCGTAAATGAAACTTGTTAAATATATATTGAGAATATATATTTCATAGTAAAACGCTTGTGTGATTTTATGATTATTTTGTGAACTATATATTATTTTTAGAGTAAAAATAATATAACCTGGAAAATATCATGAAGTAACGACTCCAAAATAATACCAACGCCTTCACAAATAAATGTCTAAGTTACACCGGTATTATTATTACCATCCGAACTTTAAATGTAACTTATGTATTTTGGAAAAATACTCTTAAATGCTTTTTTTGATAAAAGTGTTATTTTGGAAATTGTAAGGTATAAAATATAATATTTTTGAGAAAAATATGTATATTTTGGAGATAGAATATTGTTGACAAATGAATAAAAAATATATTTTATTAAGTGAGACTTAATAATATATTTTTGGAATTACAAAAACGCACATGTATTAAAACCCCCATCCTTGGGAAGGAATGCAACTATTAAATAATTAAGAAGTGTAAATACGAAATAGTTGCCTAACTATTTCCAAAAAACGTTAAACCTTAAGCCAAGGCACGACCGTCCGTCTAATAGAAGTTAGTACGTGTAGGTCGTCACGCAGCAGGTTGATTTGGGGGTTTACTATTTCGAGACGCACTTCAGTGAGTTCATGTCCCCCTTTTCTCTTAACTGTTTTCAGTTTTATACTTCGGGGGTGAAATACATGTTACAATGATTACGAATACTTTTTACATGGTGTGGTTAGCGTAAGGAGGGTTACTACTTAGATCATGTGAGTGAGTAGGCTGAAACTGGAGGCCATTAATCCTCATTGTAGGACCGAGGGTCAGTAGCGGTAGATCTATCTGGGTGTAGCGAGCCCAACTCCAGGCCCAACAGAACGGACCTCGGGGTGACTTTGAGCCCGACGCAAAAATCTTCTAGGTTTGAGTCTTCCTACTGCACTTCACACATATCAATGGCTTTGCAAACCATTGGTGATCTCTTTATTTCCTTATTTGCTACATACCAGGGATTTTATACTTACAAAGGTTTTACATCACTTTCACATGAACTCGCTCAACTTTATGTTGATTTTCAACTTACATGTATTTCAGGGAATTAGGGATCTGGCGAGGTATGCTATGTTTTCAAGCTGCGTAAGAAGAGTGATGTCATCCAAGTTTAGGGGTTGTGACTTCTACCTGGACGAGTCATAAGTCTTAAGCTGTGTTTATTTCAAGTATGTTGGTTGTGTTTCATGAACAAGGTTTTTATTATGTTGGGTTGTAAACTCGTTGCATGTGTCAACTCTAAAACAATGTTGTCGTATTTTACTTTTAAAACTTGAAGTAATGGATGATCATCATGGTTTTACTTTCATATAGCTTTGTTGTGATTAAGCTATGGTATTAAGAAGTCACACCAAAATAAACCCACGCTTCCGCAAAGCCTGGGTGTGACAGCTTGGTATCAGAGCTCTGATCATAGCGAACTAGGATTCCTTCTCGAGTCTAGACTATGATCACTAGGGCTCTCACGAAAACATTTTTACATTGCATACACTACGTCCAGATCCAGAGTGCAAAATATTTTTACAAACAAAAGTATAAGCATTCTTTTTAAAAGTTATGGCTCTGTCTGAGAGACTGAGGGAGTAGTCTAGTGGGACTAGAGGGTTTAGTCTGGGATGCTGGGAGGTTAGTCTAGTGGGACTAGAGGGTTCAGTCTGGGAGGCTGGGAAGTTAGTCTAGTGAGACTAGAGGGTTCAGTCTGGGAGGCTGGGAGGTTAATCTAGTGGGACTAGGAGGTTCAGTCTGAGAGGCTGGGAGGTTAATCTAGTGGGACTAGGAGGTTTAGTCTGAGAGGCTGGGAGGTTAATCTAGTGGGACTAGGAGGTTCAGTCTGAGAGGCTGGGAGGTTAGACTAGTGGGACTAGGAGAATTACTTAATCTTATTGGTGACTAACATGTTTATTTGATTATATGATTGATTATTTGTGCATGTGTGTGTTTGTGTTACAGACGTCATGCCTTCATCAGGTACTGGAGAGTCGGACACTACAGATCCCATGGCCATAGTATCAGACGACATAGTTTCATCGGAGCACGAGGTGTACACTTCCGATACTACCAGCACAGACGATGACGACTTTCAGCCCTTTGTGCTGCCTGATGTCGTAGCAGAGCCTGCTGATGGCCATCTCGCTGGGGATTTACCACTCGTGGTGATCCCTGCTCCTGTGCCCCTTTGTGCTGCCTGATGTCGTAGCACAGACGATGACGACTTTCAGCCCTTTGGTAATTCCACATAAGCTTTAAATGTCAAAATTAGAAATCTGGGTTCAAAACTTTTGCTTACTGTTAAAGAATATAAATTTACTTAAAACATCAGTAGGTATTAAGTCTTATATGTTAAAAATAGTTTTAACTCATAGTATGCGTTTAAAACGCGTAAAAAGGCGGTTTTAAGCGATTTTCGGGTTTTATAAGTAAAGCTGATATTTTTATCATTCCAGAAGGCTTAAAATATTTTATTTATCATATAAAATCAGTAGCAAAAGATTTGGTATCAATATGTGATGTAAAACTCATTTTATTCAAGAAAAGGGCATAACCGACAATTACCGAATCAAAGCTAGAACCCTATGATATGATCAGTTTAAAAATAAATAAAAATCTTTAAAAATCTCAAAATATTATATTACATCAGTGGGTAAAAAGTTTGGTGTCAAAATTTGGGTTTAGATAGGCTTTATGCTAATTATGTCGTTTAATTAATAAAAAGCTTCTTAATTACAATATTGAGCATAACTCCTAATCTAGACCTCAAACTGATGTCAAATTTTTAGGACACGTTTATAAATCAGAAACAAAGGTTTTTGTCCTCTCGCATTTTCAAAAATCTCGTTTTAAGGTCAAAAGGGCATAATGGTCAAAATTTAAGCATATAACGGAAACATGCAAATGAATCGGATAAATTAGGATCCATGTTGTATAATCTCAGAGAGTTATAATAATATGAATCATGGACCTAATGGAAGCTTAAGGAATTTCTAAAACAATCTAAATCGGGTCAGAACTGAAAGTCAAAGCAAAAGTCTACTTTTGCGACTTTCGGTTCCGAACCGAGCCTAAACTCAAAATTGTCATGTTGAACATGCTTAGACATGTTCTTACATTAATTACCAAGTTATACAAGTGATAAAACAGGTTTCATGGCTTCTACATTGTTAATTATGCGTTTATTTGAAAATTAGCTTTCTGTTGACTTTTTATAATCAAGTTTGACCCGACAATTGACCTAGTTAGAGTGGGAATCAGAGGGTGCCCTTTTAAGGGTTTATTACCCACATAATTACCAACTCATAGCTACTTTCAATTCGAGAATTGACTGGACCATTAGTGATTAATGACTAAGTCAAACCTTAATTATGACGGGTTTGACTTTAGGCCATTAAACTAATAAAACTGAATTTAGAGAGGTTAAGGAAGCTTACTGAAGTCCTTAGTACGAAAATGAAGGTAATGAAATCTTGTTTGAGGTCCAGAGAGCTCCAAAAATGTGTTTGAATGATTTCAAGTGAATGCCAAAAAAATGTTGCAACAAGTGTTCTTATATAGGGACTTTAATCACACAAGATCATTACAACAAGGCCTATAACTGATCTTAGATCAATCCCAAGGGTCCCTATGCATGAAAACTACTGGCTCAACCTCTGGATTTCGAATACCATGCTCATAAGTCGGTTAACCTGCTGAAAACAGACAACTGCCATGTTTTTGGAAGCTGGCAGGTTTTAGGCGGCCCGCGTAAGCTCCAAGAGGAGTCTTACGCGTCCGGTATGAGGCCCAGATCCGGTCAAAACAACTTTCAGCAATTGCACATTTGGTCCCTGGTCCTCCTAAACTCATTTTAACTTCCATTTATTGCAATTTTAACCCCCAAACTTGACTTTTAAGGACTCTAAGTCATAAACAAACTTCGTTAAGCTCCCGGTTAGTTATACGATCACCGAATAAGTCCTGAATTTCAACGTTGACGCTTTTAACCCCTTACTTACGAATGTTAGAGTATCTTTCTCATACGATATCGAAACCTTGTGAAATTTTTATCACTTATTCTAGTGAGCATAATTAATCGTTACAAAGCTTCAAGTTCGTTAAAAGGTCACTCACAGGTATAACTTAAACATGTTGACACATTTAACCCTTGCGGTTTGTAAACTTTCACTTTCTTCCACAAACGGCTTCATATGATTCAGAATTCATTCGTTTAAGGGTATAAATATCGTGTAGGGTCATTGAAAGGTATAATTATCCAATGTTGACACTTTGAATCCATTTACGCACGTACTTTCTTTGTTTGTCAACTTTAGTCCCTCATATTCAATCCATTACACGTTTAAAGCTCATGACACGTGTCTTCATTGTATTGGTCGTAATTTTATGAGGTGTTACATCCTCACCCCCTTAAAAGAAATCTCGACCTCGAGATTTACTGAAATAAATGAGGGTACTTCTCCTTCATTGTGGACTCTACCTCCCACGTGTACTCAGGACCTCTACGGGCATCCCATTTAACTTTTACAATTGGTACGTGCTTCTTCCGAAGTTTCTCTTAACCTGTCGATCCTCGATTGACAAAGGTTTTTCAACAAATTTCAAGCTCTCATCTATATGCACATCCGTATGTGGTATGACTAGTGATTCATCAGCTAGACATTTCTTCAGATTGCAGATGTGGAACACATTATGAATTCCACTGAGCTCTTCAGGCAGGTTTAACTTGTAAGCCACAGTTCCAACACATTCGATGATCTCGAATGGTCCTATGTATCTTGGGCTTAACTTGCCTTTCTTACCAAATCGCATTACCCCTTTCCAGGGTGATACTTTAAGTAGAACTTTGTCACCTACCTCAAACTTTAGAGGTTTACGCCTTTTATCTGCGTAGCTTTTCTGCCTATCTCTAGCAGCTTTGAGACGATCTCTTATCTGTACAATCTTGTCTGTCGTCTCCAGGACTATATCAGGTCCGGTTAGTTGGACATCCCCAACTTATGCCCAACAAACGGGCGTCCTGTACTTTCTTCCATACAACGCTTCAAAAGGTGCAGCTTGTATACTCGAATGATAGCTATTATTGTATGAAAATTCTATCAATGGAAGATGATCATCCCAACTTCCACCTAAATCAATAAAAGCTCGTAGCATATCTTCGAGTGTTTGAATAGTACGCTCGCTTTGACTGTCTGTCTGAGGATGATATGTCGTGCTGAAGTTCAATCGAGTGCCTAGGGATTGTTGAAAACTTTTCCAGAAATGCGATGTATACCTCGTATCCCTATCAGAGACGATAGACACTGGCACTTCGTGGAGATATACGATCTCATCCACGTACAGCTGAGCTAATTTATCTGAGTTGTGTGTTTCCTTAATAGGTAGGAAGTGAGCTGACTTGGTCAGTCTATCCACTATAACCCAAATAGTATCATTTCCTCGCTTTGTCTTTGGTAACTTGGTGATAAAATCCATAGTTACCATTTCCCACTTCCAGGTGGGAAGTTCAGGCTGTTGCAGTAAACCTGACGGCTTCTGATGTTCTGCTTTAACTTGAGAACATGTCAGACATTTGGCTATATAGGTGGCTATAGATTTCTTCAAACCTATCCACCAATAATTTGCCTTTAAATCCTGGTACATCTTATCACAGCCAGGATGAACAAAATACTTGGAGTTATGGGCTTCTTGAAGAATTACATCCCTAAGTCCTCCATAAATTGGAACACATATTCGTCCATTCAATCTTAGGATTCCATCCTTGCTATATGATAATTGTTCAGCAGTTACTCCCAATTTTTCATTCGGATAGTTGGCTTCTAATACAGCTTCTTTCTGAGCGGCCAACAATCTTTCATTCAAGCCGTTCTTCCATTCAATGCTCTTGGCATTGATTCTAATGGGCTTAACCCTTTCTTTTCTGATGAAAGCATCGGCGACCACATTCGCCTTCCCTGGATGGTATCGGATTTCACAATCATAATCATTTAAGGTCTCCATCCATCGACGCTGCCTCAGGTTCAGATCCTTCTGATTGAACAGATGCTGAAGGCTCTTATGATCAGAATAGATCACACACTTGGTACCATATAAATAATGTCTCCAAAGTTTTAGTGCAAACACAACGGTACCCAAATCCAAATCGTGGGTGGTGTAATTCTTCTCGTGCACTGATGCGTGTGAAGTGTTATATATATTAGGTGTATATTTTAAGCCCCTTTAACACTTATTTTTAGCCAAGTTTTAAATTTATAAAACACGATATTTTACTAACACTAAACACACATATGGGCAAGTGCACCCATCGTGAGCGTAGTATAGCGTTGGTAAGATACCGAGGTCGTCCAAGGACACAAGAGCTTTTAGTACCGGTTTATCCTCAACGTCTAACCAAAATAAAAAGTTTAGAAAAATGTTTTAAACTAAGAAAAATAAAAACTAACTAAAATGCTGAAAATAAAAATAAAATAAAAAACAGATAGACAAGATGAATCACTTGGTTCCGACTCGTATCTAGTATAACCTTTGATTATTTCCGCACTTTTGCACATAATTAAGAGATTATCTTAGTTATTGTAGTAGGCCCCTCTTTTGAAGGTGACGTTACCCTCACCCCAGTAGTTTGAGTCAGCAAGGATACAATCCTAAAAGGGTGGATTATTGGAAGATAATGAATTAAGTTATTAATGCAGTATTATGGTAGGCCCCGCTTTTGGCGGTGACGTTACCCTCGACTAAGTAGTCTGAGTCAGCAGGGATACAGTCCTAAATAGCCGGGTTATAGTATTAATAGTAGTTAACTTATGAGGGGATCAAAGAGTTTGGACCCCCGCCATCCAATACCGTGAAGCATTGAAGGAGGTCCTACTAAATTTGACCCAGGTCCATTGCAGGACCTCTAAACGCTGAACAATGGCAAGACCTTTACCAAACCGTTCCCTTAACCCCCGACCAGGTAGCCAACATACCTCCATATAGACCGTGGAGATATGAATGGTGAAAATCTTTTATTTTATATAGACAGTAAAATAATGCCAAGACACCACGGACAAACGATAAGGAAAGATCACCTTCAACATAAGTAACTAGTTATTAAAGTCATTAATACAAAACCAAATAAAAAGTGCAAAAGATTAGAAATAAAAAGTATTATACTAGACACTTTGTCTTCACCAAGTGATGTAAGAGACTTAGGCAAACATGGCCTTGATTGTCAAGAACTCTTACGATCAATCTTGGATCCCGAGACGACTCACACACTCTACGATGGACAATGGATGATGGTGGTGGATGATGGTGTTGTGATGGTGGTGGGTGGTGGATGAAGTGTGAGAGAGGTGGTGTGCCAAGGGATGAGTTGAAATGAAACCAAGCACTCCTATTTATAGGCTGAACAGAGGGCTGGGCACGGCCCCGTGTCCGCTGGGCACGGCCCCGTGCCTGTCTGACAATCTCTCTCTTCATTAATTGTAATTCGCAATTACAATTAATGCTCCTGCTGTACTTTCAACACGCCCCCGTCTTCGCTGGACACGGCCCGTGGTGGGCAATGGAAGCTTCTATAGGTTTGTCTTTTCTGCTGCTTCTTGGGCACGGCCCCGTGCTGGCTGAGCACGAGGCGTGTTCAGCCTTCTGCCTTCTCTATTTTGCTTGGGAAGATGCCGTTGAGGGGTCGGGCAGTCCACTTATGTTCCTTTCCTTGTATTTATGTTAGATTTAGCTGTCTTTTTGCTTCTTTTGTGAATTTGAGCTCATTTAATCCTGAAAATACAAAAGGAAGACAAAAACACTCTTTTTCCAACATTAGTACTTAAAAAGGGTTAGTTTTATGCCTCATTTGATGTAATTTATATGTTGCATTTTACACACATCAAATACCCCCACATTTGAACTTTTGCTTGTCCTCAAGCAAAACTCTTTAATATGTGGCTTACACTCCCAAATGGAATGGGTAGAAGAGAAGGTTTTTGGCTTGTCGTAGAGTGTTGGGAATCCAAGATCTTTTTGGGTTTTATTTTTATTTATTTACAATCCTATTCGTAATGATTTATTTAGAACGTTTCATGGGAGAAATTACTTATTTGGGCATAACATGCCTTTTTTAAAATTCCATTTATATACAAGTTCACATACCTCACGGGAGAAATCACTCACACTCGGCCGAAGGTGTATTTTTAGTGAATCACTCGAGAGCGGCATGGAACTTATTCCTACCATAAGCTTGCCAAGTAATCAATCCTCTTCCTTTTTAACTTTTATACCTTTGTAAATATCAAGAGGACTTTGTGGGTTAAGGGTTAGGCTTGGGTTAAAGGTAGGTGGTTGGGATAGTGGTTAGTGGTTAGTAGAAAAAGGGCGAAAAGTGTAACAAGTGTCGGTTTTCGTAAGACTTTCTATTTTTGTAACTTTTTTTATTTTGATGAAGCTTTTATTCAAACAAAGTTATTTTTGATGAACTTGTTTGTTTATTTTCTTTTTGCTTCATCATCAACACACAATTTTTTTTTTTTTTGATCCTACGAAAAACCGAACTTGTTACTAAAACAAAGGGTTAAAAATAAAAAAGGTTTTGGTGGGTAAAAGGGTTTTTTGTTTGGGTGATGAAATGAAAAGGTTTAGGCTCAAAGGGGCTAACTAGGGGGATTTTTTGGGTAGGTGGTAAAAGAAAAAGAAAAATAATGGTGGAGAAATAAAAAGGGGTTAGTCCTAATGCCTCCATCATTTACTTACTCGGGTTTAAGTTGATAAGGACCGGGAATGTATCGTCATGGCAAGTTCTAGAGTTGTAAGAACCAAGCGGCTATTCACACAAGAAACGAAAAATGAGCATTTAGTCTAAAGATGTAAATTTGTATGCTCAATAAAGGCTCAAAACTCACTTTTGTGGGAATGGGTTTTTATGTGATCAAGTATATATAATCAAATTTTAACTAAGTTTGCTATGCCTTTTCATAATTTTCTTATGTTGGTTCTTTTTATCACTACGCTATCGGTTGTAAATTCGTAAAAATATAACCTTTTTGAGAACTTGAATTTCCCAAGTTAAACCTAGACAAGTAAGAAAAATGAAATTTTTGAAAAAAATTTGGGGTGATTAGCGGTTCCAATAGAGTTTTGTGTAAGGCTTGTATTTAGGACTTGCAAAATTCAAGGTTTTAGCATCCCCCCCACACTTAAATTACACATTGTCCTCAATGTGTCCCAAAAATAAATTTTTAGGTTGATTAGATGTGTAAAATAGTGTTAAAAGCAAAAATTTTGTGTCACTGGGCGCTGAACACGGCCCCGTGTTCAAGTGCCAGTAACAAAATTAAAACAAGAGAAACAGAAGTCTGGACACGGGGGCGTGTCGGGTGAACACGGCCCGTGTCCAGTTACCTGAACTGGGCGTTTTTCTGCAGGTGGTTCAACACGGGGCCGTGTTGGTTGGGCACGGCCCGTGTTGAACCTTCTGAAATGGAGAGAATTGTCGGGTTGCCTTGTTCTTGTGCATGAGGTCATTTTTCTCGTTTCCCTTTTCATCCTTTACCACCATGAGTGTGTTTTATTCCTGAAAATTAAAACTAACTAGAAAACATAAAAATTAATCTAAATTAAACTAAGGATAGTTCCGCGGAATGCCTCCGTGGTGCGCCACGTTTATAAGGGTCCTTGGCTAGACCCAAAGCCGGTCATATGTCACCCAAGTGGGATGTATTGCATCCCATGTTACACCGTCGGAGAGCATCATCCAAGCTTGAGTCTATGATCTGCATGTAGTTGACCGGGTCTTCGTCCTCAATTCTTTTTCCACATTCAAACTTCACCTCCTCATCCCCAAACTTCAATGTTAACGTTCCGTCATTCATGTCTACCACCGCTTGGGCGGTGGCTAGAAATGGCCTCCCGAGGATGAGAGGGACATCGGTGTCTTCTTCCATGTCTAAGATGACAAAGTCGGTTGGGAAAACGAAGTTGTCAACTTTTACCAACAAATTCTCAGCGACACCTTGTGGAAATTTGACGGATCTGTCGGCAAGTTGTATGCTCATCTTTGTAGGGCTTGTTGTTCCTAGGCCGAGTCGTTTGAACATTGATGTGGGCATGAGGTTAATGCTAGCCCCAAGATCAGCTAATGCATTACGAACGGGAGATTCCCCAATCGAGCAAGGAATTGTGAATCTTCCGGGATCGATTTTCTTTTGTGGAAGTTTGTTGAGCACTAAGGCGGAGCATTCTTCGCCTAAGTTAACTAATTGCAACGATTCAATTTTCCTTTTGTTTGTGAGGAAATCCCTCATAAATTTTGTGTATTTAGGCATTTGGGTTAGGACCTCGATAAAAGGAATATTAACATGCAATTGTTTTAGTAAATTTTCAAATTTAGCGAATTGCTCATTGGTCTTTTGACGATTTAACCTACCGGGGTACGGAATTGGAGGAGTCTTGGTGGGCTCTTGAGTTGGTAGAGAAGCCTTTTCTGGCGCAGGAGGAGTCACAGGCTGGCTAGAATGGCTTCTTTCATTTGGCAGCAATGGAGCATCCTCGGGACCCACGGTTCGATTTCTTAATGTGATGAGATGTACTTGTGCCTTCGGGTTGGTTTCGGTATTACTAGGTAACGCGCCTTGTGGTCTCTCGGAGAAATTTTGAGCTAGTTGATTTAATTGTTTTTCAACGTTTTGAATGCTAGCTTGTTGATTTCTAAAATTCGATTCCAATTGTTGAAATCGATCCGAGTTTTTCTTTTCAGTGTCAGAGATGAGGCGAGATACAGTATCTTCAAGCCTTTCTCTTCCACCTTGTTGTTGAGAGAAATTCTGTGGTTGTTGAAAATTAGTTCGTTGGTTTTGTTGGTTACTACTATTGCCGGGATCTCTCCAACCAAGATTTGGGTGGTTACGCCATCCTTGGTTGTAGGTACCCGTTGGAGGACCCGACGGCCTAGGTCTATTATCAATGTAGTTTACCGTTTCTGTTTGTTCATCTAATTCTTTCATACAACTCCAATTTTCATGTGACCCACCACACCCTTCACAAGCCATAACCGAGGCAGTTTTTGTCATTTCTAGCTTTTTGATTTTTGAAGAGAGGGCATCGATTTGGGCTTGTAAAGAGGTGCTTTCATCAACCTTATGGGCGCCCGGGGCAATAGATTTATTACCTCGGGGAGTGTGCCATTGAAAATTAGTTTGAGCAATTTCCTCAATTTGGTTATATATTTCATTTGGGCGACGATTACCTAAAAGTCCCCCGGAGCTTGAATCAAGTGTTTGTCTTGTGTGTGGCAACAACCCATTGTAGAAAGTGGATACTTGTTGCCACATCGCTAGACCATGATGAGGACACTTTCCTAGAAGCTCCTTGAACCTTTCCCAAGTTTCATATAAGGATTCCCCATCCTCTTGTGAGTATGTATTAATTTCAGTCATTAATTTAGCCGTTTTAGCAGGAGGGAAATACTTATATAAAAACTTTTGGGCAAGTTCATCCCAAGTGTTTACCGATCCAACTGGGAGGGTGTTAAGCCAAGCCTTAGCTCGGTCTTTTAGTGAAAATGGAAACATTCGAAGGCGGATGGCGTCATTCGATGCTCCATTGATCCGAAAGGTATCACATATTTCTAAGAAGTTAGTAATATGTAGATGGGGATCCTCGTCCGCAAGCCCGTGGAAGGTTGCGGAGTTTCGGAGCATTTGTATCAAATGCGGCCGAAGTTCGAAGTTATTGGCTTCGACATTCGGTGCATTGATAGCGGCGCCGAGATTGCCTACGGTAGGCCGTAGGTAATCCATGAGGGTACGTTGGTCCGCCATTGGAAGTGGGTCCCCCGAAACTTTCTCTTGATTTTTGGCTTTAAGTCTTTTTCCGAGAAAGCGTTCGGGTTCTTCTAGAGGTTCTTTTATGTCTCTACTAGAACTGGAGCTCATGCACTACGTAGGAGGTTCAAATGTGGCGCCTAGGTTCCAAGTCCTGCAATAAAAACAGAAAAGAACGTTGGTCAGAATATTCACCACGGCCCCGTGCTCAGCGAACACGGCCCGTGGTTAGAGGCACAGTGATTGGTTTCTGGATCCCTGTTACTGGGAGTTGGACACGACCCCGTGTTGCACCGACACGGCCCCGTGTTCAGCTCTCTGTAACTCAGAAAATAAAAACTGCCAGTGATGTGCTGGGCACGGCCCGTGTCTGACCGGGCACGGCCCGTGCTGAGCTCTGCAGAAGCTGAAAAACTAAGAAAATCCTAAAAAAATAAAAAGAAAAAAATAAAAATGATTAGGCCGTTGATTCCTAACTTTCTTAAAATCCTTGTGTCCCCGGCAGCGGCGCCAAAAACTTGATGCGTGTGAAGTGTTATATATATTAGGTGTATATTTTAAGCCCCTTTAACACTTATTTTTAGCCAAGTTTTAAATTTATAAAACACGATATTTTACTAACACTAAACACACATATGGGCAAGTGCACCCATCGTGAGCGTAGTATAGCGTTGGTAAGATACCGAGGTCGTCCAAGGACACAAGAGCTTTTAGTACTGGTTTATCCTCAACGTCTAACCAATATAAAAAGTTTAGAAAAATGTTTTAAACTAAGAAAAATAAAAACTAACTAAAATGCTGAAAATAAAAATAAAATAAAAAACAGATAGACAAGATGAATCACTTGGTTCCGACTCGTATCTAGTATAACCTTTGATTATTTCCACACTTTTGCACATAATTAAGAGATTATCTTAGTTATTGTAGTAGGCCCCTCTTTTGAAGGTGACGTTACCCTCACCCCAGTAGTTTGAGTCAGCAAGGATACAATCCTAAAAGGGTGGATTATTGGAAGATAATGAATTAAGTTATTAATGCAGTATTATGGTAGGCCCCGCTTTTGGCGGTGACGTTACCCTCGACTAAGTAGTCTGAGTCAGCAGGGATACAGTCCTAAATAGCCGGGTTATAGTATTAATAGTAGTTAACTTATGAGGGGATCAAAGAGTTTGGACCCCCGCCATCCAATACCGTGAAGCATTGAAGGAGGTCCTACTAAATTTGACCCAGGTCCATTGCAGGACCTCTAAACGCTGAACAATGGCAAGACCTTTACCAAACCGTTCCCTTAACCCCCGACCAGGTAGCCAACATACCTCCATATAGACCGTGGAGATATGAATGGTGAAAATCTTTTATTTTATATAGACAGTAAAATAATGCCAAGACACCACGGACAAACGATAAGGAAAGATCACCTTCAACATAAGTAACTAGTTATTAAAGTCATTAATACAAAACCAAATAAAAAGTGCAAAAGATTAGAAATAAAAAGTATTATACTAGACACTTTGTCTTCACCAAGTGATGTAAGAGACTTAGGCAAACATGGCCTTGATTGTCAAGAACTCTTACGATCAATCTTGGATCCCGAGACGACTCACACACTCTACGATGGACAATGGATGATGGTGGTGGATGATGGTGTTGTGATGGTGGTGGGTGGTGGATGAAGTGTGAGAGAGGTGGTGTGCCAAGGGATGAGTTGAAATGAAACCAAGCACTCCTATTTATAGGCTGAACAGAGGGCTGGGCACGGCCCCGTGTCCGCTGGGCACGGCCACGTGCCTGTCTGACAATCTCTCTCTTCATTAATTGTAATTCGCAATTACAATTAATGCGCCTGCTGTACTTTCGACATGCCCCCGTGTTCGCTGGACACGGCCCGTGGTGGGCAATGGAAGCTTCTATAGGTTTGTCTTTTCTGCTGCTTCTTGGGCACGGCCCCGTGCTGGCTGAGCATGGGGCGTGTTCAGCCTTCTGACTTCTCTATTTTGCTTGGGAAGATGCCGTTGAGGGGTCGGGCAGTCCACTTATGTTCCTTTCCTTGTATTTATGTTAGATTTAGCTGTCTTTTTGCTTCTTTTGTGAATTTGAGCTCATTTAATCCTGAAAATACAAAAGGAAGACAAAAACACTCTTTTTCCAACATTAGTACTTAAAAAGGGTTAGTTTTATGCCTCATTTGATGTAATTTATATGTTGCATTTTACACACATCATGCACTTTTAATTGTCGGGAAGCATAGGCAATAACTTTGCCCTTCTGCATGAGCACACATCCCATACCTGTGTGCGATGCGTCGCAGTAAACCACAAATTCTTCAATCCCTTCAGGCAATGTCAACACATGAGCATTGCTCAGTTTCTGCTTAAGTATATCAAATGATTCTTGTTGCTTAGGACCCCAATCAAACTTTATATTCTTCCTAGTCAACGAAGTTAGGGGTGCAGCAATCCTTGAGAAATTTTCAATAAAATGCCTGTAGTATCCTGCCAGACCTAAGAAGCTGCGAATCTCTGTGGGCGTCTTCGGCTCTTGCCAATTCATGATAGCCTCAATCTTAGCGGGATCCACTTGGATACCACGCTCACTAACCATATGTCCAAGGAATTGGACTTCACGAAGCCAAAATTCACACTTTGAAAACTTGGCGTAGAGCTTCTTATGCTGAAGAAGTTTAAGAATACAACGAAGGTGCTTCTCATGGTCATCCTGATTCTTTGAGTAAATAAGGATGTTATCAATGAAGACGATGACAAACTTGTCCAAGTAGGGTTTGCAAACGCGATTCATGAGATCCATGAATGTTGCTGGTGCATTAGTGAGCCCGAACGGCATCACTAAGAACTCGTAATGGCCATAGCGAGTTCTAAATGCAGTCTTGTGCACATCTTCATCTCTAACCTTCAGCTGATGATATCCTGATCTCAAGTCAATCTTGGAGAAGTGGCTTGCTCCTTGAAGCTGATCGAATAGATCGTCGATCCTGGGCAATGGATATCTGTTCTTGATTCTGACCTTGTTAAGCTCACGATAATCGATGCATAGGCGCATCGATCCATCCTTCTTCTTTACAAACAGGGTCGGTGCTCCCCAGGGAGATGAACTAGGTCTAATAAATCCTTTTTTCCAAAAAATTGTCCAACTGAGTTCTCAACTCTTTCATCTCAGTTGGGGCTAACCGGTAAGGTGCTCTTGCAACAGGTGCTGCTCCAGGTATAATGTCAATTCTAAACTCCACTTGCCTATCTGGGGGTAAACCAGGTAGTTCTTCAGGGAATACGTCAGGGTATTCAGAAATGATGGGAATATCTTCGATCTTGGGCTTCGTTTCATCAATAGTCACCTGTGCCATATAGATGACACAACCTTTCTTCATACACCTTGATGCCTTAAGCATAGACACTTGCTTAGGCAACCCATACTGAGTGTCTCCCTGTATGGTAAGTGGCTCACCATACGGAGTCTTGATCACCACTTGCTTCTTATCACAAACAATCTGGGCTTGGTTATGAGATAACCAATCCATGCCTATCACTATGTCGAAACCAGCTAATTTCAGAGAAAGCAAAGATAACTGAAAGGAGTGGTTCCTAATGGATATAAAACATCCATCTAACACAGTTGAGGTAGTTTCTATGGTACCATAGGCCAACTCTACTTCATACTTTATGCTTAGGGTTTTAACAGGCAGATTTAGCAATTTACAAAACTTATCATCGAAAAATGACTTATCCGCACCCGAATCAAATAGTACCCTTGCATAAACAACATTAATAAGGAAGGTACCTGTTATCACGTTATCATCCTACACTGCTTCCCGTGCATTCATTTGAAAGACCCTAGCATTGGTCTTCTTGCCTTCTTCAGGCTTCTTCGCGTACTTTGGGTAGTTGGTCTTGATATGCCATTTCTCATTGCAACCATAACAGGTCGCATCCTTCAACTTCTTGCAATCCAAAGTCTTGTGTTCTTTGGACTTGCAGATCCCACAACCAATCGGCTTCGACTGCGACTGCGACTTTGATTCAAACTTGCATTTCCCAAAATGACGTTTCTGGCAGGTTTTGCATTTAGGCTTCTCATCCACTTACTGGTTACCCTTGTTAGACCCAGAATTCTTCTTGTGGTCTAAGTTCCCCTTATGCTTCTTGTCAGAAAGACGTGAGTTATCATCCTCACGTTTCCTTTTTCCTTCTTCAGAAATCTTAAGCGATTTCAACCTAATCGCATCCAGAGTAAGGGATAATGACAAATCAGCTGCTGACCTAAAAATAGTAGGTCGAGACGCCTTCACACTAGCTTTGATCTCCGGGGCTAAACCCCCAATAAAGCGAGCAATACGTTTTGGTTCCGGTGTAATCAAGTATGGAACCAATCGAGACATGGTATTGAAACTGGTGAGGTAAGTCTGGCAGTCTAAGTTCTTCATGACTAAGGTCAAGAAGTCAGTCTCGATCTTCTCAACTTCGTGTTGAGGACAGTAATTTGATTAGAGCAATGAACTGCTCCCAAGACATGCTATACAAGTGGACCTTTCCTGTAGCTTGAATCAGTGATCTCCACCACGCTAGAGCTTCTCCTTTAAATGATTGTGACACAAAGTTCACAATATCTTGCTCTGCACAACCACTAATATCAACCATCGTGTCCATTTCATCGAGCCAAGTCATACAATCGATGGCTCCTTTCTCCCCTGTGAAGTCTCTAGGCTTGCAGGAGACAAAATACTTATAAGAACAGCCCTTAACACATGGTTCTTGTTTGAGCTCAATCTTCTTAGACGGAACACTCCTCTGATTTGATGAGTGATGAGAGTCACTCTTGCGAGTTGCATGAGTTCTGGAGGGTGGTTTTGAATGAGGTACAGACTGAGTTCTGACATGGGTACCACTAGATTCATTAAACTGTCTGTCAAGAGCTCGCGTAACGGCATTATCTATTAATGCCTGCAATTCTGCGCCTGCTACATTAACTCTGGAAGTGTCATGATTCTCCCTTGGGTGACTGTTGACTTCGTCTGACCCAGCCATGTAGCTTGATTGCTACATAAAATATTGACAGGATTTATTCAGAAGTTCATTATGGAATTGTCTTTTATGGCAATTCATGAACCATGATAATCATAAACCATATTGGTTAAATTTTAGGATTATAATTATCCTTAGTCATAATTTATTAACATATTATAATGGCGCATAGGGCCAGGTCACAGGGACAATTTAAACTGTAAGCCATGATCTTATATGATCGAGGCAATAAGGCTTGAATTATAGTTCATTACCTTTCTTGACAGGGAGTTATAGGCTACCACTGTCTTTTGTCTTATATGACAATGATGTAGGCATTACATCACAATTGGATGTTTAAATAAATTGGAAGAATCCAATATAAGGATGACATGCGTGATTTTACGAATCACATCTGCCAGGAGTGTTAACATGTTTTCAGATATTAACAAGGATTTGAATCTTTTTAAACAGGTTTTACCATCATGGTCAGGTCTTATAACGACATGCAGGCTAGGTTATACCCTTTAAGATTCTTATTTAATATTTAAAGGAAGATTTTGTAAAAAGGAATGACATATTTTGGATTTATTTATTTCATATATATATTACAATTATGCATAAAATGAAATTTAAATTATAACATGCCACTAAAATTTAAAGAGTACATATTTGCCCTAAACGGGACTTTAACAGAAATGACTTGCCCATGCAGGGGCTAAACTGAAACTACAAGTCCTTGCAGGGACTGAATACATAAAATAGATGTCCACGCAGGGACTTGATACAGAAATAGATGTCCACGCAGGGACTTGATTGAAAATTAAAGAAATACAAATTAAACAAATAAGGAATTTAATAATCCTTTTTGCTCTTCCCCTTGATTAAACTTGCCAAACCCTTGAGAAATCCCCTGTGGCTTCTACGCTCTTCTCGAACCTCACGCTCCACCTGACTCAACCTTTGAAGAATCTCCTGCTGTTGCGGTGGCTGGATTTGCGGCGGCTGCGACTGTTGTTGCTGCGGAGGTTGAGGAGGGGGCGGGTATTGGTACCCATAGGCTGGGTATCCAGTCCCCCAGGGAGCTCCATAAGGCCCTTCAGGATGGAGAGCATTGTAGTTCGCCGCTACAAGGTATGGGTCAGCCTCGGCGTAGTTGAAGTTGGTATGGGCTGGCTGCTCGAAAGGGTTATACGCCGATACACCGACGTATGCAGGAATTGGGTTATCATAACCCACTGGTGGCAGTGCGACTGGCACAGACTCCACCTCAGAAACAGGGTTCGAAGGCCCACCCATCTGTGGGTCTTCATATAGTGGCGGGTAATGACTGCCACTTGAATGCTGAGGGGTGCTGATACGGATTCCCCCTCACACGGACATCCGTGCATTTGATCTTCTCCGCCTCGGTGGCTCCGGAGGCGGCTGCTGCATTGGTGGTGGTGGCGGTGGAGTAACCGCTACAAAATGTGAATCCTTCGAGGGATCCTGTTGCTGCTGCTGCTGCGATGAATGGTAACTGGGAGTAAACACCCAGTCTTATTGGGCAAATCTTGCCTCATAACTGTCTGGACCATGATAAGGTGATTCATGATAAGACGACCCATCCGAAATCTCGATGGGGTGAGTATGTAACCCAAATGGTGGCTCGGCGGGATCTGGGTCATCATCCATATCCATTCCCTGAGCTTCAGGGAAATGGTCTTCAGGGCCCAATGGGTTGTGCCCCATTGGTTCTTCAACCTGGTTTGCCGGGTTGAACCGGCTCTGAAAATAAGGTGTCGGGTCCTGAAAGGCCCGATGAGAAGTTGACCGTCGTAATGGCAAGAAGGAGTGGTGCGAATCTTCAGGCTCTTTCTCCGATTGAGGCCCGAAAGAATGATGGTACGAGGGTGATGAACTTAGCAAGACAGATCACCTCGCTGCCTCCAAATAGGTCCTCCAGTCCTCTTGAGGACTGGTGCTCATGTCAACAGACGGGGTTCGCCGGTGGGAAGGCCCGGCCTCGTGGTCATTGGGGGCGTTGAATGGCCCCTTGCCTCTTCCTCCTCTATGAAACCTTGGTGGCATTTTGTTGAACCTGTCAAAACAAACAAAAGGAAAACAAAGAAAAATAAAGGACAAAATCAAAACGAATTAGGATTAGTCTTAAGTTCTTTGTCTAGACTCGGAAGTCGAGGAATGTGCAAACTGTGTCATTGAGATTAAACACAAAAGGCTAGTGTTTAATTCACTCAATGTTGGCTCTGATACCAACCTGTCACACCCCGATATTTCCATGTATTACCGGTGGGCCCGGTGGGGAATATCGTGACGTAGTTGATATCATCATAGACAATTTATCACAGTTTAATACACAACGGAAGTCGAAAGATAAAAAAATTACAAACCGAATGGAAGTAATATCATTTATTACAAAAACGGTTGTAAGGGATCCACAGGCGGATCAAAGTTAAAAGGAACATTGTTCAACATATTTAATAACATCTAATCTTGCAAGAATCTTTATTGATGCTAGGAGTAGCCAGCCTATTCCGTTTAGTACCTGCACTTAACCTTTTTGGAAAATACGTCAGTTTACACTGGTAAATACAATTAACCGACTCATTTTGAAAACATTTATGAAAATTGATTTGAATGCACAAGGCACAAAATATCTTTTATAACTTGGGACAATTATTAAAAATAAACTTGTATACAGATTTAAATGTTTGCCGTCTGTCAGGGCCGGTTAGAAGAGCCGGACAAGATTAACTGACACACCACAGGTATAATACCCACAAGGAATTTTCCTTATTGTGGGGTACCTTTTATACATACGCAACTGTCAGGTGTATGCCTACACCCCGTGCTTAAGTCGTGACCATTTCAATGAATGAGCCGAGGATATCCAGGCCATGGTCTTTAACCCCCCAAAAGCCATATACCAAACAAAACAGATTAAAACGGGTTATGCAAATATATTAATCACAATCCGATTTAAAACAGTTACATACCCGACCAAGTGGTATTATTATAACACCGTATCCCAAGCCCGTATAACGGAAAATAAGCTAAAAGTATTTACCTGAACAAATTATTCAAATTTATCTCAGCCGTACAAATTAGCAAGTGCAAAGTATCTTTTACTGGGCCCCTAAATCTGGAACGAAGGTTTTAATAACCTATTAGATTCCTAACGGGTCTTTCTTAAGTTTAAACTTAGACCGGTTAGTTTTAAAGAAAGGTATATGGTTCAAAACGCATGATAAAGTGAAGGCCGGAATAGAATGTGATTTAGACCCGACAAGTTTGAAGACTTGTATAATATGGGTAAACTAACCACATTCTGGATTTTGAGATAAAAATGATAAGGTTTGACCCATTTCGGTCAATTTATGCAAACTAGTCACATAAACCGAACCGAACGCGAAAAATGCATAACGGGTAACCAAATGAGTCATGAACAGGTTTCATAAGTTAATATGCCTTAAATATGTTGTGATATCAGTAGGATACCTTCCATTATGCCCAAAACAAATTTAAACTTAAATTAAGCCCCGTAGGGGTATTTTGGTCATTTTAAAACTTTTTAAAAGAGATTAAATATTAATCTGAGGTTCAGGTCTGATATGATCAGTAAATATATTTATTTTTATAATTCATAACAGTAGGGTATTGCATATATGTGAAATTTATCTTTTATAACCAAACTATGCACCGAAGGGCATTTTGGTAATTTCACATAAGCTTTAAAGGTCAAATTTAGAAATCTGAGTTCAAAACTTTTGCTTACTATTAAAGTATAGAAATTTACTTAAAACATCAGTAGGTATTAAGTCTTATATGTTAAAAATAGTTTTAACTCATACTATGCGTTTAAAACGCGTAAAAGGCGGTTTTAAGTGATTTTCGGGTTTTATAAGTAAAGCTGATATTTTTATCATTCCAGAAGGCTTAAAATATTTTATTTATCATATAAAATCAGTAGCAAAAGATTTGGTATCAATATGTGATGTAAAACTCATTTTATTCAAGAAAATGGGCATAACCGACAATTACCGAATCAAAGCTAGAACCCTATGATATGATCAGTTTAAAAATAAATAAAAATCTTCAAAAATCCCAAAATATTATATTACATCAGTGGGTAAAAATTTTGATGTCAAAATTTGGGTTTAGATAGGCTTTATGCTAATTATGTCGTTTAATTAATAAAAAGCTTCTTAATTACGATATTGAGCATAACTCCTAATCTAGACCTCAAACTGATGTCAAATTTTTAGGACAAGTTTATAAATCAATAACAAAGGTTTTTGTCCTTTCACATTTTCAAAAATCTCGTTTTAAGGTCAAAAGGGCACAATGGTCAACATTTAGAAATATAACGGAAACATGCAAATGAATCGGATAAATTAGGATCCATGTTGTATAATCTCAGAGAGTTATACTAATATGAATCATGGACCTAATGGAAGCTTAAGGCATTTCTAAAACAATCTAAATCGGGTCAGAACTGAAAGTCAAAGCAAAAGTCTACTTTTGCGACTTTCGGTTCCGAACCGAGCCTAAACTCAAAATTGTCGAGCTGAACATGCTTAGACATGTTCTTACATTAATTACCAAGTTATACAAGTGATAAAACAGGTTTCATGGCTTCTACATTGTTAATTATGCGTTTATTTGAAAATTAGCTTTCTGTTGACTTTTTATAATCAAGTTTGACCCGACAATTGACCTAGTTAGAGTGGGAATCAGAGGGTGCCCTTTTAAGGGTTTATTACCCACATAATTACCAACTCATAGCTACTTTCAATTTGAGAATTGACTGGACAATTAGTGATTAATGACTAAGTCAAACCTTAATTACGACGGGTTTGACTTTAGGCCATTAAACTAATAAAACTGAATTTAGAGAGGTTAAGGAAGCTTACTGAAGTCCTTAGTACGAAAATGAAGGTAATGAAATCTTGTTTGAGGTCCAGAGAGCTCCAAAAATGTGTTTGAATGATTTCAAGTGAATGCCAAAAAAATGTTGCAACAAGTGTTCTTATATAGGGACTTTAATCACACAAGATCATTACAACAAGGCCTATAACTGATCTTAGATCAATCCCAAGGGTCCCTATGCATGAAAACTACTGGCTCAGCCTCTGGATTTCGAATACCATGCTCATAAGTCGGTTAACCTGCTGAAAACAGACAACTGCCATGTTTTTGGAAGCTGGCAGGTTTTAGGCGGCCCGCGTAAGCTCCAAGAGGAGTCTTACGTGGCCGGTATGAGGCCCAGATCCGGTCAAAACAACTTTCAGCAATTGCACATTTGGTCCCTGGTCCTCCTAAACTCATTTTAACTTCCATTTATTGCAATTTTAACCCCCAAACTTGACTTTTAAGGACTCTAAGTCATAAACAAACTTCCTTAAGCTCCCGGTTAGTTATACGATCACCGAATAAGTCCTGAATTTCAACGTTGACGCTTTTAACCCCTTACTTAAGAATGTTAACGTATCTTTCTCATACGATATCGAAACCTTGTGAAATTTTTATCACTTATTCTAGTGAGCATAATTAATCGTTACAAAGCTTTGGGTTCATTAAAAGGTCACTCAGAGGTATAAATTAAACATGTTGATACATTTAACCCTTGCGGTTTGTAAACTTTCACTTTCTTCCACAAACGGCTTCATATAATTCAGAATTCATTCGTTTAAGGGTATAAATATCGTGTAGGGTCGTTGAAAGGTATAATTATCCGATGTTGACACTTTGAATTCTTTTACACATGTACTTTCTTTGTTTGTCAACTTTAGTCCCTCATATTCAATCCATTACACGTTTAAAGCTCATGACACGTGTCTTCATTGTATTGGTCGTGATTTTACGAGGTGTTACAGGATTATTTCTTCCAAATCTTTCATATACTTTTGTTTGTCTTGCCTTTTATCGAAAGCATTTGCCTTTTTAATTATTAGTTCACGATGCATATTGTGTTCGGATAGAATGATTTTACTCAGATATCTGTGCCTCAGGAGATGAAGTTGTGAATTCTGTCTGTTGTTTACTTCATCTTCTTTCACAAACCCAGTCACCCATGGTGTTTTCTCTCCTTTCTATGTTTCCATGTGACGCATCGTAAACACTCCACAGTCTACGCCGTTATTCTCCGTCCTCCAATCCATCTCTTTTCTTTCTATCACTGAGGTTGCAAGTTGTTCTATAGCCGGTGTTGGTTTTAAAGCCTTTCGTAGGTATAAAACCAATACCCTTATCTGTAAGATAGCAACATTGTGTCAGTAGCTTTTATATAAAATATAACATTTATATGAAGAAGTTTTTGTATTACCAGTGTGTCTGGAAGCCCCTTGTATCTTTCCTTAAACTCTTGTTCAGCGGCTGAATTGTCAATCAGCTCAATTTTGCCGGTTTTCAAGTGGAAGCACAAGACATAGAAGTGGTCACCTTGAAGTACCGGAGTAAACACCAGGTCAACCGAATCAAGTTTTTTTACCTCATATTTTAGTATGATGTCTTCAAAATTTGAGGCAAATATGTTTAGACGTCTCTCATCTGTGTATTTCTCCTCGTCGTAAAAGATATTCGGCTGTATGTTATGTAATTAGAATCAAAGTTAAGTAATGTTTTAAAAGGTATGTAAACATGCGAAATTAGGACATGTAAAAATAATGTGTGAATTTTTTCACATGCGAATTGTATGTATAACATATGCGAAATGACAATAGTATGCGAAATCATTGAATATTCATTTTCTATGCCAAGGTTTAGAACATCCACAAATGCATCTATCCCGTTTGATGTTACGTACTGACCCCTGTAGAAGCTTTCAAATATACCTTTCAATGTGTAAACCCCAGTTTTTGATCGGTAAAGTTCATCTATGCCAGGCAAAAAAATAAATAATTAATATTTTGAGTGTATATATTTAGATGTTTGTTAGTTGATATAACCATTTTACTTACTCTATGTCTCCAAATGTAGCAAATGTATATCGGATCACACTCAATTCTTGATTCAAGAGTGCTTCGTGCATGTTTACCACTCTGTTGCAGTAAGGGGAACAAAATGCGTCTCCAAGCTCTGCATATCTTTTCTCACCTCGAATTTTGGCTGCTTCTATTATCTTATAAAGGAGTTCATTTAACCCCTTTGGTAGAACTTGTTTTGGAACTTGCTTTGGCTTTGAGTTTTTTCTCCCCCTAGCTGGTTTTTTTCCTTTATTTTCTTCTAGGCTGGGTCCCAGGCTCAAAAGCAACTCAACTGACTGCAATTCCTCAGCCGTCACCTGAGGGCATTCAACTTCCGGTTCCTTCTCAACTTCGATACCCGAATCGGTTTGTTGAGGGTCTTTTTGTGTAGTTTCTCCTAAAGAAACTGCTTCCACTTCTGGATCTTTTTCTTGAACTTTTTCTGGAATGTTTTGTGTAGATTCTGCCAAGTTCACTGTTTCTTCGATAACAGTTTCGTTTTCACCAGTTTCTGCAGGCCAGAGTAAGTTAAGAAATATAATATTTTGTTCTTTTTAATTTTTTTTTTCTAATATAACGTGTTTTTTTTACCTTTGACAGGTGGTTGTAAGCGTATACACCCGTTTCAACAGTTTGAATGTTTGCAATTAGGGTGTCTGTCACTCCTCCATCATCTTTATTTGTCAATCCTTCATCATCTGGCTGTAGTACCCCTATTGATACAAATTATTGAATTTTAATACATCAGAATCAAAATCGCATGGTATACATGACATTGCATGCGAAATCAAAATGTGAAGTGTTTGTATGAAATCGCATGTGTTTTTTAAAGTTTTCGCATGTGTATAGGAAATGGTGATTTTTTAACATAAATTCGCATGAGTTAATTTGAAATCGCATGTTTTACCTTCTGATGCCATTTGTACCAAAACATTGGATATTACTTATTGAGCTTTTTCATTCTGTCTACTTTCTTCGTTTGTAGTAACTTCATGATGAACATCAGAAGCTTCATTTTCAGGCTGTTGATGAACATCCAAGGGTGCAGTTTCATGCTCTTGAACCGAATCAGGCGGCACACAAATGGGATTATTCCGAAGCGTCTCATCCCACTGCTTACAGGCCTCCATAATATCCGGATCCCAAAAACACTTAGTTTTTGCTTCTGAAACTAAGTTGTTCAACCCTTGAACATCTTGAACCATTTTAATGTATTTTTTGATATTGGCTTTCATTTTTTTCAACAGGTTCTGCAATATTTTTCGAGTTAAGATAATATCAATCCAGATGTTAAATGTCAATGGATTAAGTGAAATTAATATTTTTTTTGCGCTTACATTTTTGTTGATTTTCGAAGCCTCTCGATCTCGTTCATGGGCTGTGTCGTAGATTACTGATGGTGAAAGTTGAACAGGAGTGTTGCAATAATCCATCATTTTCTGTGTCTGTGTTCCAACTCCCATCTCAAGGTTCAACTGAGACATTTCATTGATTTCAAAACTGAAATCCATCATATCATCAATGTTCTCGTTTGGCTCTTCCTCGGTTTGGAGATTTTGTACTGCACGTGCAGTCCTTCTTTTGTAGCTTATTGTGGTGTCAACCGGTGGTCATAGTGTATACTCCTCTGTTGATCGACCCTCTTCTTCTTCATTTTCACTCTCACTTGATGTCCACACAGGTCCGTTATCCGAAATATGCTCTTCGACTTTATCAATCTCTGAAGATGTGATATAACGGATAACCGGTATCTCCACGACTTTCTCAAACAGTTTAAGCCTATTGTTGTACTCATGTGTGTACAGAAGCTGTATAAATTGCAAGATCAAACAAAATTATTTTTAAAATTGCATGTATCATTTAATTATATAACAGAACAAACTAGTTTTTTAAATATGTTATCAAATGAAGTAATGCATACCGTAAGAAAGGCAACAAGCCCCACGAACTGTATTTTATAGTTCTTCCAGCCCGCTCGTGTACGACGCAAAGTATCAAGTAGATATGAGCACCAATCTAGATTCTGTATTTCCTCAACAGCCTCTACACCAAGCAAACATATATCATTTGCAGTTGTTGCCTTTGTAATCTCCGCAAAGAACGTCATCCAGTATACCAGGAAATTTAATCTAAACAGGCTGCCCCCATCTCTTTGATTTTCCATTGTATTTGCAATTAAGCCATGGGTAATTCTCGTGTTTCCCCCCCATTGGCTGATGAATGTTTCCCTGACAGCATTAATTTCCCGGTTCTTTACTCTTTTCAATTTTCTACTCCTTTTTAACTTTTCTCTTATCGATTATTATTTCAACTTGCTTTGGCCCCTTTGGTAATCTAAATACCTCATAAACTGTGTCCGATGTAATTTTTATTTGGTATCTACCTACGTTTAGTGTATCGAACATCTTGTCAAAGTTTCTTGCAAGCCAATATGCCAAACGTGTTGAAATATGATTGATATTCATATCTAGAATAGATCCAAATCCCATATTGTTCACCTCATCAACATGTTTTTTTGAAAAAAATTTCACAGTATCCATATATGAGTTAGGTTGACATCTTAACAGTATTGCTTCGTTGCTATATTCGAAGAAAGCTCTATGTTCTGTTCTATTTGCTTCCAGCTGGCTTTGTTTTTTTCCCTTTTCAATCTTTTTTGAAGGTTTTTTGTTTGTATCTTAGATTTCTTGTCATCTTTCATCTTTTTCGGCAGTGGCTCAACAAAGTCATCATCCTCAGAACTTTCTTCCACAACCCTTCTTTTTCTATTTTTGTTCACTTTTTTCAATGTTGATATTATCTCTTCAAAGTCATCATCAGACTCTATTTCTACAAAATCGCATGCATCAGTTAACTATTTACCAAAACTCATTTAAGTTATTAAAATCGCATGAATGAGTTATGAATTCGCATGTCTTAGCAAAGCATTACCAAAAACTAGCCAATCTTATAAATCACATGCTTTAGACAACTATATTTACAAATTCGCATGTATAATTTAATCATAATCCCCTAAAACTAACTAATCATATAAAATCGCATGAGGGTTTTATCAATTCGCATGCTCAAGCTATCCTAAGTCAAAAACCTTCAACAAACATAAATCGCATGTTTTAGACAACTAAAATTTATAAAATCGCATGTATAATTTAATCATAATCCCCTAAAACTAACTAATCATATGAAATCGCATGAGGTTTTTATCAATTCGCATGCTCAAGCTAACCTAAGTCAAAAACCAACAAACAAAAGTTAACATATAAAATCGCATTTGTCATACAAAACCCTCACAAAACCTTATATAATATCGCACATATATCAGCTTATCATTAACAAAACTGCATAATCATACAAAACCTAATAAATAACCATACCAGTCATAAACCCTAACAAAATCGTAGTTATGAACAATATGTAATCTTATAAAACTATAGGTTTCAGACCAAAACCTTACTAAACAAACAAAATCACATTTGTCATTCAAAATCCCTGTAAATATGATTATAAAATCGCAAATGTCAATCGATACCTGGATTCATCTTCTTCGCCTGTGGTCTGTCGTTGTTTGCTTTGATTCGTTTCTCAAAACTCATGAATCTTAGTTTAATCGCAACGGTGAGTAGTAGGGAACGTGGGGAAGGAGAATGCAATGTTGATTTTGGTTTTACGGTATGATTGTGAGTTATTGTTTGCTGATTATCAGGGGTTTTGATTTCGCAATGGACGATTTTAACCCTTGGCGGTTTCATTTATTTATTTTAATTTGATTAATTTAATAGGTTAACACGCGTTTTAAATGAGATGATCTGACGGTTGTGGTTATAGCGTACATAATGTACGATTAGTGGATTTGTATGATAACTGGCCTCTCTCTCTCTCTCTCTCTCTATATATATATATATATATATATATATATATATATGAAATCGAACGTTAAAAAATATTTTCGATTGTTCTTAACCTCTTCCTTCGTTGATTTTTAAATAGGCACTCCTTGTGAAGTGTTGGTACCTCGTCCAACATAAGTAATTCATACCTCTGTTGTCAAGGCTCACCTAAACGTGCGCCTAGGCTCTTTTTTCAGGCCCATTCTAGTTTTTTCGCTTCGCTTCAAAAGCCCTACTTTTAGGCCCGTGGGCACATTTTTAGGCAAAATTCCAACGAAATTTCAGTCAAAAATCGTTTGATCAGGTTTAAACATGTTTGAAACAATTATAAGAACCCTAAACAAGCCTGAAAACAACTTAAACTAGCCCTAAAGAAGCCTAAAACATGTATAAAACCCCTAATAGTTGTATTTTTTTTTACTAAATGACTCGTCTAAAAAAGCCCTCGCTTTTTAAACGCCTTGCATTGAGGCCCAAGGCTCACCATTTACGCCTTAAGTGTGCCTTGCGCCTTTGACAACTATGATTCATACATGTGTTGTGGTACGCAAGACTTTTTAGTTAGTTTTAATCTTTTTGTAGATTATTTTTCAACTTTGTGTAGCAAATGAATAATAACGCAAGTGATAGTTTCAACTACCATCAGCCAAACCTCATAAAAACCTCTCTATAAATAGTTACACTTTAAACACGTTATGAAAATTATCAAAACACTAGACTAAAAATCCAACACACATTTCATTCACCATTTGAAAATGAAAAATATGATCACAGTTTCACAAGGTGGAAAAGACTCCGAATACGGCAAAATACTTCTCTCGAATGTGATGGTTACGAGGAAAAGAAACCTCATCATGGGCCGTACATGGAGAACTCTTGACATCCAAACGGGGGTATCGATATTGGTTATCCACTTGCTTGCACTTTTCGCACCATTTACTTTTACTTGGGGTGCATTATGGGCGGCCTATGCGGCCAGTGTGTTGCGTGGAATTCTTGGTATAGGTCTATCGTATCACCGAAACCTTGCACACCACAGTTTTAAGCTGCCCAAATGGCTTGAGTACACCTTTGCTTATATTGGAGTCCTTGCTTTTCAGGTCTCTAAATCTTGTTTTAGCTACACTGTTTCTTAGAATGGTAGTAACAAGTCTTACAGATCAACAAAATGGACTTTGGGTTTTACTAAGCTTTTTATATAATAAAAAAATGTTTCTCATAAAAGAACAAATGTTTCTCTTTTTCATGCATAGGTAAAACACCCAACGATACATTTAGTACATGTGTTTGCCAACTTTCTTAAAAGTGTCTTATTGTAACTTTAATGATTTTAAATATGATATGCATATAGAGAGATCCTATATCTTGGGTGAGCATACATAGATATCATCACCAGTATGTTGATACCGAGAAAGATACACACTCTCCAATCTTTGGATTTTGGTTTAGCCATATGGGTTGGCTCTTTGATAGCGGCTACATGCTCGAAAAGGTACTTCATACTTCCATGTTCCAAAATGATTATAAAAAATGTTTCTGTTGGCAAATGTTCTTGTTTAAGTTGATTTTTCAGTATCAAGAGCGTAATAATGTGGAGGATTTAAAGAAACAAGCATTCTATAGATTCATCAAAAAGACTTATGCGTTGCATTTATTTGCATATGTTGTCCTCGTTTATGCTTTTGGTGGATTTACATACCTTGTTTGGGTCGTGGTACATAAGAATTTGTTGATTATTTTTCAATTTTGTGTCAAATGGAATGTAACTGATGTGGTAAAGATATGATATGTAGGGAGTTTCAACAACATTTGCATATCAGGGGACCTTTCTAGTGAATTCAGCTTGTCATATATGGGGAAACCAAGCTTGGAACACAGGTGATCTCTCCAAGAATAATTGGTAAGTTTACATGAAAAAAATAATACTCAATTATATAATATACTTCCTATGTGCTACATTATAATTAACTAGTAGTCATGAGATTGCAAACAGGTGGGTAACATTGATTGCTTTAGGTGAAGGATGGCATAATAATCATCATGCATTTGAGTATTCAGCTCGACAGGGGTTAGAATGGTGGCAATTTGATTTTGTTTGGTATATGATATTATTTCTCGAAGCAACAGGGTTAGCCACCAATGTCAAATTACCAACCGAGGATCATAAGCTTAAGAAGTCGTTTGCTTCTCTTAACAAGTTCAAATGAGCATTGCCAATATATATATAATATAAAACTTGTAAGAACCTATGTATAAAGAATAAATGTCTGCAATGTTATATGTTTGTACCACTTGTTATGCTATCTAGCTTATAATATGTGGATTTGTGTGTGCCTGTCATTGCTTATATGTGTACAAATTTTAAATATTTGTTAAGTTTGTATCCCGAATTCCCAAGTCGAGAAACATCAAGTCCATGACCTCAAGCTCACAGTCCGCCCTCATTCACAGTAAGGCGAATTACGCATGAATGTAATCAACACCGAAAAGGGATGTGGCTTCTTTTAGTTGTTAGCTTAAAAGTAGATACATAAGTTTTCTAGATATTAGTTGAATTTCTGGCCATTTTGGTGCATAAACTCAAAATTGAGATGTTCATAATACAAGGCCTCTAAACCGGACACAGTCGGGTCACATCACAGTTTAGTGTGTAAAAAGAAAAAGTTCTTTCAAAAACACACAACAAAAATTCAATTAAAAACACTACCAGTTGTTTATAATGAGTAAAATGCACGGATAGTCCCTATGGTTTGGTGAAATTTCACCTTTAGTCCCAAACTTTTCAGAATTACACTCTTAGTCCCTATTGTTTGACAAGTTATTACTCGGATAGTCCCTATGGTTTGACAAGTTGTTACTCGGATAGTCCTTGTCATTTCACACCCACTTAACCAGAAAAACTAACCTCCATCCGCTTTGGGGACTATCCGAGTAACAACTTGTCAAACCACAGGGACTAAAAGCGTAATTTTGAAAAGTTGGGGACTAAAGGTGAAATTTCACTAAACCACAGGGACTATCCATGCATTTTACTCGTTTATAATTCAATAAGTCAAAGTTGTTTATATCTAACTCAAATGTTTGGAATGCCTTCGCCATGGTCATGAGTAAAAACCCATTCGCTACCAAGGTGTATCACCGATCCGAATCACGCACCAACGTGTCGTAACGTTTAACGCTTTTTATAAAAGGTTAACCTCTCGTATTGTCTAAACAAGTTTGGTGAACGACTTGTCGGGTAGACACGTGGTTAGACCTTAGTGTCTTATATGGTTTAGGACACTTGTAGGTCGGGATTTTTCTGTTGGTTCAAACATTTGTTGTTGCTAGCTTTTGCACAGAGTGCTTAGGTGAGTTTTCACGCCCCCTTTTGTTTTTATATTGTTTATTTTAAGTTTGGAGGAAATACATGTTTGGTACGGGGATGGTAGTTGGGGATGAAATCCATTCGGTCTATAATGTGCGTACAAGTTTATTGGCTTGAGCTTGGGATGCCCTCGTGGTGGTATTTCATTTTAGTGACCGTTAGTCTGTCGAGACCGCCGAACACTCGAATAGATCTATTGGGTTTAACAAGCCTCGCCTTCAGTTAGTCATAATTATGGGTGCGATTGTGTCCTACTTGTTAGACATCGCCATGGTGTGCGATGTGATGATGCAACATTGTTATGGTTTGGTTACAGGCTTATATTTGGCACATACGCCATGGTTTTGCAAGACTATAATTTGATAATTGTGATTTTCATTAGACTATGCATACTAATTTTTATCAAATGATTAAAGCTTTCATTTGTGTCGTTTAAACCTGTGAAGTCACCAACATTATGTTAACATTTTAAGCATATTTTTCGGGTAAGTGAACGACGGTTCACAACTTTTGGAAGTCCTTGCATGCATCATAGATAATACCATTTTATGGGGTTTTGCCATGGGATATATTTGTCAAAGCCTTGGTCTTAAAAACATTGTCTTTTGTTGGGTATTTTGGACAAGTCTATATTATGTAAACCTAAACATGTTACTTTGGTTTGTAAGTCTTAAACTATTGGTATTGTATTGATGTTTAAATCATATTAGATGTTTGCTAATCGGATGCTTGAAAACCTTTCGTGTCACGCCTTGTGTTTCTGCCTTTGGCGGGGTGTGACAACGTATACTTGTAATATAAATGCAAACTCGTAACATAAGAACGTACTTTGCTAGGGGTGTATCCCTACCAGTTTTCTTCTTTGCACATAACCTTGATTGCTCAATGTGGCGGCTGTGACGATCTGGATCTGAGAAGGCATAAAGATATCACCTTCACAAAACAAAATGGCTCAAAAGAATATGACGCATCCCCATGCATAAACTTTAATGGAAATTCCACCTTTGTTTGAAAATATACCTTGAACGAGTACATCTCGAACTGAACTGAGCTCGATCCAAATACGAGTAAAGTTCAAAACTATATCAAACGACCTCGAAATTGAGTGATTCAAGCAGCAACGTGTTCGGTACATCTAACTCTACTTGTTCTGCCATGATCTCTGCCAGGATCTGCCATTACCTGACCTCCGAGCCTTTAAATGAAACGCCCACTATTGTAAGTATTCGTTTATGTGTTGTGAAGCTCCTGTAAAAATTTGAGCTCAATTACACAGTTGGATCTCTAGAGATCGTTTGATTTTTGCAGCTTGGTCACCCAAAAAACAAGATTTGAAACTTGGATGATGGGTTCTTTCTCTCACACACTTCTCTCTAACACTCTCTCTCTGTAAAAGTTGATGAAGAAGAAAAAGGATCGAAAAACCCTAATCCTATATTTTTATACCATGAAGTTTGTGAATTTAACATAATCAACCCTTGAACCTTAAAAGAATACAAACGAGTCCCCTACTTTTGTTTGTTTACAAAGGGGGCTAAATTTGGGGTGTTGCAAAAACATAACCGGTCCAAATTAGAAAAGTATATAACCGAACCGAGTTCAAGCTATATATTCGGTTTCTCCATTTTGGTTATTTGATTACCGGTTATTATTCGGTTTATTCAATTGAATTTTGTTCGAATATCCGAATAGACAAGATTTGTGGAACCGATGACCGAACCAAAAACCGAATTCACAATTCAGACATGGTTCGAATTCACAATTTGGTTTTGTTTTTTTTTCGATTACAGATACGATTTCGTTTTCCTTTTCGTTTTTTGTTCACACCATTGAAAATGTGACTTTTGGAATGTGAATAACATTATAGTTGTCAAATAAATTTAAAAGAGTTCAACAAATATGCCATAATAAGAACTAGATGTGCACATATACATTCTTCTTAAAATCGAAACCGGTTTTGCTCCACCAGTTTTGTTATGGTTCCACCCCGGTTGCTCGTTTCAAAAGACCGGTCTCGGTAGTTGGTTCGGTTTGAGTTTGGTTCGTTTTTGGTTTTGGTTTCGGTTCATAAACTAGTTATTGCACACACTTTGTAATACTTCTTTAAGACAAAAAATACATAAAATTCAACTTTTATTAACATTTATAATTCTCGAAACAAGAAAGTAGAATAATGAAATACCAAAAAACATACTTATAAAAATTACAATTATTAAATCAAAAAACATAATTTTATTTTTCGTATTATTCTTCATCCGAACTATTTTTTATGAGAATCGATGCATTGTAGGAGAGTTCCTTGTTGGAAAGGGGATCGTCTAGTCTCACTTGCACCTCTTCTTCCTGTATATGTTCTTCAACTTCCGTTGAATCTTTGAGAGTTGTTTGATGTTGTACACGATCCACTGCGTCCAGGTGATCGTTTAAAATATGCAAAATTGCACGTTTCATCATTGTCACGTATTAGGGTCTACCCATTGAGCGGTGACGCAAATGTATGATTCTGGTAAATCGTGTGGAGCCGACCAAACATTAAAAGTTAATTTCACATTGGTTTGTAAGTTTAAAATAAAATACAAATAATAATAAAATAATACAACTAAATCCTTTTTTGTTTGTTTCCACAATTTTATACAATAGCATCATATAGTAGTAAGACTTACGTGTTTGTAACAAGGTTGGAGCGTCGCTCAAATCATTTTTGTCAAGCGAGGGTTGTTGAAGTGGTCGAATGACAAACCTTCTTGAATTACGAACTTTGCCATTTGATCTTGAACCTTGTTAAAGTCATAAAAAATGCCACATTGAGGGTCGAATGATGTTTTACTACTTTTAATGTTGTCTCAGTTCGCTCGGTAATATTTCGTCATATGATTTATCAAAGTTGAGCTTGAGTTTGGTTGAAGAAAACTTCCACACATTATACAACGAGCCTTTTGATAGACATTCGACATTAGACATATGTTGAACCACCCACGTACTTGCCCGAAAAATTACGGGTTTCGAGTCATTTCTAAAACACTCATAACAGTTTGGCTCGTTTGAGGAAGCGACACCAACTAATGCTTGTGATTGAGCACTATGTGAAGCCATAATCAAATAAGCAAAGATATTCAAAAGCGAGTGTGTACAAGAGTGGGTTTTTGCTTTATTCGGGTTTGTTTTTGCGTTTTCGAGTGTTATGATCAATCTAAAACATAAAAAACTGTTATAAAACTGTAACTACAAAGCTTGAAGATCTTGAGAATAATGGAAGTAATAATATGCTTAATTGTTGTTGCATCCCATAATAGCTGGTGGGTACATGATTTATATAACTGAGGGTGAGTTTATTTGGTCAAAATAAAACAACGGTGGGTAATAATATAATGAACAATCTAGTTGGTTGTCATCCATATTTTTTGAATAATTCATAACACTCCCCCTTGGATGACACTTTGCAAACTTTGGGGTCATTAAGTACTGCCTCATTAAAAACCTTGCTAGGAAAACCCAGTGGGACAAAACCATAGCTAAGGGAAAAAGAGTGCAGTGTATAGTCTTCTCCTGATATTTCTGGATCATGTATGTTGCCTCATTAAAAACCTTACTAAGAAAACCCAATGGGATAAAACTTAGTGAAGGGAAAAAGAGTGCAACTTGTATAGTACTCCCCCTCATTTTAATATGTATTATTTATGTGACTTGTCTCTATCTTTCTTGAAAGTTGATCAAATATTTATAGACAACAATTTTTCGCTTGATCCTTAGGTAGGCAATCTTTTTCGATTAGTGTTATATGATCTTCATATGAGACTTCTGGTTCCTTTTTGGAAACAAATATCATAAGATCCACAACTGTGTTTTGTTACATTACCTGCATTTACAAAACTAACCAAACTTGTTTCGATGGGTTAGTAAAAATATAAATTATACCTTACATACCTCAAGTGTATCAAAAATTTCGTTTCACCTTAGGAGAATATGAAAAGGAAAATATAATTCATCTTGCAACGTGTTAATGAAAAATTTCTAAAATTGTATGGTAAAAATGGTGAAACTGGCCGTCCCCTGGATTGAACCCGGGTCTAGGCCACACCCTTTCGCGCACCTAGCCAACCGAGCTAGGTGCCTAGTTTGTGAAATTTCCGTTTTTGGTTAAATATAAGCACATGTATAATAACTTCCTATTTTTTATTTAATGTTTGAAAAATCAAATGGTCTATTATGCTTCAAACTTTCTATTTCATCTTGATTCCATAATATATGTGTATGACCATAATTGACCGACAATTCTATGTTGGAATCATTTACTTCTTCCCGAGAGAAGGTATTATCATTCACTCCTTCCTAAGGTAATTGAATTTACCATTTTTTCTTTTATGGTCAATTTCCCTTTTAGTGCCATTTCTTTTTCGAGGATGTTTTATCCTTTGAACCGACTGGCCTCCCATGTTTCAAACGGGATTCAATAGCCATATTAATATTATCCCTTTGCTTGTCTGTAATATCAACTCGAGCTAAAGCATTAGCATCTGGTATATAAGATTTTCAATATGTCTTTGTCCAATTTTCAATATGTCTTTGTCCTTCTTGGAAATTAATTTTAACTGGAGCAATTCAAAACCTTTTGGATGAATTTCCTTCTTAAAATATCTTCTAGATATTTTACTCGAGGATACAGATAATACAATGATAACTTCAAAATTTATTTCACTTTCAGTTGTTTTCTATCTCCCCCTCATGTTGGGATTGATAATCAGCAAATGAAGCCCATAAGAAATCTCTCATTTATGGCTATATATTTTATTTATTCCCAACATGTCATTAAAACTCATCTTTGTGCGTTGTGTTGTAACAATTTCAGTATATATATATATATCGCACACCCAAAGATGATAATTATTTGGTTTCTAAATAACTGTAATGGGGAGTAAATGTTTCAATAATAATACTTGTTCCAATGATCATTGATAATTAAGAATTTATCAAAGAGAAAAAAAAAAAATTCAGTCTGGAATAATATTCTTGCTATATTAGCTAAGCCATATGTGCAAACTTCAAGTTGCGAATTGATAACCATTTAGACGATGCATCGATTTAAATACTAAATGGTATCATGCTAGGATATGTGTATCCTTTAATCCTATTTAGGATTATCATATGATATGTGAATCCTTTTCATCATAGTATATCCTTGATGGCTTAATCTGTCATGCCATCATATCCTTGATGATATATATATATTCTTGAAACTCAATAAGTTTCTTATTGATTTTTGGGAAAAATAGAGCGTCCTCTATTTAAAAGCTTTGTACTATCAGGTAATTAGCTTTTCCCATTCTTTCTATTAATTTTGAATGTCCCAGGCAAAACCGTTATTTGCATTATTCGTCTAATTTATGAATAATTTATATATACATATGTTTGTCACTGTATTTCCACAAAACATTTGTATGTATGTATGTATGTACAACCCAAACTTGTATTTTTTATCATGCTTCGTCTTTACCATTTAATATATTTTGTAAATGTAAATATAAACTTGTTTTATGAATCAAATAAACCTGACAGTTTTCTAACTTTCCAAAAATAACATTTCCTTAATACATCATTTATTATATATACATATATATATAACCGTTGTATATATATAACCGTTGTACAACGGCTATAAAACGGTAATATAACCGTTACAAAACGGTTATAATTTACCACTATAAATAACCAATTATCAATCTCATTTTTTTCACATCAAACCCTCTTCTTCTCAAAGTTATTCAAGAAATTTTTTTTCGAAGATGATTCACCCGGTTTTAATATTGACCGGCATAATGTTAATATTATTGCCGATATTAATGTATGAGCTTCTGCCTCATCTATTTAGTACTTATGTATTCATTTATTTGTTCATAGCTGTACCTTTGTATGTTATCTCATTTTTAATGAGTATTTAGATTTTAATATTTATCTTGTTTAAGTTTTGTAACAAAATTGGCAACCTATAACTGAAGTAATTATTAATATGGTGGTGGGATCCATCTAACGGTGATGGGAGTTGCTGTTGAGATGACAATGCTCGTGTGTCATCTTCCATATCAATGTTGTATGTAAACATGTTTCAATTCATATGGTTACTTATCCAGATATGTAGCCTTTAATTTATGTTTATTCACAGACTTACGAATGGTTTACTTTCAGCTATAGCAAGTAAGTCTTTTAGTTTGTACGTATTTCCCAGATACTTTAATAAAACCAATATACCAAATGAAAGAACCTGTCATGTCATATGTTTCGTGTCCCATGTCCTCTTTTCAAAATTCATGTCCTATCTCATGTTTCATGTCCTATTTCGAGTCCCATTATTATTTTATAATAATAATCACTTAATAAAATAACATATTTACATATAATAAAATAAAAGAAAAATCAAAAAATAAACATATGGATATAAATAAAATAATTGAAACGTAGTAAAATGATTCTAGTATATTGTTATGTTTGCAGACCTCTGTCTGTGTATACAACTGAAATTAATCAGAATCAGAATCATGAGGTGATGGTGGTGGCGGAGTAAATTGTTTTGAGATAATACTAGCTACTTGTCTTAGCATTTCTTCCTGCCACTCATTCTTTTTCGTCAACCACTCTATTTGTCTGGACATTTTCCGGTTCTTTTTTATTAGTTTATCAACCTTCATTGGATCTAAAAGTGGATTTATTAGAGGCACCGTACTTGGTCTGGCTTCAACAATTGACTGTTGTTGTTGCTCCGGATGATGTGAAGACTGTTGCTGTAATAGTGGTGATATGGGTTGTTCTGGTGCTAACAACTCTTGGAATGTCATGTTATCATTAAATATGGATTGTTGCATCATTTCTCCTTGCCCAAAAGATAAAGGTGAAAGTGCCTGGTAGATGCCTGGTGTTTGTGGTTGAGTATGCTGTGTTTGATATGTGTTAGTTGAAATATGTTCAAACACGGGTGGTGTTAGCTGCTGTTGAGACAACAGATCATGCTGATAAAAAGATGATTGAGGAAACTGCAACAGTAATTGTTGTAGATTTTGTGATGTATTTTCTGGGATAACCGGTGCTGCCTCAGATTGAAACGATTGTGTTTGTGTAGGAATATCAATAGGTAGTATCTCGATATTTGTAAAATTTATCACTCCAGGTAATCGTGGTGGGGATAATTCTTGAATAATCTGATCGTTTATGACACCTAGAGATTTGACTATTTTTGTTATGTATGATCCTCCCATAAGGTTTTTCGGGGGACGTGTTTGGTATTGCTCAAAGTACATAGCAAGAGAGTAAGCAATATTACAATGGACTGACTCGAATATACTGTATAAGTGGAAGAGAACGGTACCACTAACCCTGTGTAGATTAGACGTGCGCCCCCTGATCGTGTTGGCTAGAACACGGTGCATATACTGATAAAGAGGATCTCTAAATGTTCTTGAATTATTATTTTTACTCCATACTGCTGGTGTAAGTGTAGACCAATAATCTTGTATGCGATCAGGATATTCTGTTAATGCGTTTATAAATATAGGTGATCTAACCTCTTCTTCTGTATAAATACCTAAATGTACTGCGAACTCAGATAATGACAATTTAAAAGTTTCTCCACCGAGTCTAAAATCGATAGAGGGCTCAGATAGGTCTTTATTTCGTGTGAAATGAAAAGTAGACCAGAACTCATATACAAGTTCATCGTATGAAGGTTCTAAGATGTCAAAGAAACGACGCCATGGTGAACCAATTGGTAGTAACCTCGTCAGTCGATCATCTTTGTCTAGAATTCCCGTTATGTTCCAGTCGATACTATTAATAGTATTAACTTTAAGCCTCCTGAGAGTTAGACATTTCGTATGGGTGCGTACATCCTTAAACTGAAGAAATTTATGGACTTCGATCTGGGCACGAATTTCTGCTGCGTTTGAAGATTCAGCGTGTGCACGAGTAGAAAATTGAAGACTCATGATAGTAATATTGGGCTTTGTCTGAGCTCAAAATATAATTTAAGTATGAGTTGTTTTGGGTATGTGTCGAACTATATCAGAAGTTTAGTTGGTTTGAGGATTTACACGAGTGGTGGGTTACTTATATAAATACAAATTAAGTTTACACAATACGCTTGGTTAAGGCTTCCATGATACACCTTGAAAAAAGTTTTACTGTATTAGGTTTGAAAATTTCGGTAACAAACAAAATGTTTAAACTAATATTAGATTCGGTAGGTATCGTGGGTAACGTGCTGATTATTACTGCTAAAAGGTTCTGATAACAACAGTGATGATATTAATAATTGGTAATTTTATAGTAAAATATGCATAGCCATTTTTACGGATATATATATATATATTAGTATGCACAATAATAAATAAATTATTATGAATAGTGGATGACAACGACGCGCACAGTAAAGGAAATAATTATTACTCGAATTATTGTGCACAGTAAAAGCGCACAGTAAAAGTCTTGTTTTCTTATATATGTAAACATACACCACACACGGATGTATCCATCTTTTGTTTCCTATTGTAATCTTTTTCTTTAAAGAAACTGCAATAAAGGAGCTCAAAAGGAGCCTAAGTTTCCATCATACAAAATGCTTTTAGGCTAGTTTTATAACATAAATAAACGTTATTAAACATTAGATTTTATAAATAAATGTTAGATAACATAAATATAAATGTTAGGTGCATAAATAAATGTTAGATTTTTAGTAGTCCCAAAGTTATTATATATATCCATAGTATGAGGTCCTCTGCACTAATTTAGATTGTTAGTAGTCCCATAGTTATTATATTCCCATAGCAAATAGGTACCTCGTACTCATTTTTATTATTAAGTATGGGATTTAGATGTTTTTATGATAGGAGTGTCTGGATAACTGGGTCTCCTAAAGGAAAACAATCCCACGGTATAAAAGAAATATTACGTTTATCATAACAATTATAGTTTATATAAATTAATCAAACACTTACTTTGATTATAATTGCTTGAACTTTTCCTTGGCTAGAGCCTCGTTCTTGGCTAGAGCTTCGTGCTGATAACGTGTTATAAAACTGTAACTACAAAGCTTGAAGATCTTGAGAATAATGGAAGTAATAATATGCTTAATTGTTGTTGCATCCCATAATAGCTGGTGGGTACATGATTTATATAACTGAGGGTGAGTTTATTTGGTCAAAATAAAACAACGGTGGGTAATAATATAATGAACAATCTAGTTGGTTGTCATCCATATTTTTTGAATAATTCATAACAAAAACCTATTTATACTAACTTTAAGAGAGGGGGGGGGGGGGGGGGATGGTGATTAGTTAGGAAAAAAGGTTTACTAAAGATTTTCAACGACTAGTACAATTTAACGGTCAAAGCTAGTTTGTTTGCGTAACCAACGGCGGTGATTATGAATTATGAGCCCAAATAGTTTTTGTCTAGCCCATATTTAATACTCTTGGGCCTTGGTAATCTCAGCCCAGCCCAGCCCATACAAACTACACCAGTCAGTCTAAACAATATTCTAGTTTTCCGATAAGTTACCGGTGATTAACATCCCTGAACCACCATAATTTCAAATTTAGGGTTTCATACTCCGTATCACCATCATCACCAATGACATCACGCTCTCAAATCGACGACGTAAGCATTGAATCCTACCGTTTTTCATGTCAATTATGCCCTAATTACTGTACTACAGTCTTCGTTGACGATTATTTATTGTTTGTAATGAACGGCGATTGTAGGATGATGATTTCGGTGGTGATTTGCCTGGAGTCAACGCTGCTAGGGT
Source organism: Helianthus tuberosus (assembly GCA_030545235.1). Lineage (NCBI taxonomy): Eukaryota > Viridiplantae > Streptophyta > Magnoliopsida > Asterales > Asteraceae > Helianthus > Helianthus tuberosus. The sequence goes on from CM060360.1 coordinate 171,938,950, forward strand.
TTCAGGTTTGAAATAATGCTCAAAGTTGAAGTAACTAGTGGTTTTGATTTAGTTTAATGACTTTAATCGCTTGTGTAATGTGATTGTAGGTAATAAGAGGGGATTTGGAGATATTGATGACGATGATGATGATATGTTTGGCGCCAAAAAGGTGTGTTTTGAGTGTTGTTGATTTGTATCTGGTTATTGTTGGTGAGTTTAGTGTCGTCAATATGGGTATTTGGGTTTAGTTAGAGACCAAATGAGAGATTACAGTGTACATTGGTGGAAATAAGAATGGGGGGGGGGGGGGGTTAGTTACATGCTTGTCCAAAATTATTGTAATTAACGGGACCAAGGTTCCATTGGATTCAAAGGGCAGTCAAGGGGGCTGTGTTTTATTGGTGGAGGCTCGGGCGGTGTCCCAAGATAGTTGTTAGAGACCGATTTGAGATGGTCAATCTCTTGATAGATACCCGTAGAGTGGGATAGAAACTTAACTCAAGAAATTTCCTTATCTTGCTCATTTGTGCAAAATATTATATAAACAAAATAAAGGACACTACCAACAACTAAAACATGGATCAAATTGGTGCTACTTAACAGTGGCGGTTATTTGCTAGGGGTGCGGATGAGTGGTTCAAGCATATTTTCAGGGGGTGCGGTCGGGTTTTTTGCCTAAAAAATACACTAATTTTTTTTTTCAAGGGGTGCGCCCACCCACTCTGGGCTTCACCTAGGTCCGCCCCTGCTACTTAAAAGGCAATGATGTAGTAGTGGAGGACATGGTCATGTTGCATGTGTTTGACTTAGAAATAATTCGATGGGCCAAGTATGCATGTATCAGTAGTGACCTTGTACTTTGCTAGCAATCTTCTAATACTTCAGTACCTATTTTTGGTATCTTGGTAGCAATAGAGCTACTTTGTATTGTAATAGCATCTGCACTTTGGTAGCGGTTACTAATGTAATGGTCAAACCTTATGTATAGTAATTATTTGGTTTAATTTCAGGGGTCGATTTTGATACTTTTTCACAAAGAAAATCTCTTGTTTTTTAATATGAAAGCAAGTTTACGTGATTCAGAAAGTATCCTGGCCAATTACGAAATCCACAGAACCTACATTTATGCTCCCACATTTCCTCAATTGAAGGGTGGATTGCTAAACTAAAATGATTATGAATGAAGCTTTTTTTAAGTTGTAGGTTCATAATTTCATATCTACCTTACCAAATTTGACATCTAGACCAGCTATAGAGGGCTATTGTTACATTCAAGTGCTATAGGGAGGAACCCTTAGTTGGTTAAATCTTCAAAGTTGTTTTCTGTTTTAAGTGTTTTTGGCTACGTTTCATACAATGTATTATACTACACTTCTTTTTGAAAAATGTGCACCCAAAAAGAGTGCTGTATCCAGGTTGACACATGATAGCTTGTTATATATGTTTGTCGAAGTGTCACGCGTCATGTTATAATTACTGTACCATTTTATCTGTTATGTGACATTTGCCATTACTTTGTTTACGTCTCAGGCTAATTTAAAAGTAGAAGAAACTGCCCCAGGTGTGGCAACTGGGATGATTTTATCCCTTCGTGAAAGGTAATACAAATTGATTCTTGTTGGCCACCTCGTTTTTAAGGTTTTGGTCTTTTAGTAATTTTCTATTTTAATCAAACATTAATCCATTTTTTTTTTGCATTTCTCTTCTTTGTGCTTTGTTTTTTTGTAGCCTCCAAAGCTGTAAGGATGCTCTTGCAACGTGCCAGGTATGTATAAACTTATTCTTATCACGTCTATGTTACTTTCCTGCCTTCTTTTATAAATTTATTTTGCAACAAGTTATTTGTAATCTACTATAAGTGGGCCGATTTGGGTTGTGTTTTGTCTTCAACTGGTCCATCATTGCAAATCAATAGATTGGCTTTAAAATAAACATGTGAAATAGGTCGAAAGTTTTGCCTGAAGTATAGCTTTTTAATGTGTGTGTGTATATATATATAGGGTGAGGTTTTAGAGTGAACACTAGTGTATTTGTGAACTGAGTGAACAAATCCTTCATAAAATCGTAAAATACACTAGTGTATTTTCATCATCAAATCTTGGCCATTGATTTACACTTGTGTATTGATAATCAAGGGCTAAGATTAGTTCATACAGTTCACTATTAAGGGGGTTGTTCACAAATGAACCTTACCCTATATATATAATGTATTTTTGTCATCATATTTGGCATACTAATCAGTAATCATTATAAAAACACTTTAGAAGTTTGGGCGAAAAGTGTCACGTCAATGCAACGTTACCCAACCTCACTCGTGCGAAAGAGTTGCGTGTTTTGACAAGTTATTGAAGTCGCCCATTAGCCATTTTTATAGAAAACTAATGTAAGGGGAAGTATCAAATACAAAACAATCGAGACCTAGGAAGTGTAGGAAACCGGGTCAAACAAACTGCGATTGACCTCATTCTAGCGGCATTGGAACCAGCTCGTCAAACCCTATTTAAATATATATAGGGTTTAGCTTCTAGGGTATAGCTTTAGATTTTAGCTCTAGGGTTTACCTTTAGGGTTTAGCATTAGCATTAGCATTTAGGGTTAGCTTAGGTTTTAGCTTTTAGGGTTTATAGTTTAAATTTTAGGGTTTAGAATTGGAGTTTAGGGTTTAGGATTTTTATTAGGGTTTGACGAGCCGGTTTCAACGCCATTGGAATAAGCTCAATTGGAGTTCGTTTGACTCGGTTTCCTACACTTCCTAGGTTAAGGACAATTTGTACCGGATCCTTACCCACTAATGACATTTTTTGCATGAATATCTACTGTGTTTACATGTGCCTGTATCCTCTGCATGGTTATCTTACTTTTACGATGGTATTATTTTGGTAATAGTCGGAGCTTGAAGAAGCAAAATCAGAAGTTCAAAAGTGGCATTCTGCTTTTCAGAAGGAGTCCTTCATTCCTTCGGGCTCATCAGTTGGTTGGTTTCTTATATATATGTATTATTGTTTTATCACAATAAAAGATGATAGGCGGCATAATTATTAAAGGCGTTAGGCGCACCCAAGTCGCATAGGTCTCGCCTGTGGCCTAGGCGCAAGGTGCAAAAAAAGCGCGGGCCTGAGAAAAAAAAAGCGCACAACAAAAAAACTTAAAATATTTTTATATAATAGAAAGTTAATGCTATTCTTCAAATAAAATAAAACTAAAGCTATTATATAACATTTTATATCGTCTTTTTAGTACCAAAAGTTATAAATGCTTGTTTATAAGTGTAGAAAAATAGTTTTCGTTAGATAAAAGTAGGAAATCTAGCTGGAATCTTGCCAGAATTTAAAGAATTTGGCCAGAAACTCTCTAGAATCTAGGAATCTCACTGGAATATGCGCATGAACCATCACTTGGAGAATTAAAGCGCAATTGCATTGACTTAAGGCGCAATCGCCTCGCCTTGCTAGGAAATTGGGCCTAGGCGCAAGAGGCGATGACTTTTAACAACTATGATAGGCGGCATATATATTGTGTTTATATAGGTTATTGAACAAGGGTTACTGATGTGTTTTCTGTTCATGCAGAATCTAGAGTCGTAGTCAATTATCTCCAAAACCTAAAATCTTCTGAGGAATCAATTCGAGAGCAGGTTTGGCGTAAAGAAGCTTTGTTTTTTTGTGGAAAGTGAATGCAGATTTTGTTTGATTAATGTTGTTTAATGTGTTCAGCTAGACAAAGCAAAGAAAAAGGAAGCTGCATTTATAGTAACTATTGCAAAGCGAGAGCAGGAAATTGCAGATTTGAAGGTGCTTATTTTTTCTCTACTATACACAAGTGACAGATATAAAAAATATATCCGATTTAATGCGAATACACAATACAGTAACTGCTAAAAATAAGTTCTTAATTGTGGTAACATTGTTATAGAAATCTTTTTACTGGACAGAACTAAAACTATTACAACAACAACAACAACAACCATACCCAGTAAATCCCACAAATAGCAAAGCTACTCATAGGGTCTGGGGAGGGTGGGATGTAGACAGACCTTGCCTCTATCCCTAGGGATAGAGAGGCTGCTTCCAGAAGAGACCCTCGGCTCCAAAACGAACAGCAAACCAAACACATCAAGTCCAAGAATATAGAAAAATAGAAAAATAGACTAGAGAAAAAAGAAGTCACCTATACGAAGCAAGTGATCAAAGTGGCACAGTATAATGTAAATCATGTATAATAGCATACAACATCATTTGGGCATATTCACAAGAAGTCAATCGTCGGTAAAGTCACTTAAAAGAATAAGAAAACCTACTTCCCTAAAATACACCTAAGACCTTACTGCAGTATCCTCTAGAAGTCCTTAACCCTAATCCTACGCCTCCACGAAGTCCTATCTTGGACCATGTCCTCAGAAAGATGTAACTCTAGTAAATCATGCCTAATCTGCTCTTCCCATGTCAGTTTGGGTCTGCCTCTTCCTTTCTTCCCCTCCACAGTAAGAGTTTCCACTACTCTAACTGGTGCTGTCGTTTGTCTCCGCTTCACATGCCCAAACCATCTCAATCTCCCCTTCTTAATCTTATCCGATATACTAGCCACTCCTAATCTCTCCCTAAAAACCTCATTTCTTATCCGATCCAACCTCGTGTGTCCACACATCCACCTCAGCATCCTCATCTCTGCTACCTCTATCTTGCGCGCTTGTGTCTTCTTGATAGCCCAACAGTCTGTTCCATACAGCATAGCTGGTCTAACTGCTACCCTGTAAAATTTTCCCTTTAGTTTAGTAGGGAACCTCCTATCGCACAATACTCCACTGGCTGCCCTCCATCTACACCAGCCAGCCTGTATGCGATGGGTTACATCACTATCTATGTCACCATCCCTTTGTACAAACGACCCCAAATATTTAAATTTAGTAACCTGCGGGACCAATTGATCCTCAATGGTGATTTGGGTGTCATCGTCATCGGCTACACCACTGAAATCACAGTGTAGATACTCAGTCTTAGATCGACTAATCCTTAGGCCCTTGCCCTTTAGAGCTAATCGCCACTCCTCTACCCTCGCGTTCAGGCACTGTTTAGTTTCTGCAATCAACACAATATCGTTGCAAAAAGCATGCACCACAGAACTGTCTCCTGAATCAACTTGGACAACTCATCCAAGACCACCGCAAAAAGGAAAGGGCTCAACGCAGACCCTTGGTGGAGTCCTACCTCCACAGGAAAGAAGTTTGTATCCCCTACGGGCGCGCGGACACTAGTTTCCGTTCTATCGTATGTATCCTTAATTATGTCTATATACTTCCCAGGTCGCCCTCGACCCTCCAAACTATCCCAAATCAGTTGTCGTGGGACACTGTCATATGCCTTTTCAAGGTCGATGAACACCATATGTAAATCTTGTTTCTTCGCTCTATATTTTTCCATCAGTCTCCTTAGAATATGTATCGCTTCTGTAATTGACCTCCCTTTCATGAATCCAAATTGGTTTACTGAAACCTGCGTTTCTCTTCTAATTCTAGTTTCAATTACCCTCTCCCAGAGCTTCATAGTGTGGCTTAGCAGTTTGATTCCTCTGTAGTTCCCACAACATTGAGCGTCTCCTTTATTCTTGTATAAAGGCACCACGACACTTCTCCTTCACTGATCTGGCATTTTTCCAGTCTTGAAAATGCTATTGAACAAAAGTGTTAACCATCGGACTCCTTCTTCCCCCAAACACTTCCACACCTCAATCGGTATGTTGTCCAAACCTACTGCCTTGCCTCTTCCCATCTTCCTAAGTGCCATCCTCACCTCTTCATGTGTGATCCTCCTGCAGTAGCAATTATTCTGTTGTCGTCTTTGGGTTCTGGGATTGCTGCTCTCTTGTTGGTATGCCCTACTTTCGTTGAAAAGATTATGGACATAGTTGTTAATTGCGACCATAGCGGTCGCTATAGCGCGCCTTATGGCGATGCGACCAAGTGTCGCTATGCTGCTCATGGCGATGACTCTTTTTTTTTTTTTTAATAAGTTTTCTGACCTCTCGTCTGGGCTTGGCTTTAATACAAAAAAAAGGTTAAATTGTGCAAAAACTGGCCCACGCGGGCCTGGGTTTTTCGGAGCTGCATTCGTGTCCGCAGGACGTGCGGGCATGCACGAGTTCAATTAAATTTCAATTCAGAAACTCATTTTTTGCACCCCCCCCCTGCGCGAGGGTAGGACTTGTGGTAAAACATGTCATAAAGCTACAATGGAGTAGTAAAGACTTTACCTTATAAACAACCACTAACTTTGTTAACACACCGATGTGGGACAAAGTATTTACCACCTTTTGAGACTTTCATTCACACACCCAACATATAAGTCCTTTGCTACTAACTATTAGTTTTTGTTAAATATACATGTAAAATAACATATATACAAGGGTATTTTGATGTAATATACATATAAAAATTTTCAAAAATCTTTTTCTAGTGTAATCGCTATTTATAAAATAGCCGTCGCTATTTGTCGCTATTCGCTACGTAGCCTAGCCATGCCTTGTCGCTATTTGTCGCTATTCGCTATCGACAACTATGATTATGGAAGTAGGTTTGCCATCTCAACTTAATGTCATGTGCCTTGACTAAAACACTTCAATCCTCTCCTTTGATAAACTTTACTACTCCTAGGTCTTGTCTTCTTCGCTCCCTAGCTTTTGAAATCTTGAACATATCGTGCTCCCCCTCTTTCGTTTCCAAACGTTCATACATTTGTTTATAGGCTGTGTTTTTCGCCTCGGTCACCGCCTTTTTCGCTTCCTTTTTTGCCTTCTTGTATATCTCCCTCACCCTCAGCCGTTCCTCCTCAACTGTGCACCTCAAAAGATCTCTAAAACTCTGTTGCTTAGCCTTTATTTTGGCATGCACGTCTTCATTCCACCACCAGGACTCCTTATGCCCACTAGTCTTTCCTGTTGTTACCCCTAGCGTCTCATTTGCCACCGTAGTGATCGTAGTCGCCATATCCTCCCACATCCGGCTTGCGTCGTCACCTAGTTGCATCGATGCCATCGAGTTAACTTTATCTCTAAACATAGTAATTTTTTCTCCCTTCAGGTCTCCCCAACGGATCCTAGGTCGGGTTTTCCTCTCCCCCTCAGTTAGCCTTACTTTTATGGCTATATCTGCTACCAGCAAATGGTGTTGAGCCGCAAAAGTCTCCCTTGGTATAACCTTGCAGTCCATCCACATCCGTCGATCTTCCTGTCTCATTAGAAGATAGTCGATTTGCGTGTTACGCCCTCCGCTACTAAAAGTGATCAAATGAGATTCCCTCTTCCTAAAGAACGAGTTTATAATACCTAGGCCGTGAGCTATCGCGAAGTCTAGAAGGTCTCTACCAGGGTTATTCCTATTGCCAAAACCAAAACCCCCATGTACCAACTCAAAGCCATCACTATCCTTACCAATGTGCCCGTTAAAATCTCCTCCTATAAAAATTTTCTCCTCCCTAGGTGTGGCCCTTACTACTACATCTAGACAATCCCAGAACTCTCTTTTCTCTTGTTCTCCTAGTCCCACTTGCGGTGCATAGGCGCATACCATTGTCACTACTTGCTCACCTAATACTAACCTTAACACCATAATTCTATCGTTGTGTCGTATCACCTCAATTACATTCTTATGCAGTTCTATAGACACCAAAAATCCTACCCCATTCTTGGCTCCGTCCGACCCGGAATACAACAACTTATATCCATTCCGCTCTTCTGCTCTGTGTCCTTTCCACCTAGTCTCCTGAAGGCACGCTATCTGTACGTCTTTTAAGTGCGTATATCACTTCCAACAATTTACTACTAAGAGTTCCTACGTTCCAAGATGCCACCCGTAAACTACACCCTCTAACTTTACCCTTCCCTGCACCTCTCGTCCTTGGACATGATCTCAAGTAAAAGTCATGGTTTCTATTGTTAATGTTTACAACTAACAACTAACCACAAGGTAACAAACAACGGGCAACACAAAGTACACAAAGGGCAAAACTATGCAATCCGTAACAACAAGCACACAATGACAATAAATAGCGTAGATGACTATGAGCAAGTCATACACTTAGTATGCGACAGAGTTAACACGAAAACACAATAAGCCACACAAGAGGCACACAAGATGTCTGCTATTATTATTAGACTTTATATTCAGTTTTTTTTTTTGAAAAAAAAAAATTCAGGCAATATTTTAACTTGGACAGAACTAAAACTAAATAGATAAAATTTGTTTTCAACTGTTTTAGGCCGCAGTTCGGGATTTAAGATCACAACTCAAGCCTCTATCAATGCAGGTACACCACTATTCTTTCTCTCTCTGGCTACCTTTTATTAAGACAAAATCTCCTGCTGAAAAAGTGAAATTGTACGAACCTTTTAAATCGCTATTTGTTACTAATATTTGTACGAACCTTTTAAATCGCTATTACTAATGTTTGTTACAAAGTTTAATTCAACGTATAATTTCAAGCAATATTTTAACTTGGAATACGTCATTTGACTTTTCCAAGTCACAATGTAGCCTCTTATTTGAAACGTTTATAATGTGATCTTACAGGCATGGATAATAACAGCAATTTTCTCACAATTATAGATGTCAATATCTCCTCAAATCTAATTCAAAATATTAATATTCCGCTTTGTTAAAAATTTCAGGCAAGAAGATTGTTACTTGATCCCGCAATTCACGAGGAGTTTATGCGTTTGAAGGTAGTCAACTTTCAGGATCCCGTGTTCATGTTTAGATTTATGTTACCACTAGACACGGTTATATGGACACCTAATCAGTAATTGTAAAATGTTTGATATTAACTACCTCTAAATTTTTACTTTTGGAGTAGCCTAATTAAATATTAAACACTGACTAAAATAGTCGTAGCTTAAGATTTGGTTGACTTAATATTAAACATGTGAAACCTTAACTATACAATGTTGATGTTTGACCTGTTGGTGTAATGTGGGCTAGTAGTTGACCTTTTCAGCATCTTTTTATACGTTCAACTGAAAAACGCCTGCATTTGCAACTTCAGAATTTGGTAGAGGAAAAGGATAAGAAAGTAAAGGAGCTGCAGGACAACGTTGCGGCTGTCAACTTCACGCCACAAAGCAAAATGGGAAAAATGCTAATGGCGAAATGCAGGACCCTGCAAGAAGAAAACGAGGAGATAGGAAATCAAGCCAAAGAAGGAAAGGTCAGTGAGATGACACAGTTTTCTGCAATGTTTTCAGGGCCGGACGCCAAACCGGTCTCCTCACTAGTCCACTGGTCGGACTGGTCGAATTGGATGTAAGAACCGGGTGATTCCGTAAATATTATAAAAACCAATAGACTAAAATTAATTTTTTAATCAAAATTCGGTTCAACTGCCCGGTTTTCTGGTCCGACCGCCGGTTCCTGGTACAACGGCCGGTTCGACTCAAAACAGTTTTGATAGGGTTTACTGGACCGGGATCCGACTGGTCTGGGGTTTCAAAACACTGGATATCTGAGGGAGTATATAAAAAAACCTGTTTTTGCATAACTAAATCCCTATACGTTAAAAGTTCATGAAAAAGTTCTTTTTTTTATATTTTAAAGGCTTAATCTATGCACAAGTAGGATTTTTTTATGTTTATCATTGGAAAAAAAGGACTTTATGTTAATAATTAAGTGTTGGGACTCTACTACTTTACTGTCAAAGTTATTAAAATTGAGGGACTTAATTTTCCAAAAATAAAGTCCAGGGACTTATGTGTGAATTTTGAGAAAGTCTAGGTTTTTTCAACAATGGCCTTTTTTTCGTAGTGTAGCTATTTGTGTTTTATCTCAAATGGGTTAAAGTTAAAAAAAAAAAAAGATGAAGGATAATGTGTAAAATGGGTGAAACATGAAAGTCCGCGAAAAGTCTATATTTCATGCATACAGCTTCTAGAATCTTAATTAACTTAAGGGTAAGCATTTCAAATTTCTGGTTTGTAGATACACGAGTTGTCGATGAAGCTTGCTTTGCAGAAATCTCAGAATTTAGAACTCAGGAGCCATGTTGAAGGTTGACTTATTTGTTTCTTTCTTTGACCATTATGTATCTAATCTTATATCACACTAGCTAGGATGCTCATAGGAATAATTGTGTTTTATCGCATTCCTTGAGGTTTATTGTTTAGCAAAATGGTTTCTCACTTTCTGAAGTGAGATGAGATTTTGAAGAAATCATTATCTCAGAATAGATTTTTAATTTTGACTTTTTCTGGTCAAATGGCGGCAATCATGAAACTGATAACACTTCTCACGCGTATTACTTGTGAACTATCTTCCTATAGTTAGTTTTCTCAAAATGCCATTATGTTTATACATATATAGGAATTTCACTTTGATGTGGGAGGGACCCACAGCCACCTTTTTCCATTTTAATAGGTTGGTTATTTACATGCTTAATGTCATTTATTGTTTTGTGCTTACTTTATTGCAGGTTTATGCAAGCATATGGAGGGACTGACGGATGATGTTGAAAAATCAAATGAGATGGTCTCTGTCTCTCTCAACCCTTGTGCTTATTATTATCAATTGAGTTAATTGCCATTTTTGTTCTTGTGGTTTGTCCAATTATGCCAATCAAGGCCAAATTTCAAATTTGTACCATTTCCGTCTCTGGCCTTCTTGAAACATGTCAGTTTCGTCCAAAAAACTAACGTCTGTTTAAACCTATTGTTTAATGAAGGGTAAAACCGTCATTTTCCTTTTCTTATTCCCTCTTTTAATCCTATTATTAATAGGGTTTAAGAAATTAATAAAAAATAAAGAAAAATGATGTTTTTACCCTTCATTAAACGGCAGGTTTTAACAGACGTTAAGTTTTGGACGGAACTGGCATGTTTCAAGAATGTCATACAAATTTGAAATTTGGCCTGGACTGGCATAATTGGACAAACCACAAGGATGAAAATGACAGTTAACTCTCATTTATTACTTATTATCAGCCATGTGATCACGTTTCAGTCGGGCTGGGCCAACCTGTCTTAAATTTTTTTGAATTCATAAATAATCAATGTATTACACGTGATTAAAAAACTGTATTACCGAAATAAGCATTTATATTTATTCTTAATAAAATGATTTGGGATGTTATCACCATTTGAGTACACATTACAATTTCTGACCCGTTCAACTCATTCAACCCGTTTCCTTTTCAGGTGCTAATTTTAGAAGAGAAGCTTAACGACAGAGAAGCCGAGATCAAAAGATTAAGGCATCAGCTGCAACAATATGATGTGGCGGAGGAAAAAACAGACACACCTGCTACTGATGAAAAAGATACCAATGTGGATGTTACTATGCCTATGGAACCGGAACCTGAACCCGAACCCAAACTCGAAAATGAGGAATTATAGGAACCCCGAGTGTCGGTTTTTCATGTATGTGACTATGTGTATGTTGTACATCAAGTCTTCATGGCACATAAACTGTGAGCATTCATGTTTGATGAATGATTTTGAGGTACTAAACTAATTGAGTTTCGTATTTTGGGTCCCACATGATCATATTCATGCATATTTCATATACTTTCTGCCATGGTAAACTGGTAGCTGTACTTGTGCTTTATTTGGTTATTATCTCAATCACTTTGTTTGTAACTTTAGTTGATTAGGGTGTAGTTTTTTTAACCTAAATATACTAGTTCTAGCTTAGCCGGATGACCAATTTAGCTTCATTTGGATGGTTTGGTTAATTTTCAACGGTTTTTGAATATCTTAGGTTACAATGGCTAGCAGGTTTTCGTTTAATATACTCTTCTTAACCCTTTATTAATTTGCAACTTTCGTGCGTGGCTTTTACTGTTCGGTTTTTCTTAACCCTTTATTAATTTGCAACTTTCTTGTGTGTGGCTATTTGTCTTCTACCCACTCATTTTCCGTGACCTGCGTGGTTCCTTTGGCTTTACCTGACCAGCCACCGTTTCCGTGGCAGCGGCAGACTTGCAAATCCGGCGACTTGCTTGGTTCCGTCGGCTTTTGCCTGGCAGTTGCCTCATTTTGTATAGAGAGAAACAGAGAGGGGATTTTGCTCCACCGTTGTGCGTGGCTTTACTGGCCATTTCCGGCCATTTATGGTGGCGACGGACCTTCAACGTTGCTAAATCTTTTATGCCCGAGTCGCTTTGGTTCTGTGGACTTCGGTGACGATGATGGTACAACAGTGGTTGGATTGTGTAATACATATCGCCTTGGTTTTCGTGCTTGCTTCGATACTATGGTTGTGGCAGCGGCGATACCGGTGTTGGTGGTTGTCGGTATTCTTTTGTAAGTTTGTTTGAAGGCTGTGATAATATGTATTTAACGTAGGCTTGGTTTTTATTTAGTAAACCGTTGTGGGGGTGGCGCCCTATGCCACCTCACCTAAAACGTTAGTTAAACACCATATCATTCTGATTAAAGGGGGCACCAAGAGGGGAGGCGGTATCCTCTTAATGCCCGTGAGAGAATTGTGAGATAGGGTCCATTCCAAATCAACCTAAATCAACTAATCACATTTTTTAAACCATAACGTGATAGTTAAAGTGTGAGTTAGTTGAATTGGTGGAACAAGGTCAAAGTGCCCAAAGTTTGTATTCGATAAATACATCTAAATTCGCTTAATTCAAAAAATCTAATTATTATTAAACCGGTATGATTTTTATAATAATATTCAAAAAATTATTTTTATAGAAAGCACGAGGGATATAGACAAAAAGTATATGTGAATCAACCCAATAGTACTGCAGTAAATGAATACGGTACAAAGTCGCAATCTTTAAAATAAATAGCTTGAATACACAATCTTGTCTCCTAGTAACATGCATATGTGACTAACAATTATACCAACAACAAATACAGTAATGTTGTTTTGTTTGGTTACAAATCTATGTATTAAACTAGATGTTGAAGTAGCAGTTAAGAGTTGAGACTTATTTCACATATGGAAACTGGTCAACTCTCGAGTTTGACCCGGGTTTCACTGTAGTCTTATTTCATATTCACCAGCCATTGTTATGTATCTCACCCATGGTAGTGTCTGGTAAGCACTTTTTTCGATAACCTTCAGGTGACGAACCTGCAACCGTAAAGTAATGACTAATGAATGTGTCGATTCAGGCTGTGTTCACAGGTTAAATAAATATTTTTAGCTAAATGGCCCGGTAACAAACTAGTCAAGGATTGAAAGGGATGCACACACACTACTAAATCATTTTATTCAAAGATTTAGATTATTATTATTATTACAAGTAGAAAAAGTGTATCGTACAAAATGCCTTAACGTACGTTGCGTACGCGATAGCAAAATTGCACGTTATGCTACAAAAAAAAATGAAAATCGCATGTTACAAAAGAATGAAATCGCATGTTTATAAGCTGCAACATCACATATTTATGTATATGAAGAAATCGCCTTTTGTGGTAAACAATTTCGCATGTTGTATTATATCAGAAATCGCATGTTGAAGCAAAAACTCGCAAATCTCGTACGCAGCGTACGTTTAACCCCTATTGTACAATAACCGGCCTCATTATAAGTAATCGTTATTTATTTTTTTAATAGTTTTTTTTCAAATGAAGGATAAAAAGGTGTTAGTAGTGGGTCAAACCAATGACTTGACCCATTTTGACAGTATGTTTTGACCTGTTACTCAACCTATTTAGCCTGCCGATATTGCCACCACTAGTAAAAATGCATACCTGTATACCAGATACAGTAAAATACGGAATCTCAAACTTCACACGTATAGGAGTTTTTTTGTTTGGGGTTGCATCTTCATAAGCGACACTCGGGAGTCTAAACTCGGCCCCTAACATATACTCCTGCAAATGCTCAAATGGTGTTATGACAATAAGAAGCATTTACAACAATGCAAAAAAATGTTCATAAAATTCCAAACATTATTTGGTACCTTGTCACCGGGGAATGACCTTATTCTCCATATAAGCGAATCGTGTTCAGGAGCATATGAAGCGGCTCCCATTGTTGTTCGAACAATTGGTTTTGTAGCATCGGATGGCACGGGTATGCTAATTTGGACATTTGTTGCATTACTGTTTTTAAATATTAGTTATTAGATCGCCTCATAATTCGACTAAGAAAACTCATTTGTATCATGAAAATGAAAATATATTGTCACAATGTATGCATAGACTACCAAAGTAAACAATGCACATCAGTATAAAAACATCCACACAGGACTCCAAATTATCAAAAAAAAAAAAAAGAGTAAACTGCCATTTTGGTCCCTGTGGTTTGGGCAGTTTTGCCATTTTAGTCCAAATCTCAAACTTTTTAAATCTGGGTCCCTGTGGTTTGGGCAGTTTTGCCATTTTAGTCCAAATCTCAAACTCGTTAGGGAAAACTCACGGGCCCCACCAGTACCCTGGTGGGACCAGATAAACGTTAATTACATGAGGCGTACCTTCGCTCTCTAAATTGGCTTCTAGCTTTTACAAGCATCTCAATCCTACTTCTCGCATGTTTTTCGATTTGAGCTTCAACCCAAATTAGAGGTTTCACCTAGCAGCAAATAAAAAATTAGAAATTAAAAATCTGAAATCCTGATAATTATCGAAAAAGGGTGTATGAATCAAGTGCGATACAACTGAAGATAACCTGAGTGCTGATTCTATATGTCATTAGATCAAATGATCCATCAGGAGGAATAAAAGATATTGTGCGGTCCTTTTCATAGCGCGCTAGACGTACACATCTATTGAAGGCAACAATCAAGTAAGCATGAAGAGCTTTTAGATCCGTAAACGACCAAATTATAGCATACGCTAGTAATGTGTCTATTGACGTCTTACTGGTGAAATCTGATGTCTTCTAAATCAATGCATTTCCCCTTTGAAGATCGATCTTGTGCATCCATTAGAACTCTATCATTAAGCCCAAGCTTGCACTCAGGCATTCCACTGCAAGAAAAGGTTAAAACTTCAGTAACTTCAGTTAACCGTATAAATACTTGTGCGTAGTGTACAAGGAAAGGGATCACAAGTAAAGTAACGAGTACAAATGTTTACGCAATTCTCACACTTCTTTACTTAAAATTAGTTATGTATTCAATGACCCCCCCCCCCCCCCCCCCCTTGTGTGCGCACACTTTAGATTAATGTTGATAGTGTTACATGATAAACTTATTCACTTTCTTGTTGTGAGCTAAAGTGTACATTAAAACCATAATTTTTAAGCACCTTAAACATGTTCTCATCTTTAACGCCCCGCCAACTTCTGAGCGAATCAACTGTCGGTTACTATTGACTAGTATGTTAACACTTTCAATCACATCCAGGAATACCTGATATCAAAAGAGAAAAAGATAACATTGCAATGTTAATTAATATCAATGACCATATTGACAAAAGGTGCATACTTCATTCTTTTTGTAATATATTCCTTGATTTCGCCACGAGACCGCATTGGTTACAGCCATTGGAGGCCTTTGTGTAACTTCCAGTCTATATGCATCAGTCTTGATAAACTCGCTTAAAATCGTTGCTTCGGTATATTGTGGGTAACCGAAGTCCATCATTTCATCGAGTAATTCATACTGCCATATTTTGCTAAGTATGAGTTTATATAGTTGGTTAACTTAACTGAAGTGTAATAAAGGGTTTCATTTTTACCACTACAACAAAGTTATCTCTAAGAGATTCTTCAACCAACTCTTCGAAATAATACTCAAAAACCTGAAAAAAATTTATAATTTATTTAGAAATAATTAATGACATGATAATATGAAATTCATCATCAAGGGTTTTGAAAAATGAAAACAACCCATTTTTGCGAATCCAAGAGTAAACCATAACCATGGGGTAGTAAAGCGTTAATCTTAGTACTCACATCGGCTAACTTGTGTAGAAATGCAATGAGGCTAGCAACATTACAGTTTTGCCTGGATACAGCCATCAAGTATACATTGTTGTGTCGAATGAATATGTGAGACACGCCGTTATCAAATACTACTGGACCTTGAGCCTCAATATCTTCCTGACATAAATCAAATGCACAAAAAAAAAAAAAAAAAAAAACCACATATTTGTCCCTAAATTAGCATGAACTTTATGAATCACAACCTCTAATAACTAATCAAAGCATTCAATAGTTTATTTGTAATGATAAAGCTAACAAACTAGTTATAAACATAGCTAACAGTAATGATAAAACGTCACTAACTATCCTAATATTCAATCCGGATTTAAAATAGTTACTAACAAATTTTTTTATAGATGAACGATAAATCAAATAATAATAACTATAGTCTACATTAATCGTTTTATGCTATAACGAAAACCGATTTGCTTGCCAAAAACCTAGAAACTGAAATTTTCTTATATGCATTGGAGAAGTTTCACATGAGTCCACTAATATATGATAGCATTTGATTAAATTTTATTTTAGAATATGGGAAAATATATTATTGTCAATGATATCATAAAATTATACCTCATTCTCAAGAAGTTTTGTGAAGAATCTCTCGGCTTCAACGGATGAAATATCACCGCGATAGTGACGACTAATCAAACAGCGTCCCTTGATATCGAGAATGAAAAGCGCTGAAACGGCTCCAGCCATTGTTTTGTGTCAATCCAACGATGAAATATATTGATAGATCATAGATGGATAGATAGAGGAATATTGTTGATGATGTGACAATGGTGAAGAAAATGCAGTTGAATCTAGAGTGTGGTCACCTATGAATTTAGTAATATATGAATGCTAGAAACATTGAGGACATGTGATTTGGTTTTTGGAGATCGTACGTACAAGTTGAGATGGAGATGAGATGAATGTAACGGGTAGAAATGGTAGTTACTAGTCACTATTGGTTAATTACATGTTTCCCCCTCTACTTATGTATATTTGTAATTTGACTATACACACATACATACATACAACTGTAAATCGTGTCACACAACACTATTCATATAACCCAAAAATATATATATAATTTATTTTTTTGCATGTTAATACTTTAACATTATGAACTTATATATTATTTTTTAAGAAATTACTTGGAGACTATGCCAACTAATTTTGTAACTTTCCAATGTTCAAATAAAATACATTAGTTAAAGTTATTGCATAAACCATTTTAAATTATTAACCCAAACACTACCCATATAACCCAAAAAATATATATATAAACAATACCCATATAACCCTAAAATTATATGTATAATTTAAGCACAAATGAATTTATACACTAATATAAACGAGTAGCGTGTTACAAAAACTCCCGGGTATCCTACTAGCTAATATACATCTATCTATACTATATAATAAAGGAAACCAATAAAAGGACAATTGTCATTATTTTAGACCAGCTACTATTACTTAATTGTAGATAATTATTATTTAATTTAAATTATTAAATTTAGAGTTAATTACTATTTTCGTCCCCGTGGTTTGTCAAAAATCACTATTTCAGTCCATTAGTTTAAAAATTGCGATTTCAGTCCCTGTGGTTTTACTTTCGTAACCATTTCAGTCCACCTCCGTTAACCCCATCCATTTATTTTGTTAAGTACACGTGAATTGACCATAATGCCCTTATTAATAAAAAACAAAAAGATATATAAATGAGGTAATTACTGTTTTCGTCTATGTGATTTGTCAAAAAACACTATTTCAGTCCCTGTGGTTTCACTTTCGTAACCATTTCAGTCCAGTCTCCTAACACTGTCTATTTTACTGTTAATTTTTTAATGAAATACCTAAATTACCCATGTGTTAATTAAATAAAAAAACCATGGAAATTTAAAAGAGTGTATTCTAGGATCCACTTGTTAAAACACAACCCCACGCTACCCCACCCCACTCCATCCCTGCTCTCATTTCCGGCAAAAGTTTCCGGTCATCTTCTCCGGCATCACAACCCCACCCTCTTAATGTCCGGCAACGCATTACCCCACCTCAATTAATATCTTCCTAGCAACATCAATTAACATACTAACTTTGAAAAATAAAGCTTACCTGGACATTTTCTCATTCTAAAATCCAAAATTAAAATTCTAGAACCATATATGTAAAAATAGTGCCAGACTTTTACTTTTATTGAAGCCACGGTTGGTCGAACCCTACAATCCAATTTAAGTCCATATGTCATACAACAATAAAATCATATAAATCCAATAATAAAATCATATAAGTCCATATTTAATTAACACAAGGGTAATTTAGGTATTTCATTAAAAACTTAACGATAAAATAGACGGTGTTAGGAGACTGGACTGAAAAGGTTACGAAAGTGAAACCACAGAGACTGAAATCACAATTTTTAAACTAATGGACTGAAATAATGATTTTTGACAAACCACAGGGACGAAAACAGTAATTAACTCATTTAGATATCTTTTTGTTTTTTTATTAATAAGGGCATTATGGTCAATTCACGTGTACTTAACAGAATAAATGGATGAGGTTAACGGAGGTGGACTGAAATGGTTACGAAAGTGAAACCACAGGGACTGAAATAGCAATTTTTAAACTAATGGACTGAAATAGTGATTTTTGACAAACCACAGGGACGAAAACAATAATTAACTCTTAAATTTAATTAATATATGTTTCAAACATTTAAAAAATTACGGATAAAGTTTCATCAATTATCTTATTATTTATTTATATTAATTACAAGGTTATTATTCTAGACCATCTACTCTTACTTAATTGTAGATAATTATTATTTAATTTAAATTATTAAATTTAATATTTTTTCAAACATTTAAGAAATTACAGATAAAGTTCCATAAATTATCTTATTATTTATTTATATTAATTACTAAGTTAGAAATTATATCTGAATAACTAAAACAAATATCGAGCATTTTCATAACGAGGGTGGAGGAAAGGATTTTTTTGCTTAACAAATAATTTATTTATTTAATATATTTCAAATACAAGAAGAATAATAACTACATTTATCATACTAATAAATTTATGCAAAAACAACCATCATTTTAAGATACAACTCAAGTCCATATATTTAAATTTTAAAGTTATATAACTTAATAATTACCGAGAATTTATACTTATCTAATTATTTTATAGCTATAAGTTTATCTAATTGGCTAATTGCTATATGCCTAATCTATACATTTCAACAATATTTTTAGAACTAATAAATTAAGACCACTGTTATTTAAATAAAACTTGGGTTCACGTCATGAGAAAGTGGATGATACAATTTGTCTTCTAATCGATGGTTCAAATGCTTTCATATTTATAACTTGACAAACATCACAAGTTTTTATCATACATAAAACAAAATTTTGTTCGGATATCAGAAAAGTGTCTTAAAATATCGTTTTATAATTGTTAAATCTTCGTTATTAACTATTTGATATTTTATTTACTTAACCCGTGTAATACACGGGTTATAAGCTAGTATAAATATATTTAAAATAAAAAAGCACCATGCTTTAATTATAAAACAATAAAAGAAAAAAAAGTAGACTCGGTATTATCAAACTAACCCACTACAAGAACGGGCCACCTTTAGCGGCGACAGGTGTCGTTGGTATTGGTCGAATTTGTCGCCGCTATTGACCTTTAGCGGCGACATGTCGCCGGTATTGATTGGCCGCTATTGGCCACCTGTCGTCGCTAAACGTAAGCGTCGCCGATATTGCTCTTGAACCTTTAGCGACGACATCTGTCGTCGCTAAAGGGTCGCCGGTATTGCTCTTGGTCGCTAAAGGGTTTACGTCAATAGCGGCGACACATGTCGCCGCTAAAAGTCTTTTTTTTAATACAGCTGCTGTATTTACAGCACCCAGCCATTTTTTCGGCCGAAAAAACAGAACCTGCCTATTTCAAACAACACAAACATACGCCACGAACATATACTAAAGGTAATATAATTAAAAACTACGTTTAAGTCGTACATTATAATCCTACAACGTTTAATTAAATCTAAATCATACATTAAAAACAAGTCACTCGTCCTCGTCGTCGGATTCTTTATCGAATAAGTCGTCAGAATCGTAGTCTTTTGACTTTCCTTTTCCTTTCCCTTGTGAAGCAAGATAGTTGTTAAGTTGGTTAAAAAATGACGGAGTTTGAAACAACCTGTTAACAAAATCCTACAATAATAGATATCAAAACGTATATTAGCATATTAATTAACGCTACCAACATATATTTAACAAGGAAACATGCGTTCGTTTGTCATTTTATAAATTGCGTAGTTTACCTCGGAAAAGGGTTCTTGCGTCCGAGCTTGCGAAGACGACATGTTCGAGGACGTGTTCGAGGACGTGTTGGAAGAATGTTTAGGCCCCATCCCGCGGTACCATCCTCGCCGCTCTCCCAACGCTTCTTGATACGGGGCAATTGGAGGACCATCGTCGTTCCATTCATCTGTGGCCTGTTGTATGTTCCGCTGTATTTTACGAAGATGATTAAATATATATGTATATATATATATATATATATTTGTTATAGAAAATAATACTTAAAAGAAATACTTACGTAATTTTGTTCAGCAACCGGATCAACCCAATTCCCTTGATTGTCCGTGTGGGTTTTAGCATACGTAGGTACCCAATCCATATCCTGTTTAACATTAAACTTAGATTAGATATTAAATAAACAAAAGCTTACACACACGCACACATACATAAAACATTACATTTTTATAGGCGGTGCTACCGTACGACGATGTCCCCCCACGGTATGGGAATTGTTGTTTGTCGCGTACTAGTTTGTTGGCCTTGCTTTATTTAATATATTTTTTGTCACGGCCCCCGACCTGGTTTGACCCGTTTCAGGAGCCGCGGGACAGAAATCCCGTGGTATTTAATTAACAGCGGAAGTTTCTTCAGGATTTTTTTTTTAGCTGAAATATTTCCCGATTATTTTATTTCACAACTCGGGATAAAACCCGGTAATTTACAATCTTGAGATTTCATGAAGAAATCTTTTATTTTACAAAACATGCTTCTTTATTTTATATTGAGCCACTTCCTTAAGCTTGTAGTGCTTCGCGGCACTTTTCCTGGATCACAACAGATCACCTGAAACATGTTTGAAAAATGTTTTGTCAGCGGGAAATACTGAGTGAATCATTCTTTTTACTAAAACGACTCTTTTGTTATAATTTACAGTATTAAGAGCGATTACAATGTTTCTGATATCAAACCAACTACCCACGGTATTTGTCACTCGACCGGATCTGTGACTATGGTCATATCCCCCATTGGCTGCCCCAATGGTGACGATTATCAAGTAATGTATCATACCGGCTGTAACTTGGTGATTACAAAGACTTAATCCCCGTAATTATAACTTTGAAATAAACATGCTTTTGTAAATAGATTTGATAAAAAGAGAATGACTCACATTGCAGATTTAATTGAGCAGAGCCTAGCCTACTGATTAGCCTTTTAACCTAATTTAATAACAGACACACAATTCGGTTAGTAATTTAATACAGCATTTACGATAACTCACGAGATTAAAACCTTCACAACGAATGACAAAGTGCGATACTTAAACATCCATCGAATTAACGACGAATGACAAAGCATAAACCCTAATGTGGGCAGCACTTAAACATCCATTGGATAGTTTAATCGATCGGACATTGAATCGTAGCAGCGATCGAGTTAATACCCGGTATCGGAGCAGCACCCGACTAATTAAAGTTGTATTTTCGAGTTCAGAGCTTTATCAATTCGTTTTTACGAAAAGATTTTGACACCAGTGGATTGTGCGAGTGACGGGCTATTTATAGCTGAAATTTAGACCTCACGCGGCCCGCGTAAAGCCTTAGCTCACCCTTATGCGGCCCGCGTTGCCGTCCAGTCTACGACTAGCTTTGACCAGTCATCAGTAGAGTAGCCAGGTGGTTCGATATGTGGATCCGGATACTTATCCAGTCAACACAGGTTTGACGCGGCCCGCGTAAGACCTGACTTGTCTTTTACGCGGCCCGCCTGAAACCTAGAATTTTGTTTTTCTTGCTTTTTAATGTAGGATAAGGTTTCAGTGGTCCGGGTTTGAATTTACGGGTATTTTTTTAGGATAATTTTGAGAGTCCTTACATTCTCCCCACCTTATTTAAAATCTCGTCCTCGAGATTTATTGGAATAAGTGAGGATATTTTCGCTTCATTTCTGATTCCAGTTCCCAAGTGTATTCGGGTCCTTGTTTCGAATCCCACTTGACTTTAACTAGCACTAGTCGTTTGTGCTTGAGAAACTTCACTTTTCTGTCTTCTATCTGAAGAGGTTTCTCAACAAATTTTAACTTTTCGTTTACCTCTATATCTTGGAGAGGTACTACCAAAGATTCGTCCGATAGACATTTCTTGAGATTGGATACATGAAATACATCATGTACTCTAGCTAACTCTTCTGGTAGTTTTAAACGATAAGCAACTGGTCCTATACGTTGGATCACTGGAAATGGTCCTACATATCTTGGACTTAGCTTTCCTTTCTTACCAAATCTAACCACTCCTTTCCAAGGAGAAACTTTCAATAGTACTCTGTCTTTAACTTGGAATTCTAACGGCTTACATCTATTGTCTGCATAACTCTTCTGGCGATCTCGAGCCGTCTTTAGCCTTTCCTTGATTTGAGTAATCTTATCAGTAGTTTCTTGCACTATCTTGGGACCTGACAATTGACTTTCTCCTATTTCTGCCCAACATACTGGAGTTCTGCACTTTCTTCCATACAGTGCTTCAAATGGGGCAGTTTTAATACTTGAATGATAACTATTGTTATAGGAGAATTCAATTAAAGGTAAATGGTCGTCCCAATTTCCACCAAAATCTATCACACATGCTCGGAGCATGTCTTCTAGAGTTTGGATTGTCCTTTCACTTTGTCCGTCTGTTTGTGGATGGTATGCAGTACTCAGATTAAGTCGGGTTCCCATTGCTTGCTGGAAACTTTTCCAGAAGTGGGAAGTAAAACGACTATCCCTATATGATACAATGGAGAGTGGAACTCCATGTAAGGATACAACTTCATCTACATACAACTTTGCCAATCTTTCCATACTAAAGGTTTCTTTCATAGGTAGAAAGTGAGCAGATTTGGTTAATCGATCCACAATTACCCAAATCGCATCATTACCTTTTCTGGTTTTGGGTAACTTAGTAACAAAATCCATTGTTATGAGTTCCCATTTCCATGCAGGCATTTCCAGTTGTTGTAGTAGACCTGAAGGTTTCTGGTGTTCTGCCTTAACTTGTGAACAAGTAAGACACTTAGAAACATATCTAGCTATATCCTTCTTCATGCCTATCCACCAGAAATTATTTCTTAAATCTTGGTACATTTTGTTGTTTCCAGGGTGTATGGTATACCTAGATTTATGAGCTTCCTCTAAAATCTTATTTCTCAATTCTCCCTGCTTTGGCACCCAAATCCTTTTCTTATGGAATCTCCAAATTCCATCATCTCCCTGTTCTAATTCTTTTATTCGTCCTTTCATTCCTTCAGCAACATCCTCTATTGCTGTTTCTTGAAAATGCTTCAGTTGTTCTATTAAATCTAACTGTAGATTTAATCTGAGAGCACGAACTTGTCGTTGTTTTTCATGATACTTACGACTTAAGGCATCTGCAACTACATTTGCCTTTCCTTCGTGATACTGAATATCACAGTCGTAATCACTTAAAATTTCCATCCACCTCCTTTGCCTCATATTTAACTCTTTTTGCCCAAATATATATCTTAAACTCTTATGATCTGTATAGATAGTAAATTTACTTCCATACAGATAATGTCTCCAAATCTTAAGGGCAAAAATTACGGAGCCTAACTCTAAGTTATGAGTTGTATAATTTTCCTCGTGCTTTTTCAACTGTCTTGAAGCATACGCAATTACCTTCTTGCGTTGCATTAGCACACATCCAAATCCTAGTTTTGAAGCATCGCAATATACTTCAAAATCTTCAGTTCCTTCTGGTAAGGCTAGGATTGGAGCATTGGTTAATTTCTGTTTCAAGATTCTAAAAGCTTCTTCTTGTTTAGGTCCCCAATCAAACTTAACTGCTTTACAGGTTAGCTTAGTTAATGGTACAGCTATCTTGGAAAAATCCTTAATAAACCGTCTATAATATCCGGCTAAACCTATAAAACTTCTAATTTCCATTGCAGATTGTGGAACCTTCCAATTGGTAATTGCTTCGATCTTAGCAGGGTCTACATGAATCCCTTCTTGATTCACCATGTGTCCTAAAAATTGCACTTCTTGTAACCAAAATTCACACTTTGAGAATTTGGCATACAGCTTTTCTTTTCTTAACAAAGTTAAGAGTGAATGTAAGTGCTGACAATGTTCGTCCTGACTTTTTGAATAAATAAGTATATCGTCTATGAAAACAATTACAAATTTATCCAAATACGGTTTACAGATCCTATTCATCATGTCCATGAATGCTGCAGGTGCATTCGTTAATCCGAAGGGCATGACTGTAAACTCGTAATGACCATACCTAGTTCTAAAAGCAGTCTTAGGTATGTCTTCTTCTTGTACCTTCAATTGATGATATCCGGAGCGTAAATCTATCTTAGAAAAATATCTAGCTCCTTGAAGTTGATCGAAAAGATCATCAATCCTAGGTAATGGATATCGATTCTTAATTGTAACCTTATTCAATTCTCTATAATCAATACACATGCTCATCGAACCATCCTTTTTCTTAACAAACAACACTGGTGCTCCCCACGGGGATGAACTAGGTTGTATGAAACCTTTACTTAGTAATTCATCTAATTGCTTTTTCAGTTCTAACATTTCTGTGGGTGCTAACCGATAAGGTGCCTTGGCTATCGGTGTAATTCCTAGAATTAGATGAATCCTAAACTCTACTTCCCTATCTGGTGGTAACCCTGGTAACTCTTCTGGGAATACATCTGGATATTCTGAGACTACTGGTATTTCCTTAAGTTCTTTATCCTTAGTGCTAATGATTACCGAAATCATATACACTATTCCTTGCTTTCGTTCATAACTAGCAACTTTCATTACCGATATGAACTTCATGGGCTTACGTGGTTTATCTCCTGTAATCATAATAACTTCTCCAGTAGGTGCTTGAATTTCTATGGAATTCTTATCACAAAGAATTCGAGCATGGTTGGCTACTAACCAATCCATTCCTAACACAACATCAAATTCAGCTAATTTCATAGGTAATAGGTTTGCAGAAAATTTATGACCTAAAAGTCCTATTTCTATATTTTGCAAAACCTTATCTATTTTAACTGAATTCCCATCAGCCGTTTCGACTGTAAAAATCTGCCTAATGTTGGTTAAGGGTATATTAAGAGCTTGGCAGAATGAAGTATTGATAAAACTTTGGTTTGCACCAGAGTCAAATAATACTTTTGCGTAAATGTTGTGAACTAAGAACGTACCAGCTATCACATCTGGAATCATCTCGGCTTCCTGAGTAGTTAGCTGGAATGCTCGAACATTCTTCTTAGTAGCTCCATCGGCCATCTTGGCTTTGTTGTCTGCTGGTTTGACCAATTTAGGACATTCTGTTTTGAAATGCCCTGCTTCTCCACAATTGTAACAAATTGTGGATTTCTTCCCGCAGTTTTCTTCACGATGTCCTACAGTTTTGCAAAAATTGCAGGTTATATCGCATCTTCCATAATGTTTCTTTTTGCATTTCCTGCAGAATGACGGAGTTGGAGATTCCCCTGTTCCTCTTCTCTTGAAGCTGTTATTATTACCCGTACGAAATCCTTGGGTAAATTTCTGAGCCAGTTCCTTCTTCCTGTTTTCATCTTGCGTGCGTACCAGTTCGTCAGTTAGGGTATTGGCTAATTCCACAGCATCGTCAATCGTACGAGGTCTCGCAGCTTTAACGATATTGCGTATTTCACTAATCAGTCCCCAAATATAGCAAGAAATGAGTACCGGTTCTGGCGAAGCCAGTGTTGGTACCACTCTAGCATATTCAAAGAATGTCGAAGTATAACCGCGACAATCTACACCCATCATTCGATGGTTTAAGAACTTATTCGCCATTTGATCTCTTTCATATTCGGGGCAGAATTTTCTTTCTACAAGAATCTTAAATTCTTCCCATGTCATGGCATAAGCCCGATCTCTTCCTTTGGCTTGTAACACCGTGTTCCACCATTCTAGTGCCCCTTCTTTGAAAAGATTTGACGCGTACATGACCTTGTCATCCTTAGCACATTTACTGATTGTAATCACTGCCTCGGTTTTCTCTAACCAACGCAGTGATGCAGTTGCTCCTTCATTGCCTGCAAATTCAGTGGGTTTACAAGCAAGAAATTCTTTATAAGTGCAACCAGGTGTTGCAGCTTTCATTTTCTTAGGGAGCGGAGCTTGCCGTGGTTCATTATCATGATTAACATGATCATTGCCTCCGTTTATGCTATTACTGAAGTTATCTTCAGAAATACGTTTGCTAGGAATGATTTGTTGCGGTTCTATTGGATTTTTAACAGCAGCAACGATTGCTGGAATAGCGTTGGCTATCCCTTGAGCAACGATATTTTCTATATCCTGCCTAGTCATATATTGATCCCCCGGTTGTTGATCAGATTGATTAACCTCATTAACTGGTTCATTATTAGCGTTTTCCATCTGATAATTAATATATATAATTTATTAGTATCAAATAAATAACAGTTACACAACACAATTATACAGAGTTCATAACACCAATATAGCCAAAACTATCGATTTCTCGATTTCCATTTATATTTAATAGTATGCATCAATACACACATTTATCTTACAAAGTTTTATTTTAGGTTCTTTTACAGACTGATTTTTACTATTACTATTACATAACCACAGTTCCATAAATCCCCTATCCTTTGTCAGATGATATTCTAGTAACGGCGTTCCCTTTCATCGTATTTCCAGGAGATCTGTCCCCCAATCTCTTGGATCCTATTCCCAGCATCCATTAGTTCTTCGCCAAAGTGGCGGAGTTCAGCCATATTCTTGTTACTCATTGGTGGATTTGGTAAAGGTTCTGGATCGAACTGAGGAAAAAGCTTATAGGGATTGTTTTGGAACTGTATTTCATTAGTCAACCATTTGTCTATTCCTAAAGGTTGCGAGTGAATTGAAGGGTTTGGAATAGCTGGTTCTAAGTTCATTGGTAGTTGTGTTTCAAGAGAGTGAATAAAAACATTTTCATTAATAGGCTTAATAATATTATAGCTTGCCAATATAAAATCTAGCTCTTCCTGAGATGGTAACCCCTCAATTTGTCTAGAGCTTTCCCCAATTTTCATTTTCTTAGGCTTGGGTTTCTCGAGAGGTGAAGCGTTGAATTCTATAGGTTCTTCTATGTCTGGTATATACCTATTGAAATCTCTGGAAACCTCTATTCTTACCGGATAAAGATTTAAATTCTGAAGGGCGTCAGACAAGTTACTCATGCTGTTTAGCAAAATACACAATTACTAAGTTAAAATCATAACAAAATTTTATAGAAAAACTTTTAAATATTATTTCATACTGGGTAACTACCAAAACAACTGAAAATTAAAACATACTAAGGTTTACTTATTTATTTACTGGGTAAGGTTTCTAGACTGTAGGAAATCCGGGTGCTAAAACTTTGAGTCAGATTATTTTAAAGATTTGTAATTATTGCTACAGTGGCTAGCATATAGAGATCTGCCTATACTGTACACAATTATTCAGATAATAAAACACATAATCACAAAATAGTAATTAATAAAAAATAAGTATTTTCTAAATACTTAATTGGCTTAAATCAGTGGCTCTGATACCACCTTTTTCTGTCACGGCCCCCGACCTGGTTTGACCCGTTTCAGGAGCCGCGGGACAGAAATCCCGTGGTATTTAATTAACAGCGGAAGTTTCTTCAGGATTTTTTTTAGCTGAAATATTTCCCGATTATTTTGTTTCACAACTCGGGATAAAACCCGGTAATTTACAATCTTGAGATTTCATGAAGAAATCTTTTATTTTACAAAACATGTTTCTTTATTTTATACTGAGCCACTTCCTTAAGCTTGTAGTGCTTCGCGGCACTTTTCTTGGATCACAACAGATCACCTGAAACATGTTTGAAAAAGGTTTTGTCAGCGGGAAATACTGAGTGAATCATTCTTTTTACTAAAACGACTCTTTTGTTATAATTTACAGTATTAAGAGCGATTACAATGTTTCTGATATCAAACCAACTACCCACGGTATTTGTCACTCGACCGGATCTGTGACTATGGTCATATCCCCCATTGGCTGCCCCAATGGTGACGATTATCAAGTAATGTATACAAACCCCACATACCGGCTGTAACTTGGTGATTACAAAGACTTAATCCCCGTAATTATAACTTTGAAATAAACATGCTTTTGTAAATAGATTTGATAAAAAGAGAATGACTCACATTGCAGATTTAATTGAGCAGAGCCTAGCCTACTGATTAGCCTTTTAACCTAATTTAATAACAGGCACACAATTCGGTTAGTAACTTAATACAGCATTTACGATAACTCACGAGATTAAAACCTTCACAACGAATGACAAAGTGCGATACTTAAACATCCATCGAATTAACGACGAATGACAAAGCATAAACCCTAATGTGGGCAGCACTTAAACATCCATTGGATAGTTTAGTCGATCGGACATTGAATCGTAGCAGCGATCGAGTTAATACCCGGTATCGGAGCAGCACCCGACTAATTAAAGTTGTATTTTCGAGTTCAAAGCTTTATCAATTCGTTTTTACGAAAAGATTTTGACACCAGTGGATTGTGCGAGTGATGGGCTATTTATAGCTGAAATTTAGACCTCACGCGGCCCGCGTAAAGCCTTAGCTCACCCTTACGCGACCCGCGTTGCCACCCAGTCTACGACTAGCTTTGACCAGTCATCAGTAGAGTAGCCAGGTGGTTCGATACGTGGATCCGGATACTTATCCGGTCAACACAGGTTTGACGCGGCCCGCGTAAGACCTGACTTGTCTTTTACGCGGCCCGCCTGAAACCTAGAATTTTGTTTTTCTTGCTTTTTAATGTAGGATAAGGTTTCGGGGGTCCGGGTTTGAATTTACGGGTATTTTTTTTAGGATAATTTTGAGAGTCCTTACATTTTTCTTGCCGGAAACTAGGGGTGAGCATACAACCGAATTAACCAAACCGTAACCGAAATAACCGAAAAAACCGAACCGAAATAACCGATAACCGAAATAACCGAAGGGTTGGTTATTTATATTTTTAATAACCGATTTTTGCGGTTCGGTTATGGTTATTCTTATTTTCATAACCGCAAATAACCGAACCGAACCGAATAAACATAGCCAAATCCGTAGCACCATAAGTCTTTAAGTTTGTATTTAAATGCTTAACCATGGCCTAATCAATATGTATCTTTGGTGAAGTATTTGAATGTTTAAACTTTTAACCATGACCCAACTTTGATGAATATTGCACTACAACTTTTTATGTTTTGATTAAAAAGTGTCGAATTTAAAAACCACTTTGTGTTCGTATGTATGTTTCCACATAACACGTGAATACACGTGTTACTTTTGTTTTGGAATTAGTATGCATATGGTAGTGAAATATAATTGATTAACCGTATATTTATTGTTTGCGCATTAATTTTGCTCGACCCACACATTTAAAGTCCAACATTAGAAACAATGAAAATAACCGACCTATAACCGAACCGAAACCGCATTAACCGCAATAACCGATTAACCGAAACCGCATTAACCGAAACCGAACGGTTATGATTTTTGATAACCGCAATGTGCGGTTATGGTTTCGGTTATAGGTAATAACCGAACCGAACCGCACCATGCTCACCCCTACCGGAAACCTTCGATGGTTCTCAACC
Organism: Helianthus tuberosus; assembly: GCA_030545235.1. Taxonomy (NCBI): domain Eukaryota; kingdom Viridiplantae; phylum Streptophyta; class Magnoliopsida; order Asterales; family Asteraceae; genus Helianthus; species Helianthus tuberosus. Next base: position 171,968,769 of record CM060360.1, read on the forward strand.
AGTTTTCATAGGGCATATCCGCGGGATGGTATGCCCTTGCCCTCTCAAGATCATCGTAACCTCCCTTGCTATCAAATAATTGTCTAGCTTCATACTTGCGGTCTGTGTACCGCTTCATAAGCACACTCCTAATACCACCCTTCAAGTTTTTCGCCTCATAATCACGTTCCACTTCATCAAAATTGAAATTTTCCTACAAATTAAATAAAAAAGTTAAAATATCATATATAAATTAGATTTGCATGTGCTTAAATATTTGATAAAATTTTATGCATATAACTTATTTACCCGTAAGTGGTTCATGACGGCATCCTTGTAATGTTGTTCAACGTTATCCCATCCAATTTTATCAAACGGGATGGTCCGCCACATATACATGCCGGCCTCCCTTGAAAACATGTCTCTTGATTTACCAACAGGGGTAAACGTGACCTGTCTGTCAAACGTAAGCGATACAGCCCCCCCCCCCCGCTTTTACTAGACGCTGTAGTTTCTCGTTTTTGGCTTTCCCCCTAACCTTCTTTGGGGGAACCGCTGCAATTAAAACAAAAATAATTAGTAACAACATTTATAATATATAAAATATAAGGACTACAAAATAATTTAGTAAAAGACTTACCGTCTGTCTCGTGCGTGCCACGAAATCCACCAGGAGGAAGCGGTGGATCACCAGCGCCGTCACCCCCATGTCCCCAGGGGGCCACATCCGCCATCAAATAAGCGAATATCAACAATACCGAAAACATAATCCCTATAAAGTTACAAATGTTACAGCATGTGTATCTAATAGAAATTAAGGGAAAGTACAACAAGTATAACTCAAATTCAAATAAATATTTCAAACAAGTGGTATTTCATTTCTGCCATAGTTTTTAAGCTGGAATTTTTACATTTGGTACACGAACATCTAACTTCATCGTGGTTTTTTATCACTCTTTCACACATCTCGATAAATGACTTGAGTCCTTGCTTGTAGTGAGGTGAATGACGTGGGGAATCAATCCAACTTTTATCGATAGGCATTATGCAACTGAAAGAAAATCTAATTTAGGATTAACAAAACAAGGGTAGGCTGCTAAACCCACTTTTTGAACACTTTATCTCATATGTGAATGTGTATTACATGATTGTTTGTTTAAGAAAAATTCGGCAGCATTTCCTCTTAGCTCCCAAGTATATATGTAACGATATATATACCAGAGGAGCAAAGAGAAAATGATAACCGAATCCTTCTTAAACAAACAATCATGTAATACACATTCACATCCTAAATGAGATAAAGTATTCAAAAAGCAGTCCCAAGATAAACGGGGACAACCCGAAATTAATTTCTAAATCAATTTCAGGCGGGTATTTCTAAGCTCGTTATGTTTAAAATGATTAATTCAAACACGGGCACAGTTTTTTAAGCTTGTTATTTTCTTAATGATTGTTTTAAATTTTGGGCGGAACGTTATGTTTTAAATCATGATTTCAATTTCGATTGGGTGTTTTCTTAGCTCGTTATGTTTGAAATGAAGAATTCAATATCAGGCACGATTTTTAAGCTCGTAATGTTCTTCATAATGGTTTATATTTCGGGCGCGTATTTTCTTAGCTCCTTTTGTTTTAAATGATGATTTCAATTTTGGCGGGTATTTTCTATGTTCGTTATGTTTTAAATGATAATTTTAATATAAAGAGGGTATTTCCTAACTAATATATATTTGTCAAATTTAAATATAAATGTTTTAAAACCTAAACACAAATATACAAATTATCAAACTTAAACTTTTTTTCTCAAACCTAAACATAAACATAGAAATTATCAACTTAAACATATATTTTTTTTTTCAAACATGACCATAAACATAGAAATCATGAAACTTAAACATAATGTATGCACATTAACACATACTTTATTTATAGACTTACAAACCCACATACATGCTTACATACACCTACATAAACATACAAACATTCATCCTTACATACACATTTACATACTTTATACAAACATACATAAACATAAAAATTATCAACTTAAACATATTTTTTTTTCAAACATGACCAAACACACATTTTGACCAAAACCACATCATTTATGCATACTTACATACACATTTGCATACTTTATAGAAACATACATACTAACATACACATTTTTCACCAACATACTAACATACACCTACATACATACATTCATTCATTCATTCATTCATACACTTACATACCCACATACATGCTTACATACACCTACATACACAAATACATAGACTTTCTTATACAATTTGACCAAAACCACAAAATTTATACACACTTACATACACATTTGCATACTTTATACAAACATACATACTAACATACACATTTTTCACCAACATACTAACATACACTTACATACATACATTCATTCGTACACTTACATACCCACATACATGCTTACATACACCTACATACACAAATACATAGATTTTCATATACACATTTTTCCCAAACACACCTACATTATACATTTGACATACTAACATATACCTACATTATACATTTACATACCAAAACAAAAAAATATTCAACATCTAAACTTTGAAAAAAAATACATATAAAACTAACCTTATTTTCAAGTTTCCAAGAGATGTAGACCGCGTAGACGAGGTAGTGACCGGAGAAGTGACGGTGGTGATCGGAGAAGTGATGGTGATGATCCGATTTCACTACCAAACACACAAAAACACACAAAAATATACAAAAATTAAAGCCTATCATATGTATATAACAAAATAAAGAAGAAATGTAACAAAAACAAAGCTTTACTAACCGATTTGGGCAAAATCCGCTTGTTTCCGGCGGTAGATGGAAGTTGTTTGGGGGGAAAAGTGAAGAAAGAGGGAGAAATTCGCGCTGTATAGGGACTGATGTTTTTTGACCATTAGCGGCGACGTCGTGTCGCCGGTATTGATGTTTGTCGCCGGTAAAGGTTTGACCAGAGATAAGGATTGTGTGGCTAGGGATTAAAGTTCTGACAAACACTTTTAGCGGAGACCGGCTGTCGCCGGTATTGATGTGCCCTTGTCGCCGCTAATAAGTTCTAATTCCCCAACCGTTAGATCAGGATTTTGATCAACGGCTGGGGTTTCGTTTCAGCATCTGGCACGCGGATCGACCAATAGCGACGACGTTTGGCCTGTCGCCGCTAATGGTGTCGCCACTAAAAGTATACAATTCTTGTAGTGACCTAACTTTTTTTACTGAACGGATATTGAGTCTGGATTTCTAAACACTATGCTTCGTAATAAGAGTTCATTCAGTTTACTAGCAGTTAATCAGGTTAAAAATTTTAACTTCTACCAAACAAAAGATTTTACTAAAATATTGGTTGGAGCCCAAACGATAAAGAATGAGACTCTCCAAAAATAGGCGTATGCCATTATAGAGCAACGAGCACACGGTATTCTTTAGTAAAAGGCGAAAGAATAGTTCGCTTTGTGCTCATTGCATGGCTGCGTATCTTTTCCACTTCCACCTGTTTCTTTTATATAACACTCCTCCTACCTCTGTGTTTCTACTACCCAACCGATGTGTGATCAAAAAACATATTACATTGTGTTTTGTATATTCATCGGCTTGTGGAAAAAATCATCAGCTTGTGAAAAAAAAAAAACTGTATAAGAAAATGATTCTAATGGACCTTGAAAAGAAGTCCATTTGTATCTTGGAAAAACAGCACTCATCTCAAACCAGAAGAATGAAAAAAGATGGTTGTAGTCTTGTAGATGATAAAATAGTTATGAGAAAGACAAATTTTTTTTAAAAGAACAAAATGCAATCAAATAAGAAAACATACCATTCTTTAAGAAGACCACTTGAATAGAGAAGTGAATGAACATCACCATGACCATGCGGTTGTGTCTATTAAGAAAAACAAAAATGGTTTATATTTGGGACGAACTTGATGTTATGATAAAGACACAACGATACCAGTTTATATATATATATATATATATATATATATATATATATATATATATATATGTATGTATAGGGTAAGGTTCATGCGAGAACCACCTTTATTGCGAGAACCGCGAGAACCAATGTGAACACAACCTAAAATAGCAAAAAAAACCTACCCCCCCCCCCCCCCCCCCCCCAACTAAATGCTAAAAACTAAAACCCCAAGCTAAATGTTAAAAAAAAAAAAATTTGCTACTTAAAGTAGCGATTTTTTTATAAAAAATATTAAAAAAAATTGTGTGTTTTTTAGCTATTTTTAGACATTTTTTGCTGTGTTCACATTGGTTCTCGCGGTTCTTGCAATAAAGGGTGGTTCCTAACGGATCTTTGTCCTATATATATATATATACACTTTAGAAAGTTAACATCACATATAGGGTAGTGGTGTTCAGGTAGGGTACCCTCTTAGGGTACATCGCCCTCATTGACAAGGTAGTTGTTTGGGGTTGTATTCACCGATTAGGGTAGATGTGAGAGATAGTTGTTTGTGGGCCTTCAACTCTACCTACCGAATCATCCATCATTTTCTATATTTCTTTTAAAGAAAAATGGTTTTAGGATATTTGAGAGAAGTGTTGCCATTGATTAAAGGGTTTAAGTGTTGTCGATGATATTAATAACATGACATTGTAGGTTTAATAGAACTTAAGGTAGTGTGTAGCACCCCTCCCACCCTTAAAAGAGTTGAAGAAAGACTATGGAAAAACTAAGGTCACAGTGGCTCTTAGTGGTGGGAAGGTGAAATATGCACCCCTTGAATCATTAGAAGTGTGAAACAACTATAGGGGATGGTTCCGGTACAAACCATATTTATCATACAAACCGTAAGAACAGATTCTAGCACTTAAAAAATGTTAAATTAGCACATACCAAAACAATACATACATAAAAGTAACACATTTGAATTATATTAGCACATGAAAATTAATCAAGATAATTGATTTTATCACACATTTAAATGATATCAACACTTTTCTTAATCAGCACATTGAAAACAAAAGGAAGATCAAAATAAAGAATTAATTGCTCGTTAGCATATTTATAGGGAATTTAATATAACTGATATTATTTAGGATATTATTTTATCATTTCTCTATAATTGGTTGTATGCTACGTGACACTTTTTAAATGGTTCTTATAATTTGTATACGAAATGTGGTTTGTATTTGATCCTACTCCAACAACTATATAATATTCCCACTAAAGCAATGGCAGGAGATTTACATAATTATATTTGTAAGGGGAGGGGGGGGGGGGGGTGGTTCACTAGTGATAGAATCTATCACTCACAAGCACCAATCAAGTTTCGCCATGTCATCAACCATTTTTCCATCATTCACAACCTTTTTTAGGCGGGGTGGTCATCACTCACCACCACACCCAACAATTTCCCCCCAACCAACAAATACCCTCACAAAATAAATCTTCACGCGTTGAAAAAATAACGAAAATCGGATTTCGTGGAAGATTAACGCGTTGAACTTTTAGCCGGCGGTGGAGGATAACGCGTGATGGATGGTGGCCGTGATAGTTTAACGCACGAGCCCGCCTCCCCTAACAAGATTAGTGTTCATGCTATGCTCCACCTTATCAATGAACATTAATTACAAATAGTGTAGAGCCTATAGTATTATAACGTGAAGTGGATAGACTTGATCTCTTTAATTATCTCTTTATTTAAATTTAATATTTTATCTTATTTAGTTTTCATTTGAATTATGATTCCTATCTTATAAATAGAATCTTTAGAGTTATTGGTTAGTTAGTTAGTTTTTATTGAATCTATACTATCTATAAAAGGAGCTTAGAGCATGACCTCACTTTGCTTACGTGTCAGCATATTAGGTACGCCACCTAGGATGCCACATAGATTCGGCTGATGTCATTCCGCTGATCTCATAAATCATTTTTTTAAATCATTTTAAATCTCAATGTATATACAAATCAGTATTTCAAATTAGAAAAATTATGTTTATTTTAGGAGGTAAATTTGAAAATGCATGAGGATTTCACCATTTGAATTTGAAATTCAAAATGGAGAAAGAGGTTCAATAAATGCTTTGCAGGGAATCAATATCACATGTCAAATATACAATCTCATTCCAAAATTCAAACCACCGCCCTCTTTCCCTTTCCTTCTAAATCAGGTTTCTCTCACTCTCTCTCTCATAAAAAACCCTTTAGATCTCTCTCTCTAATAGTTCATCTAACCTCAAATCTCACATATTTTCTACCTTTTTTCCTCAAACTGGTGCGTACACTCATCTTCACCATTCTTATTTGTTGTTTCATTTCAGTTCGTAGTGAGATTTTTTCACCAAGATCAACAGATTTGAGCATCCCCGTTTGTGGTGCTGTGAAAAAGGTTATACCTTTCTTGCTTTGTATCCAGTTTTGGTAGCTATTCTGTTGTGGGTTACCTCTGTTTTTAAGTTTAGGCTGTGGATTTGAAATTTTGAATTACAATTGTCAGTACACAAACCCTAATTTTGCTCTGTTTGCTCAAAGGGCAAACTGTTGGTGTGATTAGAGCTGGTCGTATTGGATCTGCTTATGCTAGGATGATGTGAATATTTGTTCTACACTTTAAATTTAGGTTGTAAATTATGCATCAATTTCACTCACGCATGAGTTACATTTTGTGATGTTTTGAACCAGAACGTGACTAGCCGCGATTACAAGGAAGATGTGAGGATGAGTAACATTGGATTAGTGATCAGTCCTCTCTTAAGGTGCGCTCGATTTTTGTTGAATCAAAGAGTTTTTTTTCCTTAGATTGATATGTTTCGATTGTGTATTGATCAATTGGATATGTTTCAATTGAGTTTCACCTAGCAAGGAAGTCTTTAACCGGGTTTAATAACAACAGCAATGGAAGTTTTTGAAGTGGAATGTGAATTTAATTAAGGATATTATTGCTGGGGAAATTTCAGGATGATGCATCTGAGTTTAAAAGACACTTTTTTTTTGAAAGACAACATTGTAAGTACATTTCATCACTGCAATATGTTTTCATTTCAAAATGGAGATGCTAATATACAAAGGGAATATTTTTACAAAAAATATTTTGTATGCACACTAATTGTGAGATTTGCAAAGTCAATTTGAGAGCTATAATTCTGCATTTATTACTTCATACTACCTTTGTCCAGTAAAATTTACAGCATTCGGTTGGTCAATTGTTTATAAGAACACAATTATATGGCTAATATGCCATTTTATGATAGGTACTAGGTAATATGGGCAAATAGGCAAATTCTAATTTGATTAACGAGCATTCCAAAATAAAATAAAATAAAATATTATAATATTGGTTTTTTAAATAGTGGGAGTGATATTTTCTTTCCAAAAATTGTAATACGTTTAGACTGTCTTCAAATCTTGTGTTTGTATATTATGGGCAAAGTCACCCATATATTATTATTGGCAACTATAACTCATTTGTTTATGAATATTAAATGAGTTGATTTGGGTCAAACGAGATGAAATTCTTTTTATTATGCTTCATCTAAACTATGTTAATTGTTTAAATTTTATTGCAAAGTAATCTATAAAAAAATTAAAGAATGATTTTTTGCTCATCTTTTTATGTTAGTTACTTAAACACATTGAAACAACATATCTTGCAGCCTGCTCTAATACTACTGAACAACCCATATGAAATATCTTTCTCTAAAACATGAGTCTCACTTTTGTGTGCAACTATTTGCAGATCTCTCAAATCATTGGGGAGCCTACTAAAGGTACCGAAGGAAACAACAAATAGTATAAGTGTCCCATTTCTCTCGACGCAATGTATGATCCCTGTCATTATTAGTTTTACTTTGAACTTGGATACATAATTGGTTTGATGAAGGCAATATTTGACTATATTATTGTCACTACAACGAGATTATCGGTGCAAATTGTTGGTTTTATCACTGCTAAAAGAAAAAGGGGTTGCAAATATACATAAGCAATGCTTACGTGTCCATCTCACACACACAAAGGTTAAGTCAAAGATGGTTTGAATTGTGATTTCTAAACTTCTTATAAAGGTTAAGTCAAACATGGTTTGAATTGTGATTTCTAAACTTCTTATAAAGGTTAAGTAAAACATGGTTTGAATTGTGATTTCTAAACTTCTTATAAACTCGACAATGGTATTTTTAGGAAATCGAAGGACCACAAAAGAAAATGACATGGAATAAACAAGTAGCAACTTCTTTGAATGAGAGCTTAGAAGAACTTTAGGTTAGTTTTTAGTTAATTTTTTTTGTTTACTTCACTACGAGATTTGGTCTTTTATTTGATCTTAATCTTCTGGATATCTTTGTTGTTTCACTGGTCACATTTTTAACATACATGTACCCTTCTTCTAATTTGATTGATTAACAAACATGTTATTGTGTGCAAAATTAGGATATCGTGAAATCGTTGATGCTTTCTTTCTGTGGTTAAAACAGATGTTAGAAACAGTGTTTTGGGTTAAAACAGTGTTTTGTGGAGGAAAAGTGAAACCACTATTTTGGGTTAAAACAGATGTTAGAAACAGTGTTTTGGGTTAAAACAGATGTTAGAAAATAAAACAGTGTTTGAAACCACTGTTGGGTTAAAACACTGTTTTGGAGAGAAAAAGTGAAACCACTGTTTTGGGTTAAAACAGATGTTAGAAACAGTGGCAGTAGGATGAAGTGTGTGAGCATTTGTATTTGGTTTAAGGTATTGGGTAAAGGATCCTGTAAAAAGTGCCCAAAGTGTGAGAAGGGTAAGAAATAATGTGGTGATGACAAGTGTCCTATATCTAAATTAATTCAAAAGGGTGAATTAGTAATTTTCTATTTTCTTTCAATTAATTGATTTAAAGATAACTGCCCAAAATAACTTCCACCCTTTATTATAGGAATTCGATTTTAGGAATTAATCTACGAATGTGTGTAGTGTTATATAATTCTGTAGTGCAACAACCATTCAGAACTGCATAGTGTTATATATTTTTTATATAGTGTTATATAGTGTTACTTGGTGTTATATGGTGTTATAATATGGTTTTTGGTGTTATATAATTTTGTAGTGTTATATAACTCTGTAGCGCAACCATCAAAAAACACTATATAACACCATCAATTATTAATTCTGTAGTGCAACCACCATTTAGAACTGTATAGTGTTATATATTTTTTATATAGTATTATATAGTGTTACATGGTGTTATATAGTGTTCTTTGGTTATATAGTGTTATATGATGGATGCATAGTGTTATATAGTGTTATATTTTTCTGGTAGCATGCCTATGATGGATATATAGTGTTATATATTGTTATATATTGTTATATGATAGATGTATAGTGTTATATGATGGATGTATAGTGTTATACGTTTCTTTGCAGCAGTTACATATTTTTCTATTTTTAGAATTTAGGATCGAGATAATTTAGCAATTAAATTTGAATAGCTAGTTTTTAGGAGATTGATGGCGGTTACCATATTTGAAACATTGGAAAAGACACTATTGCCCTTTAATTTTACATAAGGTCCTTCTAATTAAAACACAATTTACATTTTATACCCTATTGATCTCAACCATTAGATCAAATATCCAATGGTTTAAAACACTTCTTACCCTTCTCACATTTTAGACACTTTTTACCATATCCCTACCCTAAGGTATTGATCCTAAACATAAGTGCTTTTTGTTACTTATAACCGTTTTAAACACTATTTTGGGTTAAAACAGATGTTAGAAACAGTGTTTTGGGTTAAAACAGATGTTAGAAAATAAAACAGTGTTTGAAACCACTGTTGGGTTAAAACACTGTTTTGGGGAGAAAAAGTGAAACCACTGTTTTGGGTTAAAACAGATGTTAGAAACAGTGGCAGGTAGGATGAAGTGTGTGAGCATTTGTATTTGGTTTAAGGTATTGATCCTAAACATAAGTGCTTTTTGTTACTTATAACCGTTTCTATACAGGATGATGCTAAGGAAGCATCTGAGACAAAAGCTGCTGTGCAACCAACCTCTAAAGCAGAGGAGGGGAGTGGTGATAATAATGATGAGGGCTTAGATGATAGTTCTAAAGAGGAGCATGGACCTGAATCCACGAAGAAAATGGTTGAGTGTCAGCAGAACAAGTGGTTGGTGTTTAGTGTTCGACTGTAATCTTTGCTATATTCGCGTTATTTTAAGTTAAGGTCAGTGTGAACACGCACTTTCACTATCAGTTCGTAAGATGTGTGATTTTATAGTTCATACAAGTTGATCGTGTGATTGATTTGTTTGGAGCATTGAAAATGGCAGAGACACTTCATGGAACTCTTCACACTACGTTCTCTGAGGTTGATAAGATTAATGGCTATGGTGGCAGTAATTTTGGTAAGGTATATTTATAATGATTTGTTTCTAGGTAGTACTTTGGGGATGATTCTTTTAGTTTGACTATATTATATGAAGAAAAATGATTGGTATACAATATATGACTAATTTCTTTCACTGTGAACCATCGATCAATGGTGACGGAACGGAGTCCTTCCGACGAAACTCTGGTAAGTCTTCCTCTAATTGCATGTTCCAGGTTTATACGAGTTGGATGACCATGAAAGAAAATCCTAGCCGCCGTCTCCCACGATGGCAGCTAGGGTTCCAGCGAAGACTTTCGACGAAACTCCGATAAGTCTTCCTCTAATTGCATGTTCCATTGATTTTTAGATTGGTTAGTGTAATGACTATTGTGACCATTACCTGTTGTAATGACAGTGGTTCCGTAACCCGAGCTCCGGTAGATGAGCCTAGGGTTCCGACGAAGGTAAAGGCATCGGAGGCTAAACCACCAGTGTAGGTGTTGTATAACGTGTCAATGTCTAATTTCTTTGTCAGTAACGAACCTGTGAAACTTTAATTAAATTGTCAAACTGGTATTGAGCTTTATTGCTGTGTTACCTATCCATTTTGGTCTTAATCTAGGTTTATGGAATCATAGTTATGTAATCTTGGTTCCAACTTTTAAATTCTGTTTCTTGAAAATAATTCTTAATGTGTGATAGTGTGTGATCATGTACCTGCAGTGATTTCTATGTCAAATACAATGATCATTTATTGCAAAAAGAAGATATATTTGGGCCTCTTAATCTATCAGTCTAAAGGCGAGTGACGCGAAGATATATAGTGGAGTGACGAGGATGATTTGGGTTACATGTCAGGTGTTTAACGGTGGTATTATGACAACGATCGAAGATGACAGAGGTAGAGGGATTAAAGATGAATAGTCGACGGGAGTGAATTTGTTTGGCCGTCTTTTGTTGTGCACTGCAAAATCATGGTAATTTCTAGATTTTTTTTTTACATTTTATGTTGCTTTAGGGATTGTTCTTTGGATTTATAATAAGACTTTGATTTTGTTTCTTGGCTACTTCCAATTGCTCTCAGAGGTTAGACGTTACGGGAAGTGCAACTGCCAGCGCGAGTGGATTCATTAAAGGAGAGTCTATTGATTCAGCTTTCATGGATTTATCTTTGTACGTAAAGGACAAAGACTACAGGTTATATATATGGATTTTGTTTAACTTGTATGTGGGTTTATTTTTCTATTTGCTGATGTAGTTGTTATGGTTGTAGTTTGGATGTTTTGCCCCCATCAGTATCTTTGTAAGGTTAGTACATGTATGCCTTTTTCGATCTGATAACGATTTGTATAGATCTGAATCGATTCAATTTTTGTTGTTTTTAAATTTCAATAAGCCTTTGTTGTGATTTTGTTGTAGTTTGGTGATTCTGATGGGAGATTTTATGTTTTCTTATCTTTTTTGCTTAGTAGAAGTAGGTTTATCTTGATAGATGTTAGTATTACTTGAACTAATTCTGATTTATATGGATCATAGTTAATAAAGGGGAGCGCACTCAAGGCGCATAGGTCTCGCCTGGGGCCTAGACGCAAAGCGCAAAAAAAAGCGAAGGATGGAAAAAACGCACAATGAAAAAAGTAAAAAATATACTATGTATGATAAAAAAACGCACAATGAACTAAATGTTTTCACTCATAGCAGCCCTTCGTTTCCTTCTATCGAGAAATCTGGACATATCGATCTAGGAGGGCATCATGGAGGATCATATCTTCTATTGACCAGAAGAAAGAGAGCCGTGGGAATGAAGATCATGTCAAGCTAATTAAGGACTATAGGGCGAGAAACGAGACCGAACTAAGCAAAATTTATGACGGATCATATGTTTAACAATGTTTTATAAAGATATGTAACTAAACACAAAGAATTTAAATAATATATTATAATATGTTTTTAGTATTTGATTCCGATCGTTATTAGAACAAACCCGTGTATTCACACGGGCGTACACCTAGTTTTAGTTGAAAGAACATTGTTCTTGGAACCATTTGATTTGTTTTTGTCGTCATTGATTACTAATCGTTATTGAACCATTTGATTGCATTTGAAACTACATCATTACATGCCATAGGGTTTCGTTACATATAGAATCACTTCCAGAAAATAAAGATCTCAGATTTAAAATTCACTCCAAACCACAAAAACGTTAAATCATCCCTCTTTACACTTTACACGACCATGTTCAAGTTTCAAACCGTAAACAAAACTGTTACGATAGACCCTTTCCCATCAAATCAAACAAAAGTGAAACCAACCGCCATTACCCTTTTCTTTTTAAACCAAACCAAGAACCAAAAATCACTACACAAACATCTCTCTCATCCCATCTCTATCTTGGTAAGTCTCTCTCTCTCTCTTTCTCTCTCTATATCTATAACCTTTTTACCCTAAACTTTCTCTCTCTAAAAACCTCTCTTTCAACTCGCACGTTTTCTGGATTCTCCAACAAGAGGTTTATATATCTAGGGTTTATTTCAAAATTTGAATCGTTTTCTGATACGTGCCCATGATCTCCATGACATGTTCCCATGCAATTCTATTATTTTCCTTATTTCATGTTTAGTGGTTAGTTAATTAAGAGTGTTAGTGGGTTAGTGGAGTGTTATTTTCTTATGTAGTTTCCTTTCTTGAAGGCTATATAAAGCCAACTAGTTGTTTATTTTATTTATGAATGAAAAATATAAAAGATAGTTATCTCAAATCTTGTTTCCTACTATTTTCTTTTGAGGTTAATCCACTCAACGGATTATTTATCCCAAATCCGATTGGTTCATATCATTTTCATTGGCGCGCACTTATATCCTCCTGTTCGATTTAGGGTTTAGCTTGGTTTAACCAGTATCCTATCGATATTTTTATTATTGTTGAATCTATCGATTTGTGTTTCATAACATTGATTTTGAACGTTGATTAGGTTTTGTTATTTAAGTTACATATGCTTTGATTCTTCTTGTTAGTTTTGTTATAAATAATAACTTTCCTTGAGATTTCTAAACGCTTTGTTAGTTAAATACAGAGAGGTTGCAATAATGGCTGATAAAGACTGGGAGATATTCAGAGAGTGGAAGTTAGCGCACGCCAAATCATACCCTACTGCTGACGAGGAGAAGAGGAGATTCGAAACCTTTCAGCAACATCTTCGTGAAATAGAGGCTCATAATGCGGGTCCAGACGCAGCGTATTATAAGAAAGGCTTGAACCCTTTTTCGGACATGACTTTTGAGGAGTTCAAGATAGGGTTTCTCAAACACGATAGCGTCGATGATGGCTTGTATGACACTGAAACGGACGAGGACGAGGTATGTCCATCGCCAAAGTAAATATTTGTACCAAAAAAGATTCACAAATATTCGGCGAAAGAATAGTTCGCTTTGTGCTCGCTGCATGGCTGCGTGTCCTTTCTCCTTCCTTGTACCTCTTTACATTACACCCTTCCTCTCTGTGTACTTCTACAACCCCACCAATGTGGGATCAAAAAACATGTTACAGTGTTACTTATATTCTATATAATGTTTTGTATTCTATGTTATACAGCCAATGATTAACACGCAACGCTCACGATCCACAAGGTCTGTTCAAAGCTGAACAATTCATCGATTATATAGTGTTAGTTAACCACAGAGAAACAGGCTATATTTGGACCAACTTGACTAATTCATTATTTGTCAACTATACTTTATGTTACGCGTACAAAAGCAAATTAGTATAGATCAGGAACTGAAACAAGCATTTGAACAGATTCAACCAGGGAACCGATTTTACTAGAAGTCAATAAGGTTTAAAAAATTCAACTTCTACCAAACAAAAGATTTTACTGCGAATATTGGTTGGAGCCCAAACATAAAGAATGGGACTCTCCAAAAATAGGCGTATGCCATTTTAGAGCAACGAGCACACGGTATCCTTTAATAAAAGGCGAAAGAATAGTTCGCTTTGTGCTCATTGCATGGCTGCATATTTTTTCCACTTCCACCTGTTTCTTTTATATAACACTCTTCCTCCCTTTGTGTTTCTACTGCCCAACCGATGTGGGATGAAAAAAAATGTTATATTTGTGTTTTGTATATTGGAAAGACAACCAAGGACAACTGAATAAGAATTGTGTTTTGTATCCAATAGTGTCGGACCGACGTATGCCACATTAGAAAAAAATATACATAAAAGGGTCAGTGTTACACGGTTTCCTTAAAACAGATTGTGGTTGCTATACCTAAAATCACAAGCGGAATCATGTGTTGTTGGCTTTGCTGAAAACTCGTTAAAACAGAATCTCTAGCTTATATCGTGTATCCTCTATTTGAATTGAGGTAGAAAACTTTGTTTTATAGTCATATTAAACAGAAAATATAAACGGCATTAATTAAGCATTTTAAAATGCAATTCAAACGAGTTAGTGGACTTTACAAACCGATTAAAACATTTGTGTCGTTAACGAGAATCCTTCTGTTTCAATATATATTACATCAGCTTCGACTCATAAGTAAGTGATCAGCTCAAATCTAGGGGTGTTCAAAAAGTTCGCGGCTCATGGCTCGTTGGAAAAAAAGCTCGTTTTGTTTTCGAGCCGAGCCAGCTTGAGCCAGGGTGCTCAGCTCGATGGCCTGGCTCGAGCTTGGCTCGTGGCTCAATACTATGGCTCGTATGTATGTATGTGTGTATATTTTTTTTAGAAATGTATATTTGTAAAAAAAATATTATCTAGTTTATATGTATATTCTTTTAGAAATGTGTGTTATTTTTTTTTTGTTTCTTATGTTATCAGTATTTGTAAAAAAATATAAAATTAAATTAAACTAACGAGCCCGCTCGATTGGGCTCGAGCTAGCTCGTGACAGATAAAAAGCTAAACCTGATGCAGATAGGCCCGATCTCTTTAGTTATCTCTTTATTTGAATTTAATATTTTATGTTATTTTGTTTCCTTTTGGATTATGATTCATATCTTATAAATAGGATGTTTAGGGTTATTGTTTTAGATAGTTTTTTTAATCAAAGACTGATAAACGAACCAAAAAGGTTCAAAGAACAAAGTTCTTTCAATTCAATAATCAATCAAAAACTGACTAACAATGAACCCTAGATGCCCTACTTATACTAAACAATTAATGGATAAATACGGAAATTATAATTCAAATATTAAATAAAAGATTTCGTCTCGATCTCTTCCAAATAAGTAGCCACCTTCCGTTAGCTTCTATGCGGGTTGAACACATGCACGAGTTCAGCTTGGATCACTTGTTGAGTCGGGTGCTCCTGCATCATACTCCCCGTCTTCGAAAAAAACTCGTCCTCGAGTTTTGCCTCTGGAACAAACCCACCGGGATCAAAAGGAACGTCAAACCGTATCCCATTTATTATTAACATTATGAGCCACCTATACATCCTAACTCCACGAGTCATTGGGCCTAATTCGAAACTTGTACTACCGGGATCATCATGTTTATTATCGAAACTTGTACCACCGGCATCATCATGTTTATTATCCTTCATTGGATTGGACCCAAATTGTATATGTTGGGCTTTGCCGAAACCCGAACTAGAAAGTCCACTAAGTAAAAACGAATCCTTATTTCCCATAGCTTGCTTGGGCTCCCACAATCCAATCCCTTTTTTAATATTTAAATGTGGACTTACATGCGAGCCTACATCCACCACAGCCCCATTAAAAACGATAGTAATATGTAGCTCACGTGAATGAATTACATCCATGCACCCACAAAATTTGAAATATTCTGGCTTATCATGTGGTAACTCAATAGTTTTATCATCTAGAAACTTTTCAATATATGAAAACAAATCTTCTTCAAATGGGTTACCAACAATATCTTCGGGATATTCAATCTCTTCTTTGGCAACCAAATTATTAACTATATCTTGAATTTTAGGAGAGATATTCAAAAGATTTGTACTGTCCATATTTTGCGGAACCACCGAACTAACTTCTTTAGCAGTCGAGATTTTTGAATTACTCACCAAAAATGATGAATCTTTCAATCGGCCACTCTCTATCACCGTATCACCACTGTGGATGGTTTTTTTACCCATGTTTCTTACCATGCCATCACCCACATCCACTCCAGTCTTCAACTCGTCAATCCTTTCCGCCTCCCCGTCATCACTTTCGCCGTCTGATTCGTTCAAGGCCTTTGTAACCCATAAATAATCTTTCCGGCTCACCTCTTCGTCCTCGTAATTATCAAAACAAGGAGGTGAGTGATAGATAAAGCCGCCATGGGTAGGATGCTCCTCATCCCGGGTTAACTCGTCCCAGACGGGTTCTGCCGGTTCCGTTTCCTCCCATACCAGTGACGCCTTAAGATCCTGGATGCGTTTCTTGAGTCGCATGATCTCGTGTCGTAACTCGAGATCTCGGACTCGTCGTTGGAGTCGTCTGATCTCTTCAAGATCTCGGACTCGTTGACGCAGCCGTCTGATTTCTTCAAGATCTCGGACTCGTTGACGGAGTCGTTTGATCTTAAGATCCCGTGGGTCGAGATAGACTCCATCTTGAGTCGCATGATCTCGTGTCGTAACTCGAGATCTCGGACTCGTCGTTGGAGTCGTCTGATCTCTTCAAGATCTCGGACTCGTTGACGCAGCCGTCTGATTTCTTCAAGATCTCGGACTCGTTGACGGAGTCGTTTGATCTTAAGATCCCGTGGGTCGAATAGAAAACACTCATGCCGTTGCCTCTGTCGGCGACTCTGCGAGTAGGGTGTCGATCTTCACCACGAGCACGTGAATGATGCAGATAGGCCCGATCTCTTTAGTTATCTCTTTATTTGAATTTAATATTTTATGTTATTTTGTTTCCTTTTGAATTATGATTCATATCTTATAAATAGGATGTTTAAGGTTATTGTTTTAGATAGTTTTTTGTTGATTATAATAGAAAAGAACATTGTTCTTGAACCTTTGTGGTTCTTTTTATCGTCATTGATTACTAATCGTTATTGAGCCAGATTGCATCCGAAACTGCATCAGGTGGTATCAGAGCTTTGGTTTTCAAATGGCTAGACGTGATAGCGATTACTCTCACGTTCGTAGAATCGCCGACCGAGGCAACGGTAGAGATAGTCTCGATTCATGTACTCGTGGTGAAGATCGACACCCTACTCGCAGAGTCGCAGACCGAGGCAGCGATAGAGTCTATATCGACCCATGGGATCTTAAGATCAAGCGACTCCGGCAACGAGTTAGGCATCTCGAGTTACAACACGAGATCATACGACTCAAGCAAAGGATCCAGGATCTTGAGGACTCATCGTCGTGGAAGGAAACAGAACCGGAAGAACCCATCAGGGACGAGTTATCCGGGGATGAGGAACATCCTACCAATGACGACACTCTATTTAATTCTCCTCCCGTATATGATGAATACGAGGACGATGAGTGGTATTCTTGGGCAGTTGTTGCTGTTTTAGGTGAAACTGTTGGAGTTCAACGGGATGAGAAGAGTTTGACAGATGACGGGTGGTCCGATTCGGGCACTGTCGTGTGGGATGAAAGTGAAGCCGAAGAGTATACACGACTATTTTTTGACGAGTTTCTTATAGCTGCCAAGGCAGAAAACAATGGTGTTGTAGTTGGCAACGTGCTTCCTTTGGAATATCCATGCAATCTGACGAAAAACAATAAAGGTTTGAATTTTAAATCATATACAACATTATCTCCTAGGAATGTGGATATTCAAATTGGAAACTGTTTTAAAGACCTTTATATTAATAAGGTTGATATAACAAAAAATAGGGTTTACATGGAATCTTCTCATGCAAACTCTAAATTGGTTGTGGGTTTGGAAAATATTTGTCTACCAAAAGAAGGTAATTATGATGAGCCTACTTTGGAAGCTACAACATATAATGTTGAAAAAGGTGACATTCTTGATAAGGCACATGGGGGTGTGGTGAAGACTACGCTTACAGCAATTAAAGTTAACGATGCGCTCATCATTCCTCCAGTTTACATTAGCCCATCTAATATGGATTACATATTAATTAGTGACGGGGGATCAAATATTGGTCCGAAGAAGCTTATTGTTAATGCAAAGGGTGGGCTTATAAAAGTGGACAAGAGACGGTCTAGTGCTCCATTCGACCCAGGTGGTAAATGTTCAGAGTCAGGCGAGATTACCCGTGAAGTTGAATTATTTGGGCGGGTCATGATAATATTGCAAAAGAATCGGGTTGATGTTCCTTTCGAGGTGGCTTTGGTTTGAAGACAAAACTCGAGGACGAGTTTTTTTAAGACGGGGTGAATGATGCAGATAGGCCCGATCTCTTTAGTTATCTCTTTATTTGAATTTAATATTTTATGTTATTTTGTTTCCTTTTGAATTATGATTCATATCTTATAAATAGGATGTTTAGGGTTATTGTTTTAGATAGTTTTTTGTTGATTATAATAGAAAAGAACATTGTTCTTGAACCTTTGTGGTTCTTTTTATCGTCATTGATTACTAATCGTTATTGAGCCAGATTGCATCAGAAACTGCATCAGGAATGATGCAGATAGGCCCGATCTCTTTAGTTATCTCTTTATTTGAATTTAATATTTTATGTTATTTTGTTTCCTTTTGAATTATGATTCATATCTTATAAATAGGATGTTTAGGGTTATTGTTTTAGATAGTTTTTTTTTAAACAAAGACTGATAAACGAACCAAAAAGGTTCAAAGAACAAAGTTCTTTCAATTCAATAATCAATAAAAAACTGACTAACAATGAACCCTAGATGCCCTACTTATACTAAACAATTAAAGGATAAATACGGAAATTATAATTCAAATATTAAATAAAAGATTTCGTCTCGATCTCTTCCAAATAAGTAGCCACCTTCCGTTAGCTTCCATGCGGGTTGAACACATGCGCGAGTTCAGCTTGGATCACTTGTTGAGTCGGGTGCTCATGCATCAAAACCTTTTTGCTGTGCATAAGAATTGTGGGGCCCCAATATCAACAATTCGAATCCCTACACCATATAAAACTTGAACCGGTCCAACCAACATGCTACAACACCTAATTACCCTATATATTAAAAACAAAACTTTATGAACAGTGTCATATGCCAATTTGCAATACACTGTCAATAGGTGATGAACACATGGTATTAGGTACCGGTACCAGTATCAAATTTATCAAACCGGGTGTCTTTTCGGTACCGGTTCGGCACCGGTATTCACTGGTTTTTACCTTCAAATTCCGGTGCCGTACCAGTACCGACCGGTACCGTACCATGTATATTCGGTACCGGTACCCACTTTTAGGGATTTCGGTAACGGTATTTTTGGTACCGGTTGGTACCGAGCTCATCCATTCATGTAGCAACATAGCAATGCAAGTAATTGCACCGTTTAGATTACTTTTCATACACACAGTAAGTAAACTGTATTTCGTTTGACTGAGGTTTTATATACGCAACAACTTATTTTGCTTTCTTTTTTTGTCTTTTTCTGTAATGAGTGAATTGTAGCAGTACTGAGCTCATCAAATCATGTAGCAACATAGCAATGCAAGTAATTGCACCGTTTAGATTACTTTTCATACACTTAGTAAGTAAACTGTATTTCGTTTGACTGAGGTTTTATATACACAACAACTTATTTTGCTTTCTTTTGTCTTTTTCTTTAATGAGTGAATTGTAGCATGTAAAATTAACTTGGATATTTAGATTATTGATTAGCAAATCGTATCAAATCCTGTAATCAAACCGATATCGTATCAGTACCAAATTCACTATACCAAATCATTTTTGGTACCAATTTGGTACCCACTTTTTGGCGTTTTCAGAATCGTTACTTTCGGTTCGAAACCGGTCTAGCACCATATCTGTATTTATTGATTTTTACCTTCAAATACCATGCCGTATTGTACCAAGCATTTTCGATCCCGGTATCTAATTTCGATGATTTTCCGGATCGGTACTTTCCGTGCCGTTACAGGTACCGAGCTCATCCATATTTTAATGTGTTAGCACCGTAATAACTGAACTGAAAACAACCGAATTTCCAATGTGTAGGACGTGTGGATCCTATTATTATATATTAGGTTATTTAAAAGCGTTTTTTAGGACGGAGTGACTATCCTTACCACGTTATTTTTATTTATGTTTTGATATTCGGTATCTGTTTGCCGTTGCTGACACGCGTTTTGCAGTCATTGGGTCCCCGCTGCAACGCACGGGCGGAAAATCAACTAGTTTTTTAAATAGACAAACTTCTTAGATAGTTCATACACTAGTCAAATATTTTTAAATAGTCCATACACTAGTGATATGTACATAAATTATAATAATCAAAAGCAATAACTATGAGGGGTAAAAAAATTGGTTAAAATAATGCCCTTTTTTGGGGTTAGAATTCTGCAATCAAGATGTGATAGTGTTTAGCCATTGCTTGGCATCTTTAGATGGGATAAGGTTTTAGGACCAAAGGTCCTGGATTCGATTCCCACAAGGGGAGTTTTTCACATATTTATTTGGTTTCCTAATTCCTCTTGAATTGGTGTATATGCGTTATGTCTAGTGGAGATGTATATGATCTGGTGGTTCCGCTGGTGGCACGATGATACTCCAGTGGTCCGTCAGTGATCCAATTTTGTCGTTAAAAAAAAAAAAGATGTGATGGTGTTTCATACATTATTTCTTCTTTTAACCATGCTAACTGATCCATATATAAACATTGCAGGAAAACATATTCTAAACACTTGATCAAAACAAGCGTTTAGAAATTATTTGTAACAAGAAGAATCAAAGCATATGCATATGTTGTTAGCCGATAATTGTGCCCCACAATTATCGGATCATTATTGTGTATATTAAATGTATTGATTGTATTTATTTATTTCCATAATTATCTCCTTCTATTGTAACTATTTATGTAGTTATGTGCATTCTTGTTTAATGAAATGGGTGAGGGATTAGAATGTTTTACATGGTATCATCCTCTAGGGTTTAGTTTTCGAACTTCCCTGCCGTCCCAACCTGTTTTCAAACAGCCTCTTCACGGTTCTCTTTCGTTTTATTTTCCAATCATCTTCTGTCTCCATATAGGCATCAATGGCCTACAAGGCAGACACCTCTACACCTGAAGCCGCCTCACACAAGCCCCTTCATCCGGTCTATACGGTCTCCAACATTCAAAATAAGGTGCTTACCCTCGATGGTATAAAGGTTTCATATGCTTTATGGGTGAAGCTCTTTACGCTTCATGCTAAAGGGTATAATGTGTTGTGTCACATTGACTGTTCGCCGCCACCCGAAACTGATTCGGCCGACTTTGCCTCATGGGAGAACATAGACTCCATCGTTTTACAATGGATCTATGGTACTCTTTCAGATGACCTTCAATGGGCGAAGAATCCACAGCCTTGGAGGCTTGGCAACGGGTTAAACGCCTATTTGTGAATAACAAAGGTCGTCGCTCCCAAGCTCTCCAACATGAACTAGCCAACCTAACCCTCACCTCAATGCCCACCCTTGAAGCGTATTGCCAAAAGATACGCGACTTAACTGACCAACTCCACGCCCTAGACTTTACCATGAATGACCACAATGTGTGCTTCATCTCGTTAAAGGTCTTCCCAAAGAATTTGACACCATAGCTTTTATTTTGAACAATTCTTTACCCACATGGGAAGATGCTATTGACCAGTTTATTTCTGAAACTGGCCACCTCAAAACACGGGATGCTGTCACCCGAAACCCAGCCATTGCGGCTGCCATACCACCCGCAAACTAGCCGCCTTCTACTACACCATCACCTCCTGCCCAAAACCCAAACAACAAGCTATCTCCAAACAGCCCAAACTACAATCCCCATCCGGCCCAATACCCTAACCAACTCTTTGTGAACCCAACTTGATCTTTTTCTCTGTCTACTCCAGCCGTACAACCGCCTCAACAATTATTCGTCCTTTTTGTGACTTCTGATTTCGTCTATCGTGACCATCAAAGTGGGAATTGCGTCCCTCCCCGTAGGTCTCTTTCTTTATATCTATCTCTATCCAAATATATATACACTTCGTATTTGACTTGGAAAATAATTCATGTTTCTCTATCGAAGTGGGCCTGTTGTAATGCTGCAAAGGATTCTCGTCTAACTATGGGACGACATTCTACCTTGGTCTTTGGTGATAATGTTATGTAGCAAGATACAAACATACATAGAGTATCGCAACTTCTATGGTGTAAAAGCACGTGCCATTTTTATCGTCAATGTATTTTCTCGCCGCCTCTTGAAACTTGACAAATTTCTTTCTTTTATCGTCAATGTCTTCCTCTTCCTCCATGATCATCTGTGCTGCCAGCATTACGGCGTTCGCAAAAAACAAATCGCCTTCACAAGAAGATGACGAACACCACGATGAAGAAGAGGACATGCCTAAAACTTTATAAAAATTAAGGTAGTGTATATAAATGTGAGAGAGATTGGAAAGATTTGGGTTGAAAGGGGGGAATAAAGGGTATATATTTATAAAGTGGGAGAAATTTTTTATTTTTTTTACAACTAGCCGTTTTTTCCAACGGCACTTTTTCTTGATTTTTGGCCCGACAAGGACGGTGAGGAGGAGACGTTGAAGACGGGGTCGGCCCTAGGGGGCGGTGTTCAGACACGACGCCAAAGACCGCCAGCCCTAGGCCGGTCCCATACCGAGTAGTCTAACATTAAGTGTGTACGAAAATGAGAATAATATTAATAAGATATTCTTGAAGTTGAAATAAAAGGCTAAGTTTTTCAGTTAAGGTGGACATACTTGAGCCAAGTTAGGATGTATAGGGTATATTTCAACTTATTCATCCAAAAATTCAAAACCAGATGAGAACTAATATACATGTGGATTTAAAATAGTTGAAACGTTGTTATTTTTTTACCAATAATTCGTAGTAGTGGCGGAGCTTGACCAAAAGTTCCGATAGAACCGAAAGTTATGGGACCCAATTTATATATTGTATAAATATTTGGCAAATTAGATTTAAATAATCCCAACTCACTGTTATTGGCCAATAATAATCCCAACTCATTTAATCACCAATAATAATCCGAACTATTCACTTTTGTTTGTAAAATACTCCCAGTTAAAAAAACACTAACTAGGTTAAAAAATTGCTGATGTGGCATCTGATGTGGCCCTTTTAGCTGATGTGTCATATGACGTGTCAGATGATGTGGCATTTTTTGATGACGTGGCAGCTGATGTGGCAGACTACGTGGCAACTGATGTGGCAGGTGACGTGGCAAGCCACATCAGCAATTTTTTTAACCTAGTTAGTGTTTTTTTAACTGGGAGTATTTTACAAACAAAAGTGAATAGTTCGGATTATTATTGGTGATTAAATGAGTTGGGATTATTATTGGCCAATAACAGTGAGTTGGGATTATTTAAATCCAATTTGCCTAAATATTTAGACAAAATAATTGGGTTGGGGGGGGGGGGGGGGGGGGCAATCATATATAATTTTAAAATTTTCGGACGAAAAATAAGAAATTTTATACTTTTAACCGAAACATGTCATTCGGGGACGAGTGCACCCCTCACTTCACACTAAGCTACGCCCCTAATTCGTAGATAATCTAGGATAAATATATCAAACCTGCATCATGTAAGATTTAAACTCCTAATGTTATGGTTATGAATTACATCATTTATCATATATCCTCTTGAGGACAAATGACTAACATGTGTTGCATTAATATGATATTCTAGAAGCAGAAATAGAGGACTAAAATCTAAATGGTAATCCGGTTGGAGCAGACATAGTTGTGCCCATATAGGATGTAGAGGGTATATTTCAACTTATTCATGCTAAAAAGTTCAAATTACTCCATATGAGCAAAAATTTACTACTAAAAATATCATGGATGTAATTTTTGTTATAATTATATAAACTTATATTTGAATCAGTAAAAATGTTGAGTTAATCATCCAAGAAAGTAAAAGAGTCTATCTGATACATACTTTTTATATGTGTAATGATTATAGTAGACAAGTGCGGAGGATAATGGAGTTCCGGGGGTGCCTGGCCCCGCCGAGTTTTCGTGAGTAGTTTTATTTTTATCGAAAATTTGTTTTTATAGTGTAAAATATTGGATTTTTAGGAGTTCGGCCCTCACCGATTTGGAATTTTTAGAGTCCGGCCTCAACCGAGTTTACATTTAAGCCCCGCCAGTGATAGTAGATGGTAGTGGTCAACACATATCATTAATTTTACAAAATTTATAGAGTTAAATGCCATTTTAGTCCCTGTGGTTTGGGCTATTTTGTCAGGTTAGTCCAAAAGTTTCATTTTTCGCGTGTGGGTTCAAAAAGGTTTCACCGTTGCCATTTTATCCACCGTGTTAACTTCTTTCATTTTTCTGTTAACGAGAAGGGCAATTCAGTCATTTTATATGTAATTATGTTAATTAGAAGAGCAATTCGGCCATATAAAATTACCAAATTGCCCTTGTCGTTAACAGAAAAATGAAAGAAGTTAACCCAGCGGACTAAAATGGCAACGGTGAAATCTTTTTGGACCCACATGCGAAAATGAAACCTTTGGACTAAACTGGAAAAATGATTCAAACCATAAGGACTAAAATGACATTTAACTCTAATTTATAAATATATTATATGATTATATTACATCAATAAGTTAATCGTAACATTTTTTCTATACAAATTAAAAACTATGTTGAATTCTTTTCCAAATAAAAAATATGTTGAAATTGTTTGTACTTTATTATTAATCAAACTTAAAAGTTAAACCACTCAATTTATTTAGACCAAAATACCGTCTTATTCATTATTCCGTTTTCCAAACTGGTTCAACAACCGAACCGATAAAAGTCTAACGGTCTGTGACACAACATCAAACTCAAAACATCAACCCCATGTGGGCCCATCATCCCCACTTCCTCAGCAATCCAACGGTCTGTGACACAACATATTCAACATCCTTAGTAACGGTAGCAAGACACACGACCTTTATTTCCGTTTACATTAGATGACGACGGTCCACCGAATTCCAGAACATGATCCGTACAAACAAACAACATTTTGAACAACATTATATAAACCGACACGACACACACATCTCTTCAATAAAATACCTCAAAATATATTTATATTTCCAGAAACATATATTTCTTCATCTTTTCATCTTAGCTTGATTCAGGTATGTTTTTACCGAATTTGTTTGTATTGTTATTGACATGAACACGAAATTTGTTTGATTAATTAAATGAACGAACACGAACAAAACGTTCTTTAATACGTTTGTTCATCGTGGTTTTTTTTTATATTGTTTATGTTTAGTCGTAGAATTCTTGGACGTTTGAAACATTATTTTGGGATAATTATGTTTATGATTATTATGTCTAACTTGTCCCTTTGTTTCGGGATCATTATTAATAAAGTTATGTCTAATGACCGAGATTAAGAATGTTGTTTTTTTATTTATTAAAATGGTATATGTTGGTTTGTGTTTGTTAACCGTTTATTCGTTTGCAGATCATTCGATTGCGATCATGGCCGGGGCTCTGGTTCAATCCACTAGTTTTCCGTCAACAGCTGCCGGTGAAAGCAGGGTCCGTTTGAAGATATCGGGTTATCGAAAAGGCGAACTAAAGATGATGTACAGCTTACAAACCCCTCCGGTTACAATGAGAACTTTCTCCGGTTTGCGAGGAACCAACGTGTTAGACACCTTGGTAAAAAGGGGCCACGATTTCCATTCAAAAGTTGCAGCTGTGACAAACGTTCGGCGGCGAAAACCGTCTAGAATCGTGCCAAAAGCTATGTTCGAACGGTTCACAGAACGAGCTATTAAGGTTATTATGCTTGCACAAGAGGAAGCAAGACGGCTCGGTCACAACTTTGTGGGTACGGAACAGATATTGCTTGGGCTTATCGGTGAGGGCACTGGCATTGCGGCAAAGGTGTTGAAAGCAACGGGAGTTGGTTTGAAAGACGCGCGTGTGGAGGTTGAAAAGATTATTGGTAAAGGAAGTGGATTTGTTGCGGTAGAGATCCCGTTTACGCCTCGTGCGAAGCGTGTTTTGGAGTTTTCGTTAGAGGAGGCGCGTCAACTTGGTAACTCATTTCGTGTTTTGGTTATTGGATCGCAATGTTGTTAGTTTGGTTATTAGTTTTTGGTTAGTTTAATACATTGTTTGAACGTTTCAGGACATAATTATATTGGAACAGAGCACTTGCTCCTTGGTTTGCTTCGTGAGGGCGAAGGTGTTGCGGCTCGTGTTCTTGAAAATTTAGGTGCAGAACCGAATAATATTCGCACACAGGTAAGTTCGACGGTTTCTGCTTTGGTCCCCTAATGTTATTGCCTTCATTATATCCTTTCTAAAATGCACACACTTGTGAATTTATTAATATAATCACTTGTTAACATTTAAAGTGTAAATTGTCGTTTTCTGGCCATTTTTGCAACTTTCATCCAAAAGTTTGTTTTTCCGCATCTGGATCCTTGTGGTTTTAAAATGTTGTCATTTTCGTCTCTGAGGGCCAAACCTCGAGGGACGAAAATGTAAAGATTTTGAATCTATGAGGACCCAGATGCGGAAAAGCAAACCTTTGGAAGAAAGTCGCAAAAGCGACCGATCCTCAAAGATGAAAATGACAATTTACTCCTTTTACAATGATCAAAATTTGATAAGGTGGCATTCAACATGTTTGCAAAAAAAGAAAGTTATACCATCTTATCTTAACCAATTTAAGAGTTAACAAGTCATTTTTATGGTATTGACTCTTTTTATCAAAAGTTAATAATTCTTTAATTGTTTGAATAGATTATCAGAATGGTTGGTGAGACTGCAGAATCTATAGGTGCTAAAGCAGGTGTTACAAGCTCGAACAACAAAATGCCGACACTCGAGGAATACGGGACCAACTTGACAAAGCTAGCAGAGGAGGTACGTTACGTCTTATGCAAGTTATTCAACCTTTTCACTGTTAATGCAGTTTTTATATAAGTTGGTTTGGTTTATAATTATATAGGGCAAGTTGGATCCTGTTGTGGGAAGACAACAACAAATAGAAAGAGTTACTCAAATTTTGGGCAGGCGTGCGAAAAACAATCCGTGCCTTATAGGAGAACCTGGTGTCGGGAAGACGGCTATCGCTGAAGGCCTTGCCCAAAGAATCGCAAAGGGCGATGTTCCTGAAACATTAGAGGGCAAGAAGGCGAGTGTCATATCAATTATTATTTTTAACTGTTTAT
This sequence comes from Helianthus tuberosus, assembly GCA_030545235.1. NCBI lineage: Eukaryota > Viridiplantae > Streptophyta > Magnoliopsida > Asterales > Asteraceae > Helianthus > Helianthus tuberosus. The sequence goes on from CM060360.1 coordinate 171,996,348, forward strand.
AGCATATACTCTTATATGGTATCTGATGTGGTATGCGGTTAGTTTTTATAAAGTAAAGTACACAGATGGTCCCTGTGGTTTACCAGAATTTTGAATTTGGTCCCTAGCTTTCCAAAAGTACATAGATGGTCCCTGTGGTTCGCACGTTGTAACGCATTTACTCACCAGCCTTTTCCAAAAGTACATGGATAGTCCATGTGGTTTGCACTTTGTAACGCATTTAGTCCCTAACTTGGACATGCTAAAACCTTTAGATTTGTTGGCTGGGGACTAAATCGCTTACAAAGTGCAAACTAAAGGACCATCCGTGTACATTTGGAAAGCTAGGGACCAAATCCAAAATTTAGGTAAACCCCAGGGATCATCCGTGTACTTTACTCTTTTTTAAAACGGATTTATTTTGAAAACCCTTGATGTCCGATGGGGTTACTCTTTTGTTTTCAGTTTTGGGTTAGTCGCTATCTAAGATGTCGACTTCTGTGTCTTGGAGTTGCCAATACCGACCGGCGACCATGTTTTAGATTTTTGTCTTGTAACAGTTGAAGTTACTATCTAAAATAGCTACAACACAAAATGCTCCATCCTCGTATAAAGTTCTTAGTTTTTTTTTTTTTTGATAAGCACCATGTCAAATATAAACTATATCCGTATACTAATAATCTTATTTTATAGCGGCTTCTGACCCGTTTTCTAATCAACTAAATTCTTTTATTTTTTTTACTGTTGATTGATTGGTGATAAAAATACAACTTGAATCGACGTGTTCATAAGTAACGGTCCGAAATTGCCTACAAGTCGAAGGAGATTTATCTTTTACATCCTTTTCTTAATAATGTTAGAATTTCACTTTAAAATTTACGCTACGCATTCTTTGTTTCAGGTAATAACTCTAGATATGGGTCTTCTTGTGGCTGGAACAAAGTATCGCGGGGAGTTTGAGGAGAGATTAAAGAAGTTAATGGAGGAAATCAAGCAAAGTGACGAAATTATTCTATTTATCGATGAGGTGCACACGCTTATCGGAGCCGGAGCCGCAGAGGGTGCCATTGATGCCGCTAACATCTTGAAGCCCGCTCTTGCTAGAGGCGACTTACAGGTACCACGTGCGGTTATACTGGTTATGCTCGTACATTTGCTTTTCGCCTTTCTTTTACGTTCGGTTATTGATCAATGTAACTGGTGCAGTGTATTGGTGCAACAACACTCGATGAATACCGGAAGCATATTGAAAAGGACCCAGCACTTGAAAGACGGTTCCAGCCTGTTAAAGTACCTGAGCCAACGGTTGATGAAACAATACAGATATTGAAAGGGCTTCGTGAGCGATATGAAATTCACCATAAGCTTCGTTACACTGATGAAGCATTAGTGGCTGCAGCAGAATTGTCATACCAGTACATAAGGTATACACGTTGGTTGCATACACATTTGACCCGTTCCCCATTTAACTAAATTTTTGTTTTTGTTGTTCACTATTCATATGACGATTGTTTGTGTATACGTACAGTGACCGATTTCTTCCTGATAAAGCAATTGATTTGGTCGACGAAGCTGGTTCTCGTGTTCGCCTTCGTCACGCACAAGTATGTGTATTTTTTTTATTTGAAATATTTCTTCTATTTGCTTTACTTTTTCATAGGCGCGACAATGATATAATCTTACGCTCTGTATCTCCCGGAAGAAGCCAGAGAGCTTGAGAAAGAGCTTAGGCAGATAACCAAAGAGAAGAATGAAGCCGCTCGTGGCCAAGATTTCAAGAAGGTACATGTAAATAATACAAGTATAAACAATTAAACATGATTACGACAACTATATTATTTAAAATTTAAATACTTTGGTATTTGAAAAAAAAAACGGTTTAGGAGATGTTGTAAGTTGTAAGCCCTGTTCTTAGAAGTCAGAACCGGGCTGAAACCGGCTACATAACCAGTCCGGTTTAGTACTTCTGAACTGCCTCCATTTGAAGTTTTGAACCGCCCACTAGACCGGATTTTAACCATTCCTAAATCCTATTTGTCTATTTATTTACTACTTTGCTCCATATTTTGGTTATATACTTTTTTAAATTATTAATGACCGGTCCAGTCAGTGGACCGGTTAGCAATCCGATTATGAAAACATTGCTTGTAAGCATAATGAAAAGAGTAAAGTACACGGACGGTCCCTGTAATTTACCAAATTTTTGGATTTGGTCCCTAGCTTTTCAAAAGTACACGGATGGTCCCTGTGGTTTGCACTTATAACGCATTTAGTCCCTAGCCAACAAATCTAAAGGTTTCAGCAGGTCCAAGTTAAGTACTAAATGTGTTACAAAGTGCAAATCAAAAGGACCATCCATGTACTTTTGTAAAAAGCTAGGACTAAATGCGTTACAAAATGCAAACCACGGGGACCATCCATGTACTTTTGGAAAGCTATGGACCAGCTCCAAAATTTTGGTAAACCACAGGACCATCCGTGTACTTTAATGAAAACGAATACATTACTGTGTTAAAATGACTCGAACCCCTTTTGTCATCTCTACTTTGATACATAGGCTGGGGAGTTGCGGGATAGAGAAATGGATCTTAAAACTCATATATCAGCGCTGGCGGGCAAAACCAAAGAAATGAGCAAAGCGGAAACCGAGGCCGGTGAGGAGGGTCCCATCGTAACAGAAGTCGAGATTCAACACATCGTATCTTCGTGGACCGGCATACCGGTTGAAAAAGTCTCCACCAACGAATCGGCCCGCCTCCTCAAAATGGAAGAAACCCTTCACACGCGAGTCATCGGTCAAGACGAAGCAGTCAAAGCCATAAGCCGAGCCATCCGTAGAGCCCGTGTCGGTTTAAAAAGCCCAAACCGTCCCATCGCCAGCTTCATCTTTTCCGGGCCCACCGGTGTCGGGAAATCCGAACTAGCTAAAGCTCTAGCCGCCTACTACTTCGGCTCGGAAGAAGCCATGATCCGGTTAGACATGAGCGAGTTCATGGAACGACACACTGTCTCGAAACTCATCGGTTCACCGCCTGGTTACGTCGGATACACCGAAGGTGGTCAGTTAACCGAGGCGGTCCGTCGCCGCCCCTACACCGTTGTCCTATTCGACGAAATCGAAAAAGCTCACCCTGATGTCTTCAACATGATGCTTCAAATACTCGAAGACGGAAGGTTGACCGACAGCAAAGGACGAACCGTTGACTTCAAAAACACACTTTTAATCATGACATCGAATGTCGGGAGCAGTGTTATCGAAAAAGGCGGTCGGAGAATCGGGTTTGACCTCGACTATGATGAAAAAGACAGCAGTTACAACAAAATCAAAAACTTAGTCACAGAAGAACTAAAACAATATTTCAGACCGGAGTTCTTAAACAGATTAGACGAAATGATCGTGTTCAGACAGTTGACCAAACTGGAAGTCAAAGAGATAGCCGATATCATGTTGAACGAGGTTTTCGACCGGTTAAAGGATAAAGACATTGAGCTTCAAGTAACCGAACGGTTTAGAGAACGGGTCGTGGAGGAAGGATACAACCCGAGTTATGGTGCAAGGCCTTTAAGAAGAGCCATTATGAGGCTACTGGAAGACAGTATGGCCGAAAAGATGCTCGCCCACGATATTAAAGAGGGCGATTCGGTAATTGTTGATGTTGATTCTGATGGTAACGTGACGGTTCTTAACGGTAGCAGCGGTGGTGAAGCACCCGAGACTTTACCGGAACCTATTGAAGTGTAGACTTGCTGAAGATATGTTGTATGTACTGTGAATATTGTCAATATTGTCATATGATAAATTTTCATATTCATGTTATAACATTTGCATAGATAGGCTTAGATGTTGAAGGTTCATATATATTTTCTTTATGCAATAAAAACATGTATATATGTTTTTTTTTTTTAATATTTGATTTTATAACTGCCTTGTATTGTGCAAGTAAAAACAAATAAAGCTTAACCCTTTGAACATGTATCCAAACAAGTAGTACAAGCAATTGTTGACTACAAACTATAGTAAAAAATAAAAACAAAGATGTCAAAAACTTGGGACCACTTACGAGGCGTTTTGCTACATCACGCTTTTGTCACAAATGCGTCGTCGTGACGAATTTCCTATGAAAACTAGTGGTATCATTTGATATTACATCTTTCCTTGAAGCCAAAGCTGGAACAAACATCATACCAAGAGTGCTTAAAAGTGAGGTGTGCCAGCTTTAGCTCGAGCTTAGCTCGTTTATTCTTAATGAACTGGATTTGAGCTTAAGTTAGGCTTGTAAAAAGTTCGAGCCAACTTGTTTAAATTAAAATTAATATCTAAGGGAAAATTAATATTAGAACTAATACTAGAGTGATTTATAAGTGTGGTCATGAACCATATTATGTGGGCCTTTTCTGTAAATAGAATTGAGAGTAAACTTCCATTTTGCTTCCTGTGGTTTGGTCATTTTAACGGTTTTGCCCCAAACTTTTAAAAATAGCTATTTTCCTCCAATAGTTTGCTATGGTTTTTTCATTTCATTTTGCTCCCCGCCTCTAGCTCCATCCAAATTGTCTGTGCAAAATGGAAAAACCATAGCAAACTATTGAAGGAAAATGGCTATTTTTAAAGGTTTTGGGCAAAATCGTTAAAGTGACCAAACCACAGGGAGTAAAACGGAAGTTTACTCTAGAATTGAGTTATAAGTTTTGGGTTTAGCTTAAACGAGCAAACGAGTGAGCCAATAAGCAAGCTTACCTTAGCTCAAGCTAGCTCCTTTATAAACCGAGTCATCTCAATTCGACTCATTTATAATTGAGCAGATATCGAGCGGACCACAAGCTTTCTTAACAACCCTATTAATTCTATATTTCTTATTTGATTATAGATACACATAAGGCCGTTCTTATAATATTTACAAAAAGAAAATTTGGCCATGATTAGATAATAAATAAACGTTTATGTATGAGAAAACAAGGACTTCAATTTAGATTAGGTCCCATGATCATCAAGATTAGGTTATAATAATATCATGATGTTAATGGATTTGCAATATCATGGCTATGATCATGGAATAGACCCAAAAAGCTACTTTCGGCTTTAAATTTTCTATATTTAGTAAAAGAAAACAAAACTATAAAGGGTCCACAAAATATTTATGTAATACAAATTCCAAAATCACATAATCTAATCAAATTCCATACAATAACACTTACAATTAAATTATGAGTCCCAACCCAAATGAGATGACACTACTAATTAATACCTTATTCTTTAGCAAACTACTAATAAATACCTTATTCTTTAGCATTGTTTATGTGCATGTGATATTGGCGGATTTAAAAATTCGTTATAGGAGTAACGTTTTAAAAAGGGTAACGAAATCGAAAAAAACGTCAATTTTTCCAAAACTTACACTACCACCGGAGCGTCAAGGGGTAGTGGGGGCTACCTCTATTATATAGCTAGGTCCGCCCTTGCACATGAACACTAGTGATGGAACAAAATAACCCAAACCACAGTAAGAACACAAAGATATATATAAAAAGAGAACTTCTTAGGGAGGGGAAGGAAAATGAATTAAGAGAGAAAATGAGGGAAAATATGTGATTTTTTTCGTGTTCCCAAGTTTAATGAAATGTAAAGGAAAAGAGAAGAAATCAAGTATTTTATGTGTTCCCGAGTTAAGAGGAAAAAAAAAACAATTTTACCATTATACCCTTTAAATATATAACATTTTAATTAACATTTCTGTTACTTTTTTTTTTGTTGGCGTCATGTATCAAATTGCCCTTTTTCCATGAAAATAACCAAGCTTTTGAAATACAAAGAAGCCAGCCATATATCTAGTTAGTCAAACTAATTACCTTCTCTTACCTCTTAAATTGATAAGGGTGAGAGGGGCACTCCCCTAAGAGGGGAGTCCCCTCTCTTACGCACCACCAATCAGATAGTGCCACGTCAACTCCCCTCTTAAACTCCCCTAACACCCCATTTTGATGGCGGCACTCCCCTCTTAGGGGACTTGGGTTTTTTTTTTTTTTATTTGTTGTAATTATGCATGTTTATAAAAAAATATTAATAAAAATTAAATAAAATTTAACAAAAGACATTTCAAAGTAGAAAATAAAAATAAAAATAAAAATTAAATTCAAACTAGAAAATTAAAATTACATTCAAACTAGAAAATAAAAATTATATTAAAAGTAGAAAATAATAATTTTAGAAATCGCACGGCCACCCGTACTTGTTAGCGATGTCGCGTTTTCGGGCGAGGATGAACGGCAACATATTTGGCGGAGCATCGTCGTGCGGCTTGATGAATGTTTCCATATCTCGATCGTAATTGTAGTTTTTCATCGTCTCGCTTTTTTCCGATATGAGCTCGAGAGCCTGCGACTTTCTTTTCTTCCTCAATTCAATCGCCTCCAATTCAATCGCGTGCTTCTTTTCTTTCATGGCGGTGTACTCTTTGAATTGTTCCGCCAACTCGGCCGAGCTTCCCTCGGACGATGTCGCTTGACGCTTGTCTCGCCGTTGTGCTCTTTGTGGCGAGGGGTCTTCGTTCATATCGGGTATGGAAGGGTCCACCTCAACGGGCTTTCTTTTATGTCCCGAACCTTCCCCTTCCTCACCCAACAATGGGACTTGGGCCCATTTGTCGTGTTTTCGAAGGACCTCCCATGCCTCGACATGTTGAAAACCGTTCGGAAATCTCTCTTTAAATTCTGTTAAAGCGACTTTCATCACGTCGAGATCCTTGACTCCGCTTCCTCATGTGCGATCCTACATATTATAAAATAATAAGTGTTAAAAAAATATGAACTTAGTAAAGAAAATTAAAAAATATACAATGTTAAAAAATATAATTTTTACCGCTTGTTGGTATAGGCCGTTGAAAAAGTTTATTTTCGTGTGCATCGGGCCCCATTTAGACCGTACTTGATGCATGGTTCGGTTACTTCCACCGAGGGTGGCGTTAAAATGATTTAAAATCTTACGCCAAAAACTATCGCGGTTTTGTTGATTGCCCTTCTTTTTGTTGGTAGAGCAATGTACCCACGCCTTCGCCAACGCCTCTTCTTGGACCTTTGTCCATTTTTCGCTCGCCATTTTTCCCTTTTTATCCCGAGCGTCATCTTCTTCGTTGCCGGCGTCTTCATCCACATTATATTCGTCGTCCTCGTCCTCGTACTCGTCGCCCAAATTTTGAGTTTCGGGCACTACCTCCTCGTCCTCGTCGTCGTGAATAGGTAGAGGACGTTCAACATTTCCTCGTGTAGATGGAACTTGTGGGGAACGAAAAGCATATGGGTCGAAGGCGGGGGATTGAGGTGGATCCATTGATAACAAATTTTGAAAATAGCCGAAATTGGGTTGAAGGTTGGTTGCTTGGGTGTTGTAAAAGGAGGGGTGTGAAGGTTGTTGGAAAAAAAACGGGGGTTGTGAAGTATATCCGAAAGGGGGTTGTGATTGTGCACTTGCACCGCTCGAACCACCACGAGACGGTTGCTTGCCCCGTCCCTTAGTTTTTTTCTTGGCTTCGCGGGGTTGGTTCTCCATTGCTCGGTTTGAAGTGGGTGTGGTTTAAGAGTATAAAAAATTAGTGAAGTGGGTGTGGTTTGAGAGTAGAAAAAATGTGTGAAATTGTTGTGGTTTGAGAGTATAAAAAATGAGTGAATGGTGTGGTTATTTATATATGTTTTAAAAAATGAGTGATTTTTTTTTTTTTTTTTAAATTCGACCGTTGCCAACTCGACCGTTCCTCAAGATTCGTGCCCATTCAACACGGTGACTCCACACCGAATCCACTCCCCAATTCGGGTCCCCGCATGGATGGCGGCGGTGTTCCCGATCGGTGGATGTGGTCACCGAACCCACTCCCCGAGTGTGCCCCGGATACCCTTACTGTACTACTGTACATCAAATCAATAATCCAACTTAAAGGATACTGATAACCATTAATAACTTTGAAAAGAACTTGCATACTTCTTCTATCATGATTCATTTCAATGTGCCGACATATTAAGCAACAAACTCTCACCAAAAGAACCTAATAAAGCCACTTTCTCATGACAGTATCACTAGGTTGGTTGGCTGGAATGCTAGATAATCCATTAGTTACTCAAAACCATTTTTAACAGGGGCAGATCTACGTTGAGACTTACGGGTTCACACGAACCCACTCGGTTTCAAATTTTTAGTAGAAATGTTAATAGAAAATTTGGTGTGAACCCATAAAAGAAATTTGGGATGAACCCATTAACAAAACTGATAGATGGCCGAGTGGTTATATCCTTTACCTCCATGCTTGAGGTCATTAGCTCGACTCCTCCTCTCGTTAATTCCTTTTTTTATTTTATAATCTAAAACAGAACTTAGGGGTTTAACATTAAACCAGCTCCCCCATGACCCTATTTTTGAAACCAACAAACCACGAAAATAGATCCCCAAATCTCTAAATAGGGGCAACATTCATGTACATGCTAGTAATGAATATGTTTTTTTACAGATACAAATTAAAGTAGATTGCAATCTCATAGGTTTTTAGGGAAAGTTCAGCAACGACATCAATAATTCCTGTAAACTGGTTGTTTTGCAAATAGATGAATCCAAAGCAAGAATTATTTTTATTACTGGATCAGAGGTTATTTTACTATTAGTTGGCTTGCATATAGATGGGCCTTTGGGTTTCTTTGTACCTTGTATTGATCAACATAATAGAATACAGAAAAAAAAAATCAATCTTTAGTCTTAACTTAGTTGTGGGTCGAAGATGTAATGCAACGTTTTCATCTTGAAAACTCGTAGCGAAAAACTATAACTACTTTTTTTAATTCGTAAAGACGATCCTACTTATATTATTTTTTTTTTTTCAAAATTTCTAATGATAGTGAAATTTTATTATTGTATTGTATCTTTATTATGTGATAAACCTTACCCGATCCGAACCGTCAGACCGACCCGAAAAATTTTATGTCCGGTACTATGTGTCACACCCTGGCTTTGCGGAAACGTGGGTTAATTTGGTGTGACTTCTTAATACCATAGCTTAATCACAACAAAGCTATATGAAAAATAAAACCATGCAGATCATCCATTGATTTAAGTTGAAAAGTAAAATACCACAACATTGTCTTAATGCGTTGACACATGCAACGGAAATTACAACCTAATAACATAAAAACATTGTTTGAAAGACACAAACACAAACTTAAGATAGACCTAGTTTAAGAACTGTGACTCGTCCAGGTAAAAGCCACAATCCCCTAAACTCGGATGATCCCATAACTCTACGCAGCGTGAAAACGTAGCATACCGTGCCAAATCCTTAGTTCCCTGAAATACATGTAAGTTGGAAAAATCAACAATAATGTTGAGCGAGTTCATGTGTAAGTGAGTAAGTAAAACCTTTGTAAGTATAAAAACCCTGGTATGTAGCAAATAAGGAAAAAGAGATCACCAATGGTTTGCAAGGCCATTGATATGTGTGAAGTGCAAGTAGGAAGACTCAAACCTAGCAGATTTATGCGTCGGGCACAAAGTCACCCCGAGGTCCGTACTGTTGGGCCTGGGGTTGGGCTCGCTACACCCAGATAGATCTACCGCTACTTTCCCTCGGTCCTTCAACGAGGATTAATGGCCTCAAGTTGCGCCTACCCACTCACATGATCTAAGTAGTAACCCTCCTTACGCTAACCATACCATGTAAAAAGTACTCGTAATCATAGTAACATGTATTTCACCCCCGCAGCTTAAAAACTGAAAACAGTTAAGAGAAAAGGGGGACATGAACTCACCGAAGTGCGTCTCTAAAAAGTATCTCCTAGAAAATCTGCTGTGCGACGACCTACACGTACTAACTTCTATTAGACGGACGGCCGTGCCTTAGTTTAAGGTTTAATGTCTTTGGGAAATAGTTAGGCAACTATTTCGTGTTTACACTTCGTAATTATTTGATAAATATATTACTTCCCAAGGATGGGGTTTTAATACATGTGCGTTCGTATAATCTTCGAAATATATTATTAAGTCTCACTTAAAATATATTTTATTTCATTTGCCCAAAAATACTTTACTTTCAAAATATAAATATTTTCCCAAAAAATATTATATTTTATTCCATATAATTATCCAAAATAATACTTTGTCAAAATACACACTTATGTGTATTTTCTGAAAATACGTAAGTTACGGATAAAGATCGGGTGGTATTAATAATACCGGTGTAACTTAAATAATTATTGTGAAGGCGTTCGTATTATTTTTGGAGCCGTTAATATTCAGTAATATTATTTTTACCCTAAAAATAATATTTACGTAGTTCACAAGATAATCACAAAAATTTACACAAGTGTTGTTATGAAAATATATATTCTAAATATATATTTTAGCAAGTTTTATTTGTGAAAATCCCACCTCCGACACTTGGAAGTTTCGTAATAAAAATCGTGGCGAAAGTTATATGGGAAAACAAGTTAAAAATATATCCATAACACTTATGATAAAAATATTTACAAGTGTTAGATTTTTGGAAAAATTTCGCCTGAGTTTCCTCTGTAACTGGAGGTGGCCACGCTTACAAGCGTATCATTTTCTTTTAAAATTTCAAATCAACAATGTTCCCAACCTCAATAACAAACAATATTCCAACATCATACTAGTTCAAAAATTATCACAAACGCATGAACTTGTGGGTTGTGTAAAAGTGTGTAGTAACTTCCCATTATTTTTAATAGATCTTTCTACTTTTATAAATGGAATCGGTTTCTCGAAAATCTTATTTTTACAGAAAATGCATTTGTACATCTTCTAGTCAAAATTTCAAAAATAATTCTTTTGTTAAAACTTTTTGTTACACATGTGTCTACACACTTGTGTGTTCACAAAAATCACATTTGTTTAGGAAGGATCCGGCTTTAAAAGTATGATTTCATTTTACACTTGGTTCTTCGAAAATACCACTTGTAGATCTCTAGATCTACAAGTTTAGAACTCCATTTTATAAGAAAAAATTGTTTTTACACAAGTTCATGTTTATGTTGGAAAGGGTTCGTCATCTAGAAACTTTACAACTAAACATAAGGCTAGTTCATGTTTTGTGAACATGATCTAGCGGGTTTGATGACGATCCATTCCCATACTAGCAATCAACAACAATAAATAACCATAATAAAACTAGTTTTATAAGTTTTACACTATTATTTATTTATTAACCACCAAGTTTATTACCTTTAGTAGATCATTAATTTTTGTTCTTACATGTTCATAAATTCCAACCAACAAAATTCTTATTAACCACTCTAGACAAGATCAAAAAGGCGTTTAGAGTCACTTACTACTAGCTCGAGGCTAGGGAAGAAACTAGTCGAAAAACGAGTGGTTAAAAGCGTTGAGGTGAGGTCCTTGCGATTTCGTGAACACCGGGCTTCCTTATGCGTGACCCTTCTCCCTTGTGTGTAAATAAAATGCAAGATGGAAATTTGAAAATGGTGGGGTGATGCTAGTGGCTCTCAGCCGAGAGTATCAAAGAAAGAAAGAGAATGAAAATTTTGTGTTAAGTGGTTTGTGAAATGTTAGTGATCCTTGAGATTTATTTATAATCCATTCAATAAGATTATCCAATGGAAATTGTGTTGTCTAGATTTCAAACACATGGTTTATTTTAATCAAAAGAGTTTGTGGGATGTTCCCACATGAGGACCGAACTCGTTCAAGGGGGGGCTAATTTAGGTTGGATTTGAACTAATTAGTTAAGGGTATTAGTTAGTTAAATTAGGAGGTTAATTTAGTTACTAGTGTGTAGTAAATTGTAACGGAGGTTAGGGTATTCGGGGACCCTAACTGGCTCAGAAAAAGAAAGACAATGTCAATGACAATATTTTTATGTCTCGGGTTAAGTCCGGTTGTACGGTTGGATATTACTCCGTTAAAGCGCTAAATAATTATTTAAAGTGTCGTTATTATTTCTTTTAGTGACACAATTTATTCCCGATATTTTGGAAAGTGTCTAGTAATATTTTTCCAAACTTTTGCACTTAACTAGTTAGCTTAATGCTGAATTTTTATATTAAAGTGCAGAATTTTGTACTCAAAGTACGTTTTAGGCACATCCGGTCACTATAACTAACACCTAGTGACGCAATTCTACAACCCTCATTTCCCTACACTCTCTACAGGTGTAGTAAACTATCTCTGGCTCATACAGGCCTTAGAGGCAGTGTCTGCCTGATGCTGGTTATATCAGCATGTTTAATGGGTATCCCGTATAGTGTGCTCACTGTACTTTTTGTGCATCAAGGTTGTCACTGATGTTTTGTGTAAATAATGGAGTGACAATAGTAAAGTATGATGCATGTATAAGTATGTATCAGAATTCAAGTAGTAGATTAATCACAGTTGTAAGCAAGCACAGTAATTAAGTAGTAATTAAATATTAATTTGTTCGTACGGATACCTGGTTTGGTGAGGGTTGTCACATTCTCCCCCCGTTAAAGAAATTTCGTCCCGAAATTTAAGTTCTGCTACTAGATACAGGATTCTTAGGAAATAAATGGGGGTACTTCTCCTTCATTCGATCCTCACGTTCCCACGTGAATTCAGGTCCATGCCTAGCATTCCAACGAACTTTGACGAGTTTGACACTGCTCCTGCGAGTTTTATTAACTTTCCAATCCGTGACCTCAATAGGTTCTTCAGTGAAGTGGAGCGTGTCGTCGATATGAACTTCGTCAGCAGGAATGATCACTGTATCTTGTGTTGGACTCTTTCTCAAATTGGATACATGGAATGTATCGTGAACACCATGGAGTTCAGCAGGTAGGTCCAACTTGTAGGCTACAAGCCCAATCCTTTGCAGGATTCTGAAAGGGCCAATGTAACGCGGATTCAACTTCCCACGCTTTCCGAAGCGTGCCACACCCTTCCAGGGTGAAATTTTCAATAAAACCATATCTCCAATTTGGAATTCCAAATGTTTCCGGTTTGGATCTGCATAGGCTTTCTGTCTGTCGTGAGCCGCTTCGATGCATTTTCGAATCTGCGTAATCTTGTCTGTCGTCTCTTGGACGATTTCGGGACCAACAAGCTGCCTATCACCTGCGTCAGCCCAGCATAGGGGTGATCGACACTTGCGTCCATAAAGAGCTTCAAAAGGCGCGGCTCCAATACTGGTGTGGTAGCTGTTGTTGTATGAGAATTCGGCCAATGGTAAATGCTTATCCCAGCTACCACCAAGATCCATTACACATGCTCTCAGCATATCCTCCAACGTCTGAATAGTTCTTTCACTTTGGCCATCAGTTTGCGGATGAAATGCAGTACTTAGGTTCAATTGCGAGCCAAAGGATTCTTGGAAGGATTGCCAAATCCTTGATACAAATCTTCCATCTCTATCAGAGATGATCGAGAGAGGCACTCCATGACGTGCAACGATTTCTCGCATATATATCTCCGCAAGTTTACTCGTATTGTCCTTCTCTTTGATTGGCAAGAAGTGCGCGGACTTTGTTAGGCGGTCAACTATTACCCAAATTGTGTCATGACCCCTGGGCGTCCTTGGCAACTTTGTTATAAAATCCATTGAAATCTGTTCCCATTTCCACTTGGGAATTTCAGGTTGTTGCAGAAGTCCCGAAGGCTTCTGGTATTCAGCTTTCACCTTGGCACACGTCAAACATTTGCTAACATAAACAGCAACGTCGCCCTTCATCCTAGGCCACCAATAATAATCTTTAAGGTCCTGGTACATCTTATCCGCTCCTGGATGGATAGAGTACCGTGATTTGTGTGCCTCATCAAAAATAACTTCTCTCAAACCACCAAACAGAGGAACCCAAATCCTTTTCATAAAACATAACGTTCCTTCCTCGTTTGGTACTAATTGCTTCTCCATCCCACGGAGATATTCTTCTTCAAGGTTTCTTTCCTTCAAAGCTTCTCTCTGTGCAGCACGAATGCGTAGAGAAAGATCTGTCTTGATAATCATTTCTAAAGCCCTAACCCTTATGGGCTTGATCCTCTCTTTACGACTTAGGGCATCGGCGACCACATTCGCCTTCCCTGGATGGTACTTTATCTCGCAGTCGTAATCGTTCAACAATTCGACCCAACGTCTTTGTCTCATATTCAGCTCTTTCTGGTTGAATATGTGCTGTAAACTCTTGTGGTCCGTGAAAATTGTACACTTCGTACCATACAAATAATGTCTCCAGATTTTCAGCGCAAATACCACTGCGCCTAGTTCTAAATCATGCGTGGTATAATTCCTTTCATGAACTTTCAACTGGCGTGACGCGTAAGCTATAACTTTCTGGCGTTGCATCAACACGCAACCCAATCCTTGACGTGAGGCGTCACAGTATACCACGAAATCATCTGTACCCTCTGGTAGTGCTAAGATTGGCGCATTGCAGAGCTTGTCTTTTAACAACTGAAATGCTTCCTCCTGTTTGATTCCCCAATCAAACTTCTTATCCTTCTGTGTGAGCGCGGTAAGGGGTTGAGTGATTTTAGAAAAATCCTCAATGAATCTTCGATAATAGCCAGCCAAACCTAAGAACTGGCGAATCTCGGTCGGCGTCTTTGGAGTCTCCCAGCTCTTTATCGCCTCGATCTTTGTGGGATCAACATGGATTCCATTTCCATTAACCACGTGTCCAAGGAATTGGACTTCACGTAGCCAAAACTCGCACTTGGAGAATTTGGCATATAACTGTTCCTTTTTCAGCAACTCCAAAATGGCTCTTAAGTGCTGTTCGTGTTCAACCTTTGTCTTTGAATAAATCAAAATATCGTCGATGAATACAATCACGAACTTATCGAGATACGGCTTGCAAACTCTGTTCATTAGATCCATAAAAACAGCAGGCGCGTTTGTCAACCCAAACGGCATAACTAGGAACTCGTAATGTCCATAACGAGTTCTGAAGGCTGTTTTCGGGATACTCTCCTCTTGTATCCTTAGCTGATGGTATCCAGATCGAAGATCGATCTTTGAATAAAAGCTTGAACCTTGGAGTTGATCTAATAAATCATCGATTCTTGGCAGAGGGTATCTATTCTTGATCGTCAGCTTATTCAACTCCCGATAGTCTATACACATACGAAAACTACCGTCTTTCTTTTTGACAAATAAAACTGGAGCTCCCCAAGGTGAGAAGCTTGGTCGGATGAATCCTTTGTCAAGTAACTCCTGGAGTTGTGTCGACAACTCCTGCATCTCTGACGGTGCAAGTCTATAAGGTGCCCTAGCTACAGGCGCGGCGCCTGGAACTAAGTCTATACGGAACTCCACTTGCCTCTGGGGTGGCAATCCTGGCAAGTCCTCTGGGAAGACTTCAGGATATTCCCTCACGATAGGGATGTCTTCGATTTTCAGCTCAGCAGCTTTCTTATCCACGATGTGTGCCAGGAAGGCAACACATCCCTTTTGTGAACACTTACGAGCTTTCAGGCAACTGATAATTCTTAAAGGCGTATCCCGCTTCTCCCCATGAACCACAATTGTTTCTCCATCTTCGGTTAGGATACGAATGACCTTTTCGTGACAAACAATCTCAGCCTTATTGCTTGATAACCAATCCATTCCTACTACCACGTCGAAGCTCCCCAGCTGGACTGGTAGTAGATCCAAAGTAAACTCACGCTCTCCCAACTCGATTACACAACTTCTGACCACTTCATTAGCTTCTACTAACTTTCCATTAGCCAATTCAATTGAGTAAGGAATATCTAATTTACTAGCGGCTAATCCAAGCATATTCTTAAACTCTAACGATACGAAGCTATAATCGGCACCAGTATCAAATAAAACGGATGCAAAGCGTTGGTTTATAGCGAACGTACCAGTAACAACATTGGGATCCTGGCGCGCTTCCCTCGCTTCGATATTGAAAACCCTTCCACGCGCTTGATTCAATTCTGGGCAGTTCCGCTTATAATGCCCCATATCACCACAGTTAAAGCAACCTGGTCTTTGCCCGTTTCCTCCACCATTTCCAGCTTGATTGTTGTTGTTTCGGTTCGCATTACCAGCTTGATTCACATTGTTGCCTCGATTCCCGTTCCCTCCATTATTTCCTTGTGCACGATTTCCGTTTCCACCCTGATTATTGCTTCTATTCCCAAATCCTCCTTGGCCTCCCCGACCAACAGTGGCCCAGCAAGTATCCTTTGAGTGGCCAGTCTTTCCACAAGCTTCGCATACTTTTGTTCCACACCGGCCAGAATGGTGGCGCTGGCAGGTGTTGCACTTGGGATGTGTACCCATATATCCCTTTCCTTTCCTCCCACCACCGGCTGTAGCTCGGGTCGGCGTGCTTGACTCTCCTTTTCTGCCATCACTGCTTGTGCCTTGTTTGAAATTCGAGAATTTTCTTTTGTTACCCCCGGACGACTCTACATGAGTCTCCTTCTTCTTTTGCTCAACATCAGAAAACTTCTTTAGGCGGATCGCCTCCTCAGTGAGAGCTACGCATAGATCGATCGCCTCAGTGATTGTTGCCGGTTTTGAAGAGGTCACCATACTAATAATTTGAGGAGCTAAACCCCAAATGAAACGCTCAATCCGCTTGAATTCTGGTGTGACCATATAAGGTACCACATGTGACAGGTCGTGAAACCTCTGAACATATTCCGCAATTTTCGGACCTTCCATCTTCAAATGCCAAAACTCAGTTTCCAACATCTGGATCTCAGCGCGAGAGCAATACTTTTTGCGCATGAGCTCCTTCAGTTCGTTCCACGTCAGTGCGTAGGCTGCGACTTCACCAAGTGTTTGGACTTGTAAATTCCACCATGACAGGGCTCCGTCCAAGAATAGCCCAGAGATGTAAGTAACTTGCTGATCTGGAGCGCATTTGCTCATGCGGAGAACTGATTTTGTCTTTTCGGCCCAACGAACAAAAGCAACAGCACCTCCGGTGCCATCAAAGTTTACAGGGTTGCAGTCTAGGAACTGCTTGTAGGTGCACCCTGCACATACGTTACAATATATGAATGGCATTAGCAAACTTGCTAGAGATATCCAATTGTATCATGGTATGCCTTAATGACTTAGTATTACCATGAGGCGGATTGTTATTGCCATTGTTGTTTGAACTGCTTCCGCTGGGTCCTCCCTGTGAGGCGGCGTATTGCGCGATGGCGACAGCGATGATTTGTTGAAGTTCTGCCTCGTTGGTAGGCATGCGTGGATCGCGTTTCGGTGGCATCTTCTAAAAGATGGTTTACGTGAGTCAGGTCATGGTAGGTAAAGTGTGCGTATATAACGATAGTAATAATACATAACATCTCATGTTAAAATAAACCAAACACATAACATCTCATGTTATAGAACATAAACAATCAATCACACAACATCCCATGTTATAATTATATCAACCACACAACATCCCATGTTATAGATCATAAATAATCAATCAAACAACACATATGATGAGAATACCGCGATTGCATTGCCATAAATCGAGACCACAGGGTAAAGTGTACAAGTACATAACTGTAACATACAACATCAATGACTTAGTAGGGGACGACCCTAGACAAGTCGTGAGATCACTGGACGTATTCAGGAATCTTTGGTTCGTCCATTTTCAAGTGCCAGAACTCCACCTCAAGCTTCTGGATTCCAGCCCTAGAACAGTATTTCTTCTTCATCATTTCTTTGAGCTCGTCCCAGCTCAGTGCATAAGCAGCATCTGTACCAAAGGTCTGAACCTAAGGGTTCCACCATGAGAGTGTGTCATCTAGAATTTACCCCGAGATATAGGTAACACTCTCTTTGGGGCGAACAGTTACTCATTCTTATAATGGAGTCAGTCTTTTCGGACCAACGAACAAATGCATCGGCACCTCCTGTTCTGTCAAAGTTCAAAGACTTGCAGTTCAGAAACTGCTTATAGGTGCAGCCAGTTGGAGGGTTACTTCCAGTAATGCCATCGCTGTGCTTAGAGTGGAGGGCTTCATGTCGTGCATTTGCCTGTGAGATGCGTTCTTGCAGCTCGGCTTCTGTCCTTGGCAACGTACTGGTGTTTGTGTCATGCCTGGGTGGCATTCTCTTCTGTCGAAGTGGCATGAAGCAGGTTAGACAACATTTCAATTGTCTATGAGATACATAGCACCATAAGCCATCATGTAACCACCCAATTTCACACGTAAATATACTCAATGTATGAGTGAGGTAATAGTTTCTGAGCCTTCACATAGGCTTGCCAATTTGGCTTGTTGCTTGTAATAGAATGAACTCGAGGCTACATCGCCTTGGTCATTCGTGTTTTAGTTATTTCCTGCTACATTGGTTTTCCTTAGCTTGACCCGCAGAGTCCACCAGGATTTCTGTGCACTACAAGCCGTTATTACGTGGGTCCCCGTAATAATAAATTGTCTTGCACAGTTACCCCAATTTTCTCTCGTCCAAGCAGATGATCAATCAAGGAGCAACAGCAGGTGCATCGGCATGAACAGGGTCATGCTCCAATGCGGGGTCAGGAGCAACGCCTGGCTCAGGGGCCACGGCTGGCTCCGGATCAAAAAAACTCCATCTCAAAATTAGCTGGATCAACAAACACAGGGGTTACAGGATCCTCCAAGGGCTGGTCTAAGTGTATGAACTCAATGTCATGGTCTGGATCAAAACCAGGTGGAAAAACAGGATCATCCTCAATATCGTTATCAAACTCAAAGCTGTGTGCGGGAACTGGTGCAGCTGATGACGCCATATCAGGGCCGGCGTCGTGTGAGTGGTGCTGCATCCCCTGTATATGCGAAGATGCGGACGCCACAGACTCAAATGAGTTTGGGACAGGTGAATGGGCATGAGCCTCCTCTGCAGGAGCGTCAGCAAGCAGTAGGCTATCACCAGCAGCAATAGGGCCTCGCCCTCAAGTGGGTCCTCCTCTAATAGTTCGACATCGTCGTCAGAGACAACGTCGGGGGGCATATCAACAACGGGATAAGCGGCAAGGGCACAGGAGCAGGGATCACCGCGAGTGGAAAATCCCCAACAAGATGGCCATCAGCAGGCTCTGCTACGACATCAGGCAGCGCAAAAAGCTGAAAGTCGTCATCGTCTGTGCTGGTAGTATCGGAAATGTACACCTCGTGCTTCGATGAAACTATGTCGCCTGATACTATGGCCATGGGATCTGTAGTGTCCGACTCTCCAGTATCTGATGAAGGCATGACATTTTGTAATACAACACACATATGCACAAATAATCAATCATATAGTCAAATAAACATATTAGTCACCAATAAGCAATCATATAGTTCTCCTAGTCCCACTAGCCTCCCAGCCTCCCAGACTGCTCTTCCTAGTCCCACTAGCCTCCCAGCCTCCCAGACTGACTCCCTAGTCCCACTAGACAACTACCTCAGCCTCCCAAACCGAGCCTCAGCCTCCCAGACTGAGCCTATAACTAGCAAATAAAATGTGCTCAACATTTGATTGTAAAAACATTTTGGATCTGGACTTAAGTGGTATGCAGTGTAAAAAAGTTTTCGTGAGAGCCCTAGTGATCATAGTCTAGACTCGAGAAGGAATCCTAGTTCGCTATGATTAGAGCTCTGATACCAAGCTGTCACACCCAGGCTTTGCGGAAGCGTGGGTTAATTTGGTGTGACTTCTTAATACCATAGCTTAATCACAACAAAGCTATATGAAAATAAAACCATGCAGATCATCCATTGATTTAAGTTGAAAAGTAAAATACCACAACATTGTCTTAATGCGTTGACACATGCAACGGAAATTACAACCTAATAACATAAAAACATTGTTTGAAAGACACAAACACAAACTTAAGATAGACCTAGTTTAAGAACTGTGACTCGTCCAGGTAAAAGCCACAATCCCCTAAACTCGGATAATCCCATAACTCTACGCAGCGTGAAAACGTAGCATACCGTGCCAGATCCTTAGTTCCCTGAAATACATGTAAGTTGGAAAAATCAACAATAATGTTGAGCGAGTTCATGTGTAAGTGAGTAAGTAAAACCTTTGTAAGTATAAAAACCCTGGTATGTAGCAAATAAGGAAAAAGAGATCACCAATGGTTTGCAAGGCCATTGATATGTGTGAAGTGCAAGTAGGAAGACTCAAACCTAGCAGATTTATGCGTCGGGCACAAAGTCACCCCGAGGTCCGTACTGTTGGGCCTGGGGCTGGGCTCGCTACACCCAGATAGATCTACCGCTACTGTCCCTCGGTCCTTCAATGAGGATTAATGGCCTCAAGTTACGCCTACCCACTCACATGATCTAAGTAGTAACCCTCCTTACGCTAACCATACCATGTAAAAAGTACTCGTAATCATAGTAACATGTATTTCAACCCCGCAGCTTAAAAACTGAAAACAGTTAAGAGAAAAGGGGGACATGAACTCACCGAAGTGCGTCTCTAAAAAGTATCTCCCAGAAAATCTGCTGTGCGACGACCTACACGTACTAACTTCTATTAGACGGACGGCCGTGCCTTAGTTTAAGGTTTAATGTCTTTGGGAAATAGTTAGGCAACTATTTCGTGTTTACACTTCGTAATTATTTGATAAATATATTACTTCCCAAGGATGGGGTTTTAATACATGTGCGTTCGTATAATCTTCGAAATATATTATTAAGTCTCACTTAAAATATATTTTATTTCATTTGCCCAAAAATACTTTACTTTCAAAATATAAATATTTTCCCAAAAAATATTATATTTTATTCCATATAATTATCCAAAATAATACTTTGTCAAAATACACACTTATGTGTATTTTCTGAAAATACGTAAGTTACGGATAAAGATCGGGTGGTATTAATAATACCGGTGTAACTTAAATAATTATTGTGAAGGCGTTCGTATTATTTTTGGAGCCGTTAATATTCAGTAATATTATTTTTACCCTAAAAATAATATTTACGTAGTTCACAAGATAATCACAAAAATTTACACAAGTGTTGTTATGAAAATATATATTCTAAATATATATTTTAGCAAGTTTTATTTGTGAAAATCCCACCTCCGACACTTGGAAGTTTCGTAATAAAAATCGTGGCGAAAGTTATATGGGAAAACAAGTTAAAAATATATCCATAACACTTGTGATAAAAATATTTACAAGTGATAGATTTTTGAAAAAATTTCGCCAGAGTTTCCTCTGTAACCTGACGTGGCCACGCTTACAAGCGTATCATTTTCTTTTAAAATTTCAAATCAACAATGTTCCCAACCTCAATAACAAACAATATTCCAACATCATACTAGTTCAAAAATTATCACAAACGCATGAACTTGTGGGTTGTGTAAAAGTGTGTAGTAACTTCCCATTATTTTTAATAGATCTTTCTACTTTTTTAAATGGAATCGGTTTCTCGAAAATCTTATTTTTACAGAAAATGCATTTGTACATCTTCTAGTCAAAATTTCAAAAATAATTCTTTTGTTAAAACTTTTTGTTACACAAGTGTCTACACACTTGTGTGTTCACAAAAATCACCTTTGTTTAGGAAGGATCCGGCTTTAAAAGTATGATTTCATTTTACACTTGGTCCTTCGAAAATACCACTTGTAGATCTCTAGATCTACAAGTTTAGAACTCCATTTTATAAGAAAAAATTGTTTTTACACAAGTTCATGTTTATGTTGGAAAGGGTTCGTCATCTAGAAAATTTACAACTAAACATAAGGCTAGTTCATGTTTTGTGAACATGATCTAGCGGGTTTGATGACGATCCATTCCCATACTAGCAATCAACAACAATAAATAACCATAATAAAACTAGTTTTATAAGTTTTACACTATTATTTATTTATTAACCACCAAGTTTATTACCTTTAGTAGACCTTTAATTTTTGTTCTTACATGTTCATAAATTTCAACCAACAAAATTCTTATTAACCACTCTAGACAAGATCAAAAAGGCGTTTAGAGTCACTTACTACTAGCTCGAGGCTAGGGAAGAAACTAGTCGAAAAACGAGTGGTTAAAAGCGTTGAGGTGAGGTCCTTGCGATTTCGTGAACACCGGGCTTCCTTATGCGTGACCCTTCTCCCTTGTGTGTAAATAAAATGCAAGATGGAAATTTGAAAATGGTGGGGTGATGCTAGTGGCTCTCGGCCGAGAGTATCAAAGAAAGAAAGAGAATGAAAATTTTGTGTTAAGTGGTTTGTGAAATGTTAGTGATCCTTGAGATTTATTTATAATCCATTCAATAAGTTTTATCCAATGGAAATTGTGTTGTCTAGATTTCAAACACATGGTTTATTTTAATCAAAAGAGTTTGTGGGATGTTCCCACATGAGGACCGAACTCGTTCAAGGGGGGGCTAATTTGGGTTGGATTTGAACTAATTAGTTAAGGGTATTAGTTAGTTAAATTAGGAGGTTAATTTAGTTACTAGTGTGTAGTAAATTGTAACGGGGGTTAGGGTATTCGGGGACCCTAACTGAATCAGAAAAAGAAAGACAATGTCAATGACAATATTTTTATGTCTCGGGTTAAGTCCGGTTGTACGGTTGGATATTACTCCGTTAAAGCGTTAAATAATTATTTAAAGTGTCGTTATTATTTCTTTAGTGACACAATTTATTCCCGACATTTTGGAAAGTGTCTAGTAATATTTTTCCAAACTTTTGCACTTTACTAGTTAGCTTAATGCTGAATTTTTATATTAAAGTGCAGAATTTTGTACTCAAAGTACGTTTTAGGCACATCCGGTCACTATAACTAACACCTAGTGACGCAGTTCTACAACCCTCATTTCCCTACACTCTCTACAGGTGTAGTAAACTATCTCTGGCTCATACAGGCCTTAGAGGCAGTGTCTGCCTGATGCTGGTTATATCGGCATGTTTAATAGGCATCCCGTATAGTGTGCTCACTGTGCTTTTTGTGCATCAAGGTTGTCACTGATGTTTTGTGTAAATAATGGAGTGACAGTAGTAAAGTATGATGCATGTATAAGTATGTATCAGAATTCAAGTAGTAGATTAATCACAGTTGTAAGCAAGCACAGTAATTAAGCAGTAATTAAATATTAATTTGTTCATACGGATACCTAGTTTGGTGAGGGTTGTCACACTATGAAATGAGCATTTAAAAACAGTGAATGCACTGAAAAAAATTCCTGGATCCGCCACTGATTTTTAAGACCAACAGCTGATTTTTTTTACCCTCACGATAAATAACTATAAATAATAAGTTAGACATGAAACTTGCTTTAATATGTATGTGAAACAAAACATAACAAGTAGTGCCAAACTATACTTGTATTACACGATCAATGGAATTGAATACAATACTAAAAAATAGATAACACTATATTAGGAATCATGCAATTCATGATAACAATTACTACATACGAAATAACGCAAGAACCACTATACGAAATAGGGATGAGCATGGTACCCATTCGGTACCAAACCGGTACCGGTACCTCCAAAAAACGGGGAAAAGTGGTACCGGTACTAAAAAACGAAGAAAATGGGAACATGTACCGTTACCGAATATACCCGGTACGGTTCGGTACTGGTAGGGTACCGGTTCGGTACCGGTACCCGATACCAAATGCTCATCCCTAATACGAAACTATAAATTAAAAGAGGAAATAGAGAAACCATGTTATCAAACAAGAAAAACTATACAAGATAAGGTCAAACAAACAAGAAACAAATAAATGTCAAATAAACAAGAAACAAACAAAAATGTCATAAACGTACTAAGTTATCAAACAAGAAAAACTTTACTAGATAAATGCATCCTTAAGTCCTTAATTACCTAAACCCATCATACCTCTTAGCAAAGTCAACCGCATATTAGGAGAACAACTAAATAATGATCTCGCTTTAGCTTGATTCTCCACCAAATAATTGAAATCCAATGGTATTTCTTGAGGTTCCAAACCCATCGGTTCCAATTCTTTAATAATTTCATCACCTGTGTACTCGCGATGATGTAACACCCTTATTATTATTTAACGGTTTTCGTATATTTTACGAAAATAAACGGGTAATTATGATTTCAAATATATTGAAAATACGGGTTCATTAAAACTTTTACAGAATTAAAACTATACAACATAACAAGAGTAGGTTCGTCATTTAACATAACAACGATATATAGTGCGGAAGCTTGTAACTTGATCGTGTTCGGTTCTTCGTTGAGCTTGATTATCCTCCGGTAAAGTAAATTATACCTACAATTCATAAAACATGAATTGAATCAGTCATACGTAGCTTAAAACGTGTCTAAACGAGTCCGGGAAGCGAAACTGATTAAAATACAAAATTTTCTCTGAAACAGGGTTCCGTCGCGCCACACTACGGCGCCACATTGCTCCCTCGCGTGGCGCGGGGGAGGACGTTTTCCAGCAGGCTTGGAGCTGGGTCCTGCATTTTTCAGCAATATCGGTTTTTACGGAAACGAGCATAACTCTCTCGTTTTTAATCCGTTTTACCCGATTCTTTTTCCTACGCACCCGTAATTTAATTCTACATCATATGGAGTTAAAATCCAACATCCAACATAATAAATTTTGAGACTTCTAAGCCTTCGACTCATTACCTTTTTACCGAATTTTAACCCGTTTATGCATTTTATCAAACAAATATATTTGTTTGATCCTTATATCACATACACTTCTTCAAATTAATGTTATATACCATGTTAGGTTCTAATGACAGGTTTCTTACACAATTTAAACCCGTTTTCGCTCGTATGCTTATTTTGACCCGTTAAGGGTATTTAAGCACTTTAAAGCTTGAAATCGCTTTCATTCATTTCTAGCATCTTATTCCTACATTTCTTATCAAGTAATCTTCCACCACAACTATATGTGCGTTGGATTTAATGTGGTTATCTATATGTTCCGAGTTTTACCCCTCGGATTATCATTTTACGGCAAAGACTCATATAAAGTCTTTCGACCCAAGAATTTACATCTTTCACTACCTATACTCATTCTAAGCATTTATTTAATCATAAAACTCGTTTCCGAACCACCTTTAAGGGTCGTTCGTTCGAATTAGCTTACAAGGGCAATTTGGTCAATTTTCATCCTTCTTTTACTACAAGGACTTTTAAATACTTGTTTGACTCAAAATCCGATCTTTTAACTATAATTCTTGTTTGTAAACCCATGTGCTTCTAAAACACCATAATCATAACTCAATTTATTCGGTTTACCTAAAAGATAACCGAATATCTATATTTTAACCTTGTCTAACTCTTATAGAAGCTCAAGTTCTACATGATGAGTTGGATCATTATACATACCTGGCTCGGAACAATGTATTAACCCGTGTCAACACCTTGCCTTACTGGCTGCTAAGTAATAGCTATTTAAACATCCATGTGCTATTTATTTCCTAAAATTATACAACTCGACAACCCATTAGTCGATATTGTCAAAGGGTGATAATTTCACCTTTTGACCCGTTCGACCTAAATGACCGATTATATTAGCGAGATGACATTTATTACCACCTCGTATATATGACTCACTCCGGTTTACACCATGCGGTCATTTTACTTATAAATTCATTTCTTAACACTTTTGGCCTATTATGGCTTACATCATAATTGTCTTTCAAAATTAACGGTAAAAGTCAACGTGTGACCAAGTTACCATTTTGCCCTTATTGGTTATTATGATTTATTTTATATGGTGACCATTAAAAATACTTATTTCATTCGTCACCATATGATCGAACTACCGATTTAACTCATTTTTAGCCATCACTATGGTTTCTTATCATATTTGATTACCTTGTTCCGTACGACTATAAACCGAAACACCATATCTTAATTAGGTATTTGTCTTTTTCGTAATTAATACGACAAAAGAATAGTCTAAAATATATGACATGTGTAAGATATACTTACCTTGCATCCGAATTACGCTTTTCCTTCATTCTTGATTCGTTTGACCCGCTTCCTTCCCCAAGATTTCACCTAGCTTGCCGAGCGTCAACTATCATTGTAGTTGTAAGATGGTTAGGTTAGTCATAATCATTTACGACTATTCCATCCTACGCTTCTTATATCGAATTCATCATTCGATCATATACTTGGTCGGTTTGACTTTTTAAAGTCAATCGACCTATCCACTTATTCAATGCACATTTGGTTTATTGAATTTCACTTAAGCATTTCATCCGAACTCTTAACAAAATCATATTTTACCCACTAACTACTAGGTAACATGATTTCAAGCATCTATATTACGATCTTAACATCAATTCTTTTATATCATACAAAACCCATTTCGTGAGAAGTATGATCTTGTACCCAAATTCATGGTTTAATCAAACACCTTCTATTTGTTATCATGCATGTTGATTCTAAGCATAGTTATATCATCAATTTCATCATAACATTAAAACCACTTATCTAAGTGTGTTAATTCATCAAATCTTTCAATTCATAGCATGTTATGTATGATTTTCACTTAGGGTTTCGTCCCTAAGCAGGTATACATCACTAATCTAGCCATAGCTTCTCTAATCCATGCCTAATTTGCGATTAGGATGATTATCAATTTTTTTACAACTTCACCAATCAACAATATTTTACATACCTTTTGATCCCCTAGCTTGGGTGATCGTTAATCCATGTTCGGTTGTGAATTTGTGCATCATTTGGACCTTCAATTTGATACATATACGTAGATTAGGGTTTTGGCTCCTTGGGAGCCCCCTGAGCTCGATCCAGAACACACACTTCAAGTGTGTGTTTTGTTTTTGATTTTTCTTTTATTAAATAACTTTATTAAGTTATCCAAATTTAACCCCTCATGTTTGGTTCGTTATTTAGTAGGCCACATCCTACTTATTTTTAACAATATTCTCTATTATTAACTAGGTTCAATATTCCTAGTTAACTTGGTGGGTTCCGGGGATTATAATCCGTTCCATTCTAAATCCCGTTAACCCTGGCCTCTTAAAATTTTATTTTCTCGTAAACATTCCCTCTCCCTTTTTTATATAACATTTGATCTATAAAAAAAAGAAACTTAATATGCAATGGGTAAATTTTACCTCTAACGACAGTATTAGCGTGGTTTGATTACCAAACCCGTTTTCGGGGTGTTACAGATGATGAACTCTTTCAAGTATTTTATTCCTTTCCAGAATAATTTTATTACCTTCAGCAATAGCAATAGCTATGCTGCCAACACCATTCCTAATCCTTGAGGTTAAATCATCATCTACTTGTTCGACTTTTCTTTTTCTACTCTTATATTTCTTTGCACTAGAAGACTGCTCAGGTAGAGAAGACGTAAGATCAACCACATGTACATCATCATCAAGATTGTATTGGCTCTCTAGAGTTACATCATTGGCAACTAAGAATTCATCCAGTTCTGGAGATGTTTCTGTGTTAATTCCATCATCCTTCTGCAACCGGGCATTTCTTTCTTTAGCAGTTTCAGCTTGTGCGCCTAATGCCCTATCCTTTGCGAATAGTTGTAGCATTTCATCATAGTTTGCGACTTTCTTCGTCTTCAACGCCGCAGCTTTTGGCTTTGACTATTTAACAAAATAAAATTAATTAGTATTACAGACGATAATCTGAATATTCTAGTAAATAGTTAAAGCACTTACGTCTATTAATTTTTGACAGACTTCATCCTCCGCTTCAGTTAGTTGAGTTTCAGGATTCCATGAGAACCCCACTTAATGACGTTCCCTGAAACATATCATACCAGGCAGAAAAACGGGTTTTCAACGTCTTTAAACGATTCTTCAAATGAGCTTTGGTAAAAGTCATTTCAAGATTTGTGCTAAGCTCCGCAACCATATTTTTGTATGCTTGTGGAGTAAAATTTCCACCAATCCTATAACCATTGATCTCTTGCGTTATCATGGATTGTATGAATGCATTATCCATAGCTTCCGTCCACATCATGTTTTCGTTTTCACTGGTATTTTCACTAACGTCATGTTTGCTCATGATGAATTGCGCTCTGCAAATGTAATAATAGTTAATAATACAATTTCAACAAGAATACATTGTTAGAACAACTAAAAACATGCAACTGGTAAATGTAATAATATTTAGTAATACAAAAACCAAATAAAATAAATAATTTCAAACACCAATCATCAATACAATGTCAAAACGAACTACTATAATGTACTATTCTAAAACTAATTTGACATATCTATTTCATCTTCTTGTAACATCAAATTGTTAGTCCACATTTGATTTGCAATTGAGTTCCTTAATTGGCCTGCTTCAGTACTACCCTCACGCATGCCTCTAGTACTTTGACGTTCTTCCTCTACTGGTTCATTTAACACCTCATTTAAGACTTCATCTTCAAGATCTTTGTCACGATCTTCTTCTAGTAAAAAGTTGTGTAAAATGCAACATGCCAAAAAGATGGCTGACTGTGTTTGACAAGAGTAAAATGGTTCTGCTGTACTTCTAATGATAGGAAACCTCTTTTTTAGGACACCAAATGCTCGTTCATTTGCGTTACGTAATGACACATGACAAAGGTTGAACAAATCCTTTGAGTTCCCAGGGGTACGGCTTGAGTACTCTCTCAAGTGATACCTAACGCCTCTATATGGTGTCATTAGTGAGCTTGTATGAGGCAAACCCGCATCTACTAAACAGTATTTACTTATAACTAAATTGTAATTAGTAATATTCTAAAATAATATAACAATTAATTAAAACTGGTTTGAAAAATTACCCGTTGGAATTACTAGTTTATCACTTCTACTAAATGCATCCTTTATTATTCTCGAGTCTGATGCAGTCCCCTCCCAACCAGTTAGAACATATGTAAACTTCAAGTCAAATGTACAAGCTGCCAATACATTTATTGTCGGGTATCCTTTATGACCACGATATCTAGCGGCATCTTTGTTTGGTACTTTGACACGAACATGTGTTCCATAAATTGCCCCTACGCAATCCTTGAAAAAAGGATAAAATCTCTTTTTCTCTTGAATATCTTTCGGGACAATATCACCTTTAGGTTGTTGTAGACAATGACTTTCTAACGATAAAATCGCTCGCAGAACTCTATGGAAGCACCGACTGGTTGTTGATCTAGAACGACGGTATATCCAAGAGGCTAACCTATTTCTCATGTCATTACCTACAATATGCAAAAATCTTGCAACTTGCTCTTCAACGGACATTCGTTGAGTAGCTTGAAGACCACCATCATGCTTTAAGATATTGCACAATGTCATATAAGCTCTCTCACTCATACGAATAAGTTCACAACATTTACCACTATTTGAAAGGTCACGTAACATCTCTTCTCGTACATATCGCCGTTGTAAAATTACATCTCTAGTAGGTAGATTGGCATGTTTTTTTTGTAGATAATCTATGTTGTGTAATGAAAGCTAGCAATAAGCAAATTAGTCCAGCGGCTTGCAATTGTCTAGCTCGCACAACACGAATTATACGGAGTATTTGATCTCAAATTATTTGATCATCCATAGAAAAGTCCCAAAGTTCAATAGTGAACCTTCAAACAATAAGTTACATTTATGTTTGAATCAAATAAAATTAAAAAAAAAAACTAATACAACTCGCAATTTAAGAAAAAAATATATCAACAAACATAAGCCTTCTTTTATGCTCCATATAATTCATCGTTGTATAATAAATCAAATTCTCTATATAATTCAACGTTATATAATAAATCAAGAAAACAAAAATAAACATTCAAACTCATTAGACAACTCTTCTGGTAACTAAGTAAGAGGCACTTGTTAACAAAAATATCATGGAACAGGGGTTACCGGAAGCTTGCCGGGAGGGTTGCCAGAGGGTAGTGGCAGAATCAGAAATTTTTAACCAGAGGATCACATAGAACTTTTTTTTATTATCTTTATATTCGTCAGGTAGACTAATAATTTGAACTTTATATCATTAGTCTTATTGTTATTTAAGGTTAATTTTGAGTTTTTTTACCCAGTTATCCATAGAAACTACATCTCTTTGTTATTAAAATAACGTTCTCTGTTTTTTACTAGGGAGTTGTTAATATTCCAAATGATTTTGAGCATAGCAAGGGAGATATTGTACATTTTATTGTATGCTTCACAATAGATTATGTATCTTTTAGCTCAGTGTCATGCAGACGTTTTTTTTCACACTTAGTACTTACATGAAAACAGTTGGCTTATGCTGTTATGCGTTACACAAACAAGCCCTCTCTTGATAAGCCAGTAGAACTTGAATATTAAGTAATTACAATTTTTATGGAAGCTGATTGCCCATACACTTTGCAGATAGACATCCCCGATAACGACCATTTTTCGGAACCATCTGGGCAAGTTCTTGATGACCCTCCTAGTCTAGCTTCTAGTGAAACGCATCATGTTTCTCCTATTTCAATATGGCTGCAAAATCTCAGCCTATCTCGGTATGAAGAAGTTTTCATCCGTGAAGAAGTCTGAAGTGGTTGACTGATGAGGTCGGTCAAACCATGATAATCCTTTTTTGCTTTGCTTGTTACCAAATTACGTAAAGTTTTAAACTTTATTCTTTCTTGTAGGATCTATGTAACACATCTCTTTGTTATTAAAATAACGTTCTATGTTATATAATCGGTTATCAAGATGTATGGTCGCCGGACCCTCTCGTGGTTCCGCCTCTGAACAATACCGATGGAAAAGAGATGAAAAATATGAAAGATGCATACCTGATTGATGCAGAGCAGGAACTTGCGCCAAAATTTTGTAGGTTATATCTGTAAAATAACTGAACGTGAGCTTTAGGTGTTTATATAAAAAAAGGATTAGATATGAGGGCAATTTAGTAATTCATACAATTTTCTCTCCTAATCTCTCCAATTTGGGAGGATAAATATACGTACAAAAATTGTTCCCTTTTCCCTCCTTTCCCCTCCCCTTTCATCCTTCAAAAATCTCGGGAACATGGTTTCTCCTATTTTCATCTCCTTTCTTTCCCTTCCACTTGTTAAATGAGACTCGGAAATAGAGTGTTAGCGAAAGAAGAAGAAAACTCCTACAATTCATATTTTTTACGAAGATGCCATTGATATTGGAGTTTATGTTTTTTCAATGAAAAAGTTTATTGTTACTCGCTTTTTTGTTTAAAGGTCAACTTTCCTTTATGTTGGTTGATAATTGATTCATTACTATTTTTTATTAGGTATTTGGATATACTTTAACTTATCTTAACTTCATTTAAGTGCTACATCAATCTTTTTTCCTCATTTTACTTTGTCTCACTTCAAGGAAATGGTTTAATCCTATCAACTCCATCTAACCCTATCTTTTAGTGGTTTTTGTTCTAAAAAAGAAAAGAATAATTAATTTAATCTCTGAATATTGGGTTAACATGTTAAGACATAGCCCATTTAATGCCCTTTAACACAAGAAGGGAGTGGTTTGCTATGTTAGTTAACATGCCATGTCACTGTTAACACTCTAAATGTTAGAGTACACCCCATAACCTTAGATTCATCATTTCATTATACGTTGTAACGTTTAGCATATGACTCAAAATTTTAATATCATGAAACCTTAACAAAATATGTATGATTTTAATCATATTAGAATTAAAAAATTGATATGTTACATGATTAACAGTGTATATGGGTGAGCAATAACTGAATCGTTAACCGAAAGCGAATCGAAACATACGAAACTGGACCAAAATAAATCAAAAACTGCATTAATTAACTAATAACCGAAAACCGAATTAACCAAAATACGGTTATTAATTTTTTTTGTACCCTCGTAACCAGATTTAATCGAACCATTCATATTTTCATATATTTCTAGCTTTTATACATTCATTTCATGTATTTCATATTTTATATTTTCATTTTATGTATTTATACTTTAATATTTTTACATTTATTTCATGTATTTCTAAGCAAAAGTTTTAGCTTAAGTTTGGTTTTGGCTATTAAACGAAATTAGACAAACCAAACAAAAAATCGTTAATCTAACTGAATAAACCGAACTGATTAACCAAAAACTGATTGGTTAATAAAATAGACTAACAGATAACTTCGGTTTTGGCTTCGGTTAAGGGTAATAGCTAAATTGACCGAACCAAACACACCCGACAATATCTATGTTTCCTGCCGCATCGCACATGCACCTTTCTAGTCAACATAAATACATGTGTGTAATTATATTCCCAATTTCACACATTTTTTGAACATTCATTACCAGATTTTATAAGATAAATACAATATAAATTACACTTTGTATGATTTTTGCATTCGCAACCTTTTTGTTATAATGTACACCGTTTAACCATCAGAATGTTCTTTGGACCGCTTAACACACTTTGTACATGAAATTGACTTCTTACCGGAACTAGCATGCATATATAAACACTAATACCACACAGTGTGGGCGTGGATGAGCGGCGCTTATTCCTTTCCACGCCGCACACACCACACCCTCCCCGACGTTATTGTAAACGACATTAATGGTTGGGCATGAACTTTTCCACCAGCGTTGAAGATAAATGCTCGTCGACGTGGCGTAGGCTGATTGGGGTGGCTACTAGCCGTTGGACCTCAAGGACATTATTTAAAAAAAATTCTTAAAAAAATTTATTTCACTCCATCTATAAAAAAAACTCACCATTTTCACCATTTTCACCTCACTCTCTTCTACCCAACTCATTCTCAACCTTCATTTTTATAAAATCTCTCAACCTTTGATAAAAAATAATGCATCCACACAACCACAACTTTGATCCGAACAACCCCTAAGGTTTCGGCGAAGTACCGAACACCACTTCGCCTCAAGGATCTCAACCGAACCAACCACGTTTTACCGATCCGAACATATTGGCTTACAATCATCTACTTACGAACCTACCTTTTATGTTTCAACAATAACTGCTCACTCCTCTATCCCAAACTCCCCCTACACCCGAATCCGTACCGGAAACTCAACCTACACCACCCGAATCCTCTAGGTGAAAAAAACGAACCCATAAAAAGAAAATTGAGGCCAAGAAGGAAAAAAAAAACAAAAGAGGATCGTCGTGTATATCGTTGGACAAACGACGAAGAGGTGGCGTTGCCGAAAGCTTGGCTTTCGATTTCGAAGAATTTGGTTATATGTATGTTTTTATTACATTTATGTAAAAAATATATTTCATATCTATAATATTTGAATAAACTGCCATTTTGGTCCCTAAGGTTTGGTAACTTTAGTTCAAAACTCAAATATTTTGAATCTGGTTCCCTGTGATTTCAGTTTTATTGCCATTTTCATCTAAAAGTAAAATCAGCTCAGATTTGTCAAATAAAATCCTGGTTTTTTGTCCTTTTCCTCAGAGGCAAAATGGTCATTATAAGTTTTATTATAACAAATTATTAATTAAAATAATAAAATTAAATAACTTGCATAAAACTTATTTTCAAGCCCCTCTACACCGTTTATAGTGATGATTTTATAAAGAGGTGTAACATAATCATGGTTTAATTTTCTTAAATTTGTAATACACATGTTCATGACATTATGACCTTCTGAAGTCGTTCCTTAATAATTTTTATACATATTCTTAGAAGCAGATTCGCCTTTCTTAAGACCGTTTTATATATTCTTGAAGTTCGAATATCTTTAAAAGTAGTGACAAAAAACCTTATTTGGCATCAAGATTTGATTGTATTTTTAAACATCTTAATAGATAATGAGATACGATCTAGATTTGGAGTCATTGTGGGCTATAAGTCTTCGGTGCATGCATTCGCAAGTCAAATATTATTATGCCGACTAGATTCAATTATTATATCTTTATTGTTTTATAAATTAGCTTAAACCTTTAGAACCCAACCCCCCTTAAATTCAAGCAGCATTTTTTGAATGTACCTTTTTTCTTAAAATATTTTAGCTTCCAATAATTAAATCTATAGATATAAATCTAATCATTTAATCTCATCATAATATTAAGGAACAAGGAGATCCAAAACTATCATTTGACAGTTTGACCAATATATATCACTTGCTATATTTCTTGGTCCGGTTTTTCTCATTTTGAATGATCTTTGTCACATTTATAACTTTGGTCCGGTTTTTCTCATTTTGAATGATCTTTGTCACATTTACAACCTTGGTCCGGTTTTTCTCATTTTGAATGATCTTTGTCACATTTTTTATAAGATAGTGATCGAGTATCAAAATCAAAATTAGTATAGTTTGATTGCTTTAGTTTGCAACAAATTATGTATTTAATGATGGGATCGGTTTCCTCTTAAATTAAAATTCTATATGTAATTAATGAAAAGAATCGGTTTAGACTACAAAATTGTATGGCGTCGTCATAAGTAATCTAAATAATATTTAAATATTACACAACTCTCTTAGTTTAGTTGAAAAATGCTCTCATTGAATAGTTTAGTTGAAAAATGCTCTCATTGAAAAGAGCTTTTTTTCAAAGAATCAATTTGAAAGCATGAGATTTCAAATTATCAAATACCTAAGGTCGGTATATCTTTAAAAGAACTTTTTTTTTTATGAATTTGAAAGATATATTAAATTCAAATCTTACAATCGTTAGTTCTCTTTAAATCAAAATCAGATCAGCCAACAAACCTGATGATCGATC
Organism: Helianthus tuberosus; assembly: GCA_030545235.1. Lineage (NCBI taxonomy): Eukaryota > Viridiplantae > Streptophyta > Magnoliopsida > Asterales > Asteraceae > Helianthus > Helianthus tuberosus. The sequence goes on from CM060360.1 coordinate 172,030,872, forward strand.
ACCAAGACACCAAATCAACCGTCAAATGTTAAAAACTAGTGATGATCATTTAACATAGGCAAAGATAGGGTTGGCATAACAGGTTAACCCGATCTGTTAAGACATGAACGCGATAAGACTCGAACCCGAAACACGTAAATATGAACACGACATGGAATCTTATCGTGTCAGATTTTTGAAACACGAACACAAACTTGTTAATAAACAGGTTACACGAAACGACCTGTTAAGACACGAAAAAAGTACCAACGTATCATACGACTTATTTAAGACACGAACATGACCTGTTAAGACACGAACACGACTTGTTTAAGACACGCACACGACCGAATTGAGGAAGCTGTGAACCGGATAGGGAATTGTGGTGTTTGTGAGAGAGATTTAAAAATTAGGGATTGGATTGTGCAAAAAGAATCGCGTGTGTTTGTGTATAAATCATCTCAGGTACCACGATTAATGACCCCATTCCCACATCCACCTATAATATATTTTAATTTTTAATTATTAACATGTACTTAACGGGTCTTAAAAGGTTAACGGGTTTTAATTTGTTTAGACACGAAAGCTGTTAAGGTCTTATCGTGTTGACCTGTTTTATACACGAAACCTGTTAATGTCAAACACGAAACATGATAACTTTGTGTAGTTTCGTGTCGTGTTTTCATATTCGTGTCACACAAAGAGATTCTTGTTTTAAACGAACTATTTTAAGGTTAAGCGTAAGAATATATTAGTGGGTGAGGGAGAAATTATGAAGTGTAGACCCTGTTGTAGGTCAAGAGAATCCTCTTTAGATATACATTTTCAATAAAAGGTAAGTTAATTTTCTTTAAAAATTTAAAGAACATATTTTTTCATTTGAAAAGATAGCTTCACATGGGTATTCCTCTGAAGACGAAAACCAATGATTGCTTTCAGTTTTTTCAGTTTTCTATTAACAAATCGAGTAAATTATATTTTTCTCTTTTAGATTGCTTTCAGTTTTCTAATAGCAAATCGAGTAATTGTATTTTCTCTTTTATATTTATATTAATTTTCCGTGGTTGTTTAAAAACATAAAAAATCATACTTTATGCTAAGAGTAAATTACAAGTTTTTGTTCTTTATATTTACATCAAATTGCAAGCGCTGTCATTCGCCGTAAAAATTGACAAGTTTTGTCCTTAATGTTCCAAAATCTTGCACGTTATGTCTTTTAAGCCAAAACTAAATTTTTTTTTCTGTTAAATAAATGTATTTTTGTAACTTTAGAAAACAGATTAGGGTACTTTTGTAATTTTATCCATATCATTAAAAAAATAAAAAAATTAAAACATTATACCTGTTTTGGTCAAAAATCAAGCAATGACAATGTAACCAAACTTTCTGTTGTGAGGTATGATGCTTGAATTGATGAACAATAATAAGGATCACTATGAAGTATGATGAACAAATGACACGAAGATTTATACGGGGAAAAAGCCCTTGATCAAGAGTTGATCTCCGGCACAAAAAACCCCGGGTGATGGAAACTACCGATCACCAACTTAAATTAAACAAACAATCTGTTACAACTTCGGATGATAGCGAGCTAAGTACAAGGATCACTACAGTGTATCGTGTAGAAATGTATGAAAAATGCTAAGTGTTTTGTCGAGAGCTGATGAGAGCGGTTGTATGAGTGTGTGTGTAGCCAAAAATAGCCAAGTGTCTCTAAATTAGCTCGCCACCCCTTTAAAAATAGAAAATATCAAGCCCAACTAACATTCCGCAAATCATGCAAGTCTTCCACGACTCCACAACGTCCATTTCTGACCAAGCACGTGCGGAATAGACTGAGAATATTCTCCAGGAATGTCGCCAAGACTAAGTCCAAGTTGATATTCCTGCAAAACATTTACGAATTCAAAGTAGACAATCGTTAGTATAGGTATCCTTATAGTGATCCATGATCCTGATCCTGCAACACTTCTGAGGATCACTACTTCAGACAGAATTGAGGATCACTAAATCCAACAGTAAATAAGGATCACTGGTCATTTAGAAATCCACCCCTAACAATTGCCCCCCAAAATATAAGGAGTAAATATGTAAATAAATGAGTTATATTTTGTCGATCTTATCCGCATTTAACCAACGGATAACTAGCCGTTATAAGCGGACTAGCCGTTACGATCACGACGTCAGTGAGATGACTACCCTGCAGAATCATCATTATAAATAAGAGTTAGAGATAGGGATCATTTCACATTTAAGTTCAAGAGAACTCCCTTTAAATTCTGCTTCGACGATCAAACAGGTAACTCTTTTCCTTTCTCCTTTCTCATATTCTGTTCTTCTTTCTTTACCATCATCTCGTTCAAAAATGATGCTCCGAAGCTCACCGGGCAAGGATCACAAGAAGAACAGCCCCTTAAAAAGTCAAGGGATCATCAAAGATTCCGCAAAAGAACGCTGTTGTTTCACCGATGCACAAATTGATAGAATCCGCCACTGTTTTCCAGCTAATACTGTTATCAGATCCTTTGATCCCACTGCTCTTAGTGACAACATCTCTGAAACTTGGGTAGCTTTTCCAGTTACACCTTTAACCATAGGATACACCTATCCTTTTCCAGACTTTACCCAATCCTTTTTCTCCCTTACCGGCATCTGCTACATCCAAGCTATGCCAATGATCTGGAGGGTCCTATATACCCTTGAAAGGATCATCGAGCAGGAAGGAATTGACCTAGGAATGTCGGAGTTGGCTGAGATGTATGATCTCACAACGTTTGGATCCCACCGATATTTGTTCAAACGTAAACCCGGAGAAGAACATCCCATCTTTAAGGCTACTAAAAACGATACCAACTGGAAACGGCGGTTCTTCTTCGTCAGAAGGGATTCTATCCCGGATGGAAAGGATTTGCCGAAGAAATGGAGCACTCATGGTAGGATAGGAGGATCCTTAGAAGGATCACTAAGTAAGCTCATTCTGATAATGATTACTAATATGCTTTTGTTCCTTTTTTGTACAGCTGTCACATTCTCGCATATCCTTCCTTCAGCTGCCACCAAGGGGAGACTTGCTGCCTTTAGAAAGCTTGATCCTGAAACAAGATCATTCAAGACAATCACCCAGGATTCACAAGAGGTATCCTCAGGCTCTGTCACCATGTCAAGTAAGTATCCTGTTCTTTTTATATTCAAATGTTTAAATAAATAGTTATATATGAATAGAATAAGGACACTTATCTGTTTTGGGTGTGTAGGCGCTGGAAAATCATCAAGATCCGCTTCCAAATTTAGTGTCACTGAGCTTGACACCGTCCGATCCAAGAAAAAATCTGCTGCTAGCCCATCCGCTGTAATCCCCAAAGCTACCACTTCAAAGGGAAGAGGTGGCAAGAAAAGAAAAGCCTCTGAAGCTGAGGATCTGCAAGGGCTGCCCCTGATCCGCCACCAGTTCCTTGAATACTTCAACGAGGTAAGGATCTTTGTCCCTGCTTTGGGTATCCAGCTTATTTGAGGATCACTTGTTCTAAAACTGTTCTTTATCTTCTTTGCAGAAATTTGCTGAGATTGAAGACTACGTTGGTCATGTCGAAGAGCAGGACAAGAAGATTGCCGACCTCCAACAAGTCGCATCGCTCAAGGATCTAAAAATTGCTTCCCTTGAAAAAGGATCTCCTTGATGCCAAAGCTCAGACAACTGCTATTCTGATCAACTTCGATTATGAAAAGCACGAGATCACAGAGGATGCCAAGGTCTCCGTTGCCATAGCCATGTACAAGACCAAGCTACAAATGGCTCAAGAAGCTCAGGATCCTGCCTTTGATAGGAGCAGCTGGGATGTGGAAGGCTGGAAGGCCAGGTTGGCTGAATTGGAGGATGAGGATGAGGCTGATGAGGTTCTGGCAATTGAGGCTAGTGGTAGTGGCAAGGATCATGGTGGTGAAGCTAGTGGAGCTGGAGATGGTAGTGCAGCGAAGGTGTAGGCTGCAACAATGGGCAATGATGGACATTTCTAGACGTAGCCGGAGCCCATTTTTTTAGTTTGGTTATGGTTTTTTTTGTTTTGATGATGTTTTGACAAACAATGGTTGGTCTGTACTTGAACAATAGTAATTAGGGTTGAGGATCATGGATGATCCTTTGAACAATAGGTAGGATTACAAATGGTGGAGGGATCCTCTGTTTGGGGGGTGAAGCCATTGTGATCCTGCCGTCTTTAATTTCCTGCACTTGTTAGACCTACGAACAATGGACACCCTTTGCCAACCCATGTGGACGGGCCACGTTTTGCTGGTAGAAACGTGGGTTGGCAATTTTGACAACCTTAAAAGGGTTTAAGCTTTTGTGAATAAAATGACTTTAACTTTTTGGCTATATCCTGTGTTGATATCCTTATTGCTATTTTATTTTTCAATCTATTGTGATGTTCATGTCGTTTAAACTCATCAAGTAAGGAAAAATTAAAAAATATCCCTTAAGAGTTAAGGATATGATCAAGGATCACAAAAAAATAATTTAAGGATCATAATTTCAGTTGTCAAAGGATAGGTGTCACTTAAATACATAATGAATAAAATCAAAACAGTTTAGGATCATACCTGAGAACCCAAGTTAGGATCCTATCCTTCAACACTTAAAATTAGGATAACCCAAGATACAAACCTTAGTTGAAAGTAAGGGTCAAGAATCTTTGGTCATTTATCTTCACAAACCTGAAATAAGATATTACTTGGGACTGAGCTAATAAAAGATGAATGTTAGTAACTGGGGACAAGCCCAATATACTGGGGACAAGCCCAAAAGATAAATGGGGACAAGCCCAAAGGATAACTGGGGACAAGCCCAAAGGATCGTATGTAAACTGGAGTATGGCCCTTACTGGCGACTATCCAAACTTAGTGACATGAAAATGCCAAAACCTTAGCTAACGTGAAAACGTTAGAAACCTTAGGAACGGATGTATGGTACGTCTACCATTATACGTAGGATCCTGAATATAGCCAGTACAACGAAATTGTCAGCCCCTAAAGCGGGTACTGGTCCCATTGCCATTAACTATACCAGGATTATCGTGCGCTACTGGCGAAACTGGGGACAGGCCCAAACTGGGGACTAGCCCAAACAACTGGATACTTCTATGGATACTCAACGCTTAGTTAAGGATGCCTGAACCTTCAAAACTCAAAATCAAGTAAAAGGAGGATAAAGGACGCAGGATCCTTATCCTTGTAAGAAAATAAAAAGAATGAAATAGTTTAAGATTGGAATGTTACCAGAAAGAGGATCACCTGTCAGTGGGGATCCTTCAAGGATACTTGTCGGGTAATGATCATGGATCATGATCACATGAAATATTTCTTCAAATGGACAGCATTCCAAGCTCTAGGTAGCGAATCACCCCCATTGTTAGCAATCGATATGCCCCCTTTCCTGCTTCAGCTCCAATCAAATAGGGGCCTTCCCATTTTGGTGCTAGCTTTCCATCGGCAGGATTGGTGGTGTTTTGAAATGCTTTCCTTAATACCATATCCCCAACTTGGAATTTCCTGAGCCTGACATTTTTGTTGTAAGCTCCAGCCATCCTTTGTTGATAACTGGCCATCCTTATCCTTGCTAAATCCCTGATTTCTTCTATAGTATCCAAGTCTTGAATCAAGTTTTCAGCATTTTCTTCAGGATCACGAACGCTTGTTCTTGCAGTTGTAACCACCATCTCTGTAGGGATCACTGACTCTGCCCCAAATACCAAAGAAAATGGAGTTTGGCCTGTAGCATTCTTGGGAGTTGTTCTATCAGCCCACAGCACATAAGGTAGTTCTTCTGCCCATTTTCCTTTCTTGGATCCAAGCTTCTTCTTCAAATTGTTGATGATGATCTTGTTGGATGATTCTGCCTGACCATTAGCTTGTGGATGGACTGGTGTTGATGTTATCATCTTAATTCCCCAACTGTCACAAAAGTTAGTGGTTCTACTCCCAATAAATTGGGATCCATTATCACAAATAATTTTAGAAGGGATGCCAAATCTAGTAATAATATTTCTTTTAATAAAGGATATAACTTCCTTTACTCTGACTTGAGCAAAGGCTTCAGCCTCTATCCACTTAGAGAAGTAATCAGTCATAGCAAGCATGAATACTTTTCCACCAGGTGCCTTAGGAAGCTTTCCAACTATATCCATTCCCCATCTCATGAATGGCCAAGAAGAGGATATAGGATGCAAGAGCTCTGCTGGTTGGTGAAGGATATTACTATGCCTCTGACAAGGATCACACTTCTTGGCATACTCCATAGCATCCTTCTTCATAGTGGGCCAATAGTATCCTGTCCTCAGGATCCTTGAGAATAATGCCCTGCCCCCAGTGTGGTTTCCACAATCTCCTTCATGGAAATCCTTTAGGACTTCTTGAATTTCAGGATCCTCAATGCATCTTAAATATGGTCCTGCAAGAGATCGTTTATACAATATATTATTTAATATTGTAAATTGAGATACCTTAATTTTGAAAGCCCTTGGGTTTTCTCCTGTAGGAATTTCTCCATATTGTATGTATTTCATGATTGGGAGTATCCATGATCTTGAATGAGATTGGGTATCATCACTAGGGATGATTGCAGAATCTTCTCCTATCTCCATAGCTACATGATCCTTGATAGCAGGGGTCAGGATATGGATAATAGGGATCTCAATATCCTCAGGAATCTTCAAAGATGATCCTAGATTGGCTAATGCATCAGCTTCTACATTCTCTTCCCTTGGTACCTGTGTCAAACTAAAGGATACAAAAGAGAGTGCCAATTCTTTGACTATCTCCAAATATTTGATTAGCTTTTCACCTTTAACAACATAGGATCCATTAAAGTGATTAGTGATCAATAAAGAATCTACATGTACCTCAAGATACCTGATGCTCATGTGCTTTGCAATTTGCAAACCAGCTATCAAGGCTTCATAATCAGCCTCATTGTTGGTAGTTTGAAATTCACAAGCTATGGACCCCCTGTGGCGATTTTAGTAGTATTCCAAGCCCTGTTCCATTTACATTGGAGGATCCATCAGTAAACAGTATCCAAGGATCCTTGGTTTCTTCAAGCTGTTGGACTTCTAGTTCAGCTTCCTTTTGCAAATCACTACTGAAATCTGCCACAAAGTCGGCTAATGCTTGGGATTTAATGGCTGCCCTAGGCTCATATCTTATATCATATGCACTCAACTTCACTGCCCACTTAGCCATCCTTCCTGACATTTCAGGTTTCCTAAGAATATTCTTAATTGGGAAATTAGTTTTAACAATAATGGCATGAGTCTCAAAATAATGTCTCAATTTAGTAGATGCCATAATTAATGCAAGGATAAGTTTTTCTAAATGTGAATACCTGGATTCAGCATCAAGTAAGCTCTTACTTACATAATAAACAGGATGTTGTGTACCTTGGTGATCCTTAACAAGGACCGCACTTACTGCTTTTGAGGATACCGCCAAGTATAAGGATAACACATCTCCCTTTTCTGGTTTCATCAAGGCTGGGGCTGAGGATAGGTAATCCTTAAGAGCTTTAAGGGCACTTTCATGCTTCTCAGTCCATTCAAATTTCTTGTTCTTCCTCAGGATGTCATAGAACTCCTTGCACTTTTCTGAGGATTTGGATATGAATCTGTTCAAGGCTGCGATCCTGCCAGTCAACCTTTGCACATCCTTAGCATTGGCAGGAGATTTGATATTCACAATAGCCTTAATCTGCTCTGGACTTGCTTCAATGCCCCTCTTTGTCACCATATATCCTAAGAATTTACCTGCCTTTACACCAAAATGACACTTAGAAGGATTTAGTTTCATGTTAAATTTATCAAGGATATTGAATGCTTCCTCCAAGTCTTTAAGGTGATCCTCAGCTCTTTTGGACTTTGTAAAGATCGGAGGCTCTCATGATTGTGTTTGTTTGTGAGATTTGAACAAATCAAATAGATATGAACAGTTTTAAGTGCAGCGGAAATGAATAACAAACTTTGTAAACACAATCAAAGGAGAATATAGTTTGATAAACAATTGCTTTTCATAGAGTCGAAAGATTACATCAAAAGCAAAAGGTTACAATGCAAGCTTACAGACTAAACTCCCCCTCAGCCTGATACTCCAGAGTTGGTTGCACAAGATGAAAGGATTGAATTGAGGAGAAGAACTCTCTCAAAACGAATCGAATATAACAGTACAGAGTACTGTCATATTTATAGGCAAACCAAACTACTGATGTACCTCAGCTGACGTCACCATGATAGTGACATCTAACAGCCTAACAAACTATAAACACTGGTCTATTCAAAACTGCTGATGACTAACTACTGATTGATAATAAAATACAAAACAAGTCTTGACACTGTTCAACGTTCCACTGTTGTAGCCTAAGCACTGATTACTTGACCATCAGTGCTTTCTTCAAAAGGTGATCAGTCTTTGAATGAGCAGTGCTTGGGTCTTCAGCAGTACATAAGAGACAACAGTAGATAGAGCTCAGTGTTTGCCTTTTAGCAGTCTTTAGTTATTTCATCAGTGTTTGGTTCATCAGTTGTTCTTCAGAGCAGTACTTAGAGTGTATCAGCAGATAGATAACCACTGTCAAGGGGAGAGCTTAGAGTAAACGTCTGCTTAGTGTGAATCCACTGTTGTGACCAGGTTTTGGCTTTACATTATCTGTTCCTCTGGTAGGGTTCAATCCCAACAATCTCCCCCTGGAACAGATAATGCCAAAACCTGTCATTATTTTGGATCTTTATTACTCATCAGAAGTTCCCTTGCTTTACTTTTAAATTCTTCTTCAAATGCTTTGGAACTTGTATCATCTTCATCCCGACACCGTGTAAGTTCAAGGAGATCCTGCAAATCTTGAACACTAAGGCCTAGTGCTTCTTTCCTTGATATATACTTCACCTCTCCATTGGATCTGACCAGAGTCAATACGTGGGTCTTTTGATCAGAGAGCCACTTTAGTACTTTTAAACCCAATGGATTTCTTGGGAGATATTTATTTGAAGATGAGTTAGGAGATGATGGCCTTGTGAAAACTTGCAGACTTTCAGACATTCTTTTAAAAGCCATTTCAATGACATCGTTTGCTGCAGCTATATCTTCTGCAGTTTCTCTTTCAATCAGCTCTTGCCTTTCAATGTCTGTCATGTCTGTTGAAGTGTTTGGTGATGCAGGTTTGGTGAATATCCTTTTAAAAAGGTTTTGAAGTTTTTCTGAGCTTTCTTCTTTTAGACCCATTTTCATGATGGATTCTGTGAAGTACTCAACTTCCTTTTCTTTAACCTCTTCACTGGTCAACTGTTCTTTTTCTTCTTGGTTTGTCACAAAAGTAGACTGGAACAGTGTTTTGAGGTTTTCTATCTGCTGTTCAAGCTTCAGTCTTTGTTCACGCTTCTTTGAGGTGCTTGAAACAGTTATCTTTCTTTTCTTTAGCCTTTCATAGGCTTCATCAGTCTGCTGTTTTGACCATTTTGATATGGCTTCAGTAGTATCCATTTTTGCATCCACTAGCTCCTTTTTCTTTCTCTTATACTCAGCAGTTAGGTCAGCAATGAGCTTTTTGTATTTGCTCCAGTTTGGAGCATTCTTCTTCTTTGTAGGATCATTCTTGATTTTCTCAATCCTTTCTGCTTCATGTTTTAGAGCGACTATTGGCCATTCTTCGAACTGTTGTTCTTCAGCAGGATAGAATTTCTCTTTCATGATGTAGGCTAGATATTGTTTTCTTAACTTTTTCCTTTGTTCAGCCTTTTCTTTGTTTAGGTCTTGTGCAAATTCTTCTATCTGCTTTACTTTTGTGAAGTAGAACTCCAGTCTTTTAGCAATGCCATCTTCGCTTAACCGTTCACGTTCACTCTCAACTTTAGCTCTTAGTTTAGCTTGCCTTGCCTTGATTTTGAGGTAATCGTCCATATCATCTGGTGGCATGTAGCCTATGAGTGAGGAGAATCTTCTTTTTGAAGGATCTTCTTCTGTATAGAATTGCCTCATCTCATTTTTGATAGCTTCAAGTTCCAGTGGATGTTGTGCAGCATTAGGATCATGTATACCCTCATCGGCAGGGATTGGCTTTCTTTTTCTGTTGAAGAGCTTTGGTTGTGATGTAGGAAAGGTGAGAGCAGTGGTGGATGACTGACTAACAGCTGTTGAAACAACTGGTGTCTCAACATCTGTTGTCATTACAACTGCTGATATGTCAGCAGTTGTCTTCTGCTTTTGAGCAGGGGATGGAAGTGGTGAGGTAGTTTTTGATGGTGGTGATGGTGGTGGTGAATCATCATCTGATATGAGATTCCTTCTCCTTTTTAATGAAGAAGGGACAGATGATGTTTTGGGTGAAACAATGGTTTGAGATTGGATAGCAGTGGTTTGTGATTGTGATTGACTGACAGTGATTGAAACAACTGGTGTTTCAATCACTGTTGTCATTACAACAGATGTTGTAACATCTGCTGTCTTCTGCTTTATGGCAGGAGGCAGTGGTGGTGATATGATTGTAGATGATGATGGTGGTGGAACAGTGGTTGTAATGGTGTGTGATAGAGTGGTGTGTGTTGAAAGTGTGTGTGTTGATGAAATGGCAGCTGTTTGGCTACTGACAACAGTTTTTGTAACTACTGCTGTATCAGCTCTATGACTAACAGGTTTTGAGACCTGCTTTTCTTTTTCTTTTTCTTTTTCAGGCTTAATATGAAGGCCATGTTCTATTCCCATCTTATTTATTTTTCTCAACAACTTGATATTCTCCCCCTTTTTGGCATTATCTGAAGGGGGGTTATCAAGAAATGATAGGGAAGAAGGAGCTTTGCCAGAGACACTTTGAATGCTAGCCTTTATAGCCTTGATATCTGCTTGCGTGTCTTTAAACCTTGATTCCACCATGTTGGTCAACATTTGCACATGAATAGCATGCTTTTGATCAGCCATCTGTTGCTGTTTTTCAAGCATGGGTTGAAAAATATTCCAAAGCTCATTTGCAGCAGGTGCTTGTTGTGGAGCAGGTGCTTGAGGTGGAACAGCAGTGGATTGTGCTTTCTGAGCTTTTAAAATCTCTTGCACCATCTCCTTTATTTCAGAAACTGATTCTTTAAGTTTTTCAACTCTGCCCGTCAATTCCTGATATCTTGAATCATCACCCATTTTACTGGGATCATCTGAATCCCCACCAGCAGTGGTTATATCAATGTGTGACTTAGGAACAGAGTCCCAAAAATCACCCATTGATGCCCCTTGTTCTTGGTACTAGGGACTTCTTTCTTCAGCACTCGATAAACCTTTGATGGTACCAGTGGTTAGATCCAACTCACTGGTGGTTACCGAAGTTGCCATGGAAGAAATTGCCTTCAAGGGAGTCTTACTTATGAAACAACTGTCCAACTGAGGATCTGTTGATCCACCAGTTGTAGTTGCTGCTCCACTTGAACTACCACCTAGAGTTACTTGTAACTCAGGGGGTGTAACCTCCTCAATTGTTGCTGGGATAGCAGGAGTAGTAGCATCAGACCCAGTCACCTGTGGGGGTATACTCTCAGTGACAGGTGATAGAGAGGAACTGGTTTGTGTCTGAGCTATAGCAGCTGCATGTAACAAAGGTAGCATGGATTGTGGCATTATTATTGGTGAGGGGATGGGAGTTGAAAGAGACATGTCCTTGGGATCAGGACTGAGGAAGATGGATCCGAGTGGATTCAGAGCTTCATATTGTGGTGTCCCTGTGCTTACAACCTGATCCTTTTGTGAGGATGCAGGAGGAGTTTTAGGCATGGGTTGAGATCTTTCTTCCAACTGCTGTGAGGAAGTAGCAGCAGTGGTTTGTGGTGACTTTTGTGTTGTCACTGGCAATTGCTCTGGGATCTCATCTTCCAGAGTTGCCTTTGTTTTGGGGTTGGTGGGTTTTCTGGATGTTTTTCTTTTGGTCTTTTTGGTGATGTCAGGTGTGGGTTTCAAAGCAGTGGTTGTGCTGCTTTGATCACCTGGAGCAGTGGGCTCAGCAGTAGATGTCTGAGGAGCAGTTGTAACTGCTAAATTCTGCTCAGGCACCTCTGCTTTTGTTTTTATAGGTGCCATCATCCTTGAAAATGTTTCATTTGTTAAGCTTTTTATTTGACAATGAACACCTTGTTTGAGCAAATTTACATTTTCCTTTTCAAATTTTTGTTCAAAATAATAACTCAAAAATCTTGGAAAAAGTAGAAATGCTTTGCTATCAACATTTTTTATCAAGTCATTAAAGATCTCCTAGGAGTAGTTGTAGTTTTTGTTGTTTAGAATAGCATATCCCAGGCATTGAATCTTTAATGGTATTTCGTTGAACGATGTTGTTTTATTCGAAACACACATCAGAAGTGTGTGAAATAAAAACCTAGGTGCAGAAGGAAAATAACCTTTTTGTAAGGTATCTACCTTTGATTGTTCTGCATATCCCCTTTTTACGAAATCAGTTTTCATCTCGGCTTTATCAAAAGAGATTTTACCTTCCTGATCATCGAGTTTAAAGACTTCGGAGATTGATTGTGGTGTGATTTGAATCACTTTACCCTGTATCGAGGAGTTAATGGCTATGACTTTATAGTCTTGTTTTTCAAGCGTCGCCTTTTTCCAAAACTCTCTCTGGGTTTGCAGATAAATGGGAGCATTTACTGTCAACAAAGTTTTGTACTTTGATGCAGATATTGTATCAATGATGGAGTCAAAAGTGTGATTGTCTTTGAGTTTTGTGAGTAAACCCAAATAGTTGTGAGATTGTTTGTATGGCATTTCGATGGATTCTTCGGCCGTTTGAGCGACCTCTTTTGAAGATGGTGGTGATTTTGGTTTAGATTTTGATTTTGATTTTGACTTTGATTTTGTCATTTTTGCAGAGAAGAACGAAGAATGATTTTGAAGTTTTTGAGAAGAAGGGTTGGAAACTTCTATGAGAAGAGAATTTTGGAATTCAATTCGACAGTGTAAAACCCTGTTTGGGGTTTAGGGCAGGGTTTTATTTAGGAAAAGAAAAAAATGATCGCTGATGTGGCAGCGGTTATTACGATCTGAGGGCTGAAAACTGACCACGTGTCAAACACTGATGAAATGGATGAAGTATGGAGAACAGTTGTTTTAAGGGCCACTGACGTATCAAGCATCAGTGGTTACAACGGTAAAAATTTTGGGCAGTGGATGATTTTTACTATCAATGGATAGCATATTAGTGGATAAGACATTGATTTTGAACATCAGTGCTTTTCAAGAAAATGAGGGATCAGTGGTTAACTTTCAGCAGTGGACAGCGTTTAGAGATCAGACGTTGGAACAAAACAGTGGTTAGGGTAAATGGTACAGATCTGAAGGACAAGTGTTTCAGCAACAGTTTTGAAAATTTTCATTCAAGGTTTTGCCACATGTCAATTTTGAAAGACAGTGGTTTAGTACCCCAGATGATGAAAACTTTTTGCTAAGGCAGCTCATTTTCGTTTAATATTCAATTAAAGCATTAGTACCCAAGTAATTCAAGCACAGTTTGCAATCAACCTTTGATTAAAAATTTTGGGGCAAAACTGAGTATGACATGATCTTGCCATATGTACCATTTCCTTTTGACCCATTTATGAGGACAATAATACCACCAAAAATAAGGTATTACATCCTGACAGGAGCTGAAACTATTGCCAACAAAAACAAGCAAAAGTTTCCAAATATATTATTCCAAAAAAAAATAAGAATAATATATCCTGGTTATTCGAGAAAATCCTTTGAACGCAACAACAAAAAAAATGGTTAAAGGATTTTCTGAGAATAGTATCAAAAAGGATCTGGTATAATTTCAATAGAGTATATAATCACATCATTCACAAGTTATTGAAAATGGTCAGTGGTTTGACAACAGTGGTAGGAAACTTTTGGATACATCTTGACCACTGTTTGGTACCATTTTCTTTGTCAGTTGATTGCAAACATGAGGACACATGGATGAATTTTTTGAACATTTGTCTAGTCCTCTTGAAATTTAATCACTGGAGACACTATTATCACCTGAACTTACTTGAACCAATAAGCACAGACAGTTGCTTAATGACCATTATTACCCCAAGCTTTGACTCTTAAGTGTTTTACGTTTATACTCTTTTCTTTTGACTTCAAAAGTTTTGAGATAAACACACTTTCGAGTTTTTGTGAATTTTAGTCCAAAATCATTTTGCAGTAATGTTTTGAGAGACTTGGTCATGTTTGCACAAGTTTTTCAGCCAATCTCACACTACATATGATACAGACTATGTTGACCCCTTTTTTCTTAGTGTATTTAAACAAGGTTGATTTGTTCCTTTTGAGGATCTCAACCTGTTTTCAACACATAAGATTTAAATAACTAAAGCCTTAATTTCCTCTTTATAGAAAATCAAAACACTAATGTCTTATGAATCATAGGTTTTGTTAATCTGAGATTCATACTTTAGTATTTAATGAAAACATCACAAATATCAAAACAACAGTTGAAATCAACTTTAAGAATATGAAATGATCTCACAGTTTAACATATATGTTTTCAGATCTAGAAACCATAAGTGTCTTGTGCATGAAATCACTTGTTGTGTTAATTTTGTGTGTCATATGACATCTTGGTTGATTTACAGAGTTTTTGAATAACCATTTTGAACATGATTTACTCGATACTCTGTTTTTCAACTAAATACAACCAACCTTAGTATCAATGAATTTTGAGCCGAACTGTTATGTCAATTTGACTGTTAAATCGAAATTGACTGTCCAGGCTCTGATACCAGTTGTAAAGATCGGAGGCTCTCATGATTGTGTTTGTTTGTGAGATTTGAACAAATCAAATAGATATGAACAGTTTTAAGTGTAGCGGAAATGAATAACAAACTTTGTAAACACAATCAAAGGAGAATATAGTTTGATAAACAATTGCTTTTCATAGAGTCGAAAGATTACATCAAAAGCAAAAGGTTACAATGCAAGCTTACAGACTAAACTCCCCCTCAGCCTGATACTCCAGAGTTGGTTGCATAAGATGAAAGGATTGAATTGAGGAGAAGAACTCTCTCAAAACGAATCGAATATAACAGTACAGAGTACTGTCATATTTATAGGCAAACCAAACTACTGATGTACCTCAGCTGACGTCACCATGATAGTGACATCTAACAGCCTAACAAACTATAAACACTGGTCTATTCAAAACTGCTGATGTCTAACTACTGATTGATAATAAAATACAAAACAAGTCTTGACACTATTCAACGTTCCACTGTTGTAGCCTAAGCACTGATTACTTGACCATCAGTGCTTTCTTCAAAAGGTGATCAGTCTTTGAATGAGCAGTGCTTGGGTCTTCAGCAGTACATAAGAGACAGCAGTAGATAGAGCTCAGTGTTTGCCTTTTAGCAGTCTTTAGTTATTTCATCAGTGTTTGGTTCATCAGTTGTTCTTCAGAGCAGTACTTAGAGTGTATCAGCAGATAGATAACCACTGTCAAGGGGAGAGCTTAGAGTAAACGTCTGCTTATTGTGAATCCACTGTTGTGACCAGGTTTTGGCTTTACATTATCTGTTCCTCTGGTAGGGTTCAATCCCAACAGACTTAACCACCATGTCATCAATATAGACTTCCATAGTGTATCCAATTTGTTCCTTGAACATCATATTGACAAGCCTTTGGTAAGTAGCACCTGCATTCCTTAATCCAAATGGCATAGCAATATAACAATATATACCAGTTGGGGTCATAAAGGCTGTATCCTCTTGATCGGATGGTTCCATCTGAATTTGTTGAAATCCAGATGAAGCATCCATAAAAGTTAACAACTCATGACCCGCGGTAGCATCCACCATGGAGTCAATGTGGGGTAATGGGAAAGGATCCTTGGGACATGCCTTGTTTAAATCTGTAAAATCGACACATACCCTCCACTTTCCATTTTTCTTTTGAACAACAACCACATTGGCTAACCATCTTGGATACTTAACCTCTCTAATCATACCTGCTCGAAGTAGCTTATCTACCTCTTCCTGGATAATAGCATTTCTTTCAGGTGCAAACTTCCTCCTCTTTTGATGAATTGGCTTGAATGACATGTCAATGCCAAGTTTGTGAGTAATTATATCCTTAGATATACCTGTCATGTCTTCATGTTTCCAGGCAAAGGTGGTCTTCCTTCTTTTGAGAAAGGATACTAGCTCTTGTTCAATATCGCTAAGGATCCCTGACCCTATGAAGATCTTGGATTCAGGATCATCAGGATCCATGAGGATTTCTTTCAAATCTTGTTATCTTGCCTCCAAGACATCTCTTGAAGGATACTTTAATTGCTATTGCTCCCTTGGTCTTGAGGCTGGTTTCATTGATGAGGTATAGCAATTCTTAGCCTCCTGTTGATCACTCTCAATTTTCACCACTCCCCATGGACTTGGAAGCTTTACACACTGATGATAGGTGGATGGAACTGCCTTCATATCATGTATCCATGGCCTGCCAAGGATAACATTACAACACGACAAGCAATCAATAACACAAAACTTTTGATAAGAATGCAATCCTTCAATATAGATTGGGAGTTTGATGTCCCCCAATGTATTCTTTGTTTCCCCACTGAATCCCACAAGTACTGAGGATCTTGGGATAATATCAGACTCTGGGATATTCATTTTCTTGAGAACATCCAGCTGAATGATGTTCACAGAGCTTCCTCCATCTATAAGGATCATGCGAACAAAGTGGTTAGAAATAAACAATGTAATTACAAGACCGTCATGATGAGGATCATGGATGTCAACACGATCATCCTCATCAAAAGTAATGACTTTATCCTGGGTGACAACGGAGGTCCGGATGGGTCTGTCTCCATTATCCATCTTGGTTTCCTTAGCGTGTCTTTCAAATCTTGTTCTCTTGCCTCCAAGACATCATGCCTCATCCATCAAGCACACTGGAACAATCTCAATGTGATAGATTAGAGGGAGTTGAAAACATTGATGAGTGAAGGCAATTTAGTAGATTCTCTAACTCGCTAGTAACTTACAAACACTTTTAGTTTTGGTTGTTTTAGTTGTTTTAGTATTTAAATTTCTATAACTAGTACTTTTATTTGGTTGTTTGTAAGATTAATGTTTATTAGTTTAATTAAGAATCTTAATTTGTTCACGTATGTTTCCATAATGCTTTGGTATTTGTTTGTACATATTGAACATTTTTATCTACATATAGTGTGGTTAATGTCTACACTTTAAAATATATTTACCAACACATCAACGTTTTTTTTCAAAACAAATTGAGATCAATACCTACACATCTTCAACATTTACCTGCACATAATATTACCTTTACCTACACATAAGATTACTTTTACCCACACATATATTCATGCCACGTCATCTGCCATGTCGGATGCCACGTCAACTGCCACGTCGGATGCCATGTCATCTGCCACGTCGGATTCCACGTCAGCTGCCACGTCAGATGTCTTCTAAACAAATTGTTGTACTTTTAACCACACATATAAATGGCTTTTAGCCACATATATATGTGTAGGTATAGCTTGCTATATGCCTACATATAACTTATGTGTGGATAATGACCTACATCCACAATCATGAGCCTACACATCATTACACTTGTTTTATGTGTAGGTAAAGAAAACTAACAACGAATTATATGCTTTTTCCCACATATATTTTATGTTGGTAAAGAACCAAATTTCTTGTAGTGTGTACCACAGATGTCTGATCCACCGGATATGAAATTTATGACTTGTGCATCTGCTGGAGGGGCAGGAGCCCTTTCCGGGATCCTTTCAGGATCCTGAATCCTTGACTTCTTTCATCCCAAGAGTTCCTTTAAATGCCCCTTGCTCAACAAATAACCAATTTCCTTTCTAAGTGCAATACATTCTTCAGTGAGATGCCCAAAATCCTCATGATATGCACACCACTTGGATTTATCCTTTGTAGCAGCTGGTTTATCACTTTTCCTTGGCCACCTAGCTTTCTCACCTAGATTCTGCATTGCAAGTATTAGTTCATTGTTATCAACAGAGAAACAATATTCAGAAATAGGAGGATAATTCTCATCATCCTCTTCTTGTTCCACTACGTGCACATTCTGGTTATCAGATCTGTTATAGGACTTGGATTTGTTGTTCCTGAAGTAGGATCCTTGCTTATCCTGTTTTGAGGATCCTGTCAATCTGTCCTGGATCCTTTTGTCATCCTCTAGGCGGATGAACCTAAGGGCCCTAGTCCTTACTTCATCAAGATTCCTGCAAGGTGTCATAACAAGATCATCATAGAATAATTAATCCCTAAGCAATCCCATTTTAAAGGCTTCAACAGCCGTAGCTATATCCAAATTGGGAATATCTAAGGATTCTTTACTAAACTTAGTGATATAATCTCTAAGTGATTCATTTTGGCCTTGTGTTACCCTATATAGATCACTAGTTAATCGTTCAAACTTTCTGCTACAAGAGAAGTGACTATTGAACAAGTTAACTAAATTAGCAAATGAACTAATAGAGTAAGGGGGAAGACTTAGCAGCCATTTAAGAGCAGATCCTATAAGTGTGGATCCAAATCCCTTGCATAGACATGCTTCTTTCAACCTTTCCGGAATTGGATTGATCTCCATCCTCTCCCTGTATTGAGCTACATGCTCTTCTGGATCCGTTGAACCATCGTATAGCTTCATTGATGGTATCTGGAATCTTTTAGGTATCTCAGCATCACACAAAGGTGGTGCAAAACGAGATATCCTATGGCTACCATCCGCAATCTCAGGAATGGGTTTATCCACTCCTGGTACACTGGATATCATATCCTTAAGCTTCTGTAGCTCTCTAGCCATGGCATGATTGATACCTGTATCCTGCATAAAGCCATGGTTAGTGTTATATAAATTATTAGAAGTGTTACCTCCCACAGGAATTGAGTTTGGAATTGCGGATGTAAATCTATCTTGTAGAGACTCTGGCATGATTGAAGGACCAGAGGAGGCAATGGTTTGCATTGGTATGAAGTCTCCTTGATGGACGTCTGAGTTCTGAGGTTGCACATTTCTCGAGGATCCTTGATTTTGAAGGGGGTTGGATCCTTGGAATTGCGATGATCCTTGAACCTGAAAGGATCCTGGGACCAGGGAGGATCCTTGAACAAGGGAGAATCCTGGGACCAGAGAGGATCCTAGGACCTGGGAGGATCCTTGGACCTGGGAGGATCCTGGGACCTGGGAGGATCCTTGGACCTGGGAGGATCCTTGGACTTGGGAGGATCCTTGGACCTGGGAGGATCCTTGGACCTGGGAGGATCCTTGTACTGCATGCATTCCCACATATCCTCCTGTCGTGAAGTATCCCTGATGCTGAGAGGAGGATCCTAATGGTTGAGAAGAGGATCCCTGAGGCTGGAAGTAAGAGCCAAATGCCTGACTCATTATTGTTGTCCCGTAACGCCTTCCTGATAGTTCACCTAAGTATTGCACGTCCGAAACTGCTGAGTATTGTGAGGTTATGACCGGAGTGTCGAAGTTCAGCGATCTTGGCATCAGAGGGGAGTGATCCTCCACTGATTTCTTCTGTTTCTTGATTTCATCGATCTCCTGGAGGATCCTTTCGTTGGTCTTATCCTGCTCTTGTGCATGATTCCTCATCTGCAAAATCAAGGCATAAAGATCATTAGTAGTAGGATTAGTTGAAACAGAAGAAGTAGGTGGTTTTTGGAAAATAGGAGTTGGTTTCTTCGCAGCATTCTCAGCATTCTTCTGGGATCCAGAAGGTGGTGGAGGCAAAGGAGGAACGCCTTGTGAAGAACTGAATGAGGGCATCAAACTTGAAGTATTCTTCACTGAGGAAGCCATCTGCTTGGTTGTAGCGAATCGAAATGACCACAAAAACATGAATCTTTCTAAGAATGAAGCACCAATTTCCCCACGGTGGGCGCCAAACTGTTTTGGTAAAAAATCAAGCAATGACAATGTAACCAAACTTTCTGTTGTGAGGTATGATGCTTGAATTGATGAACAATAATAAGGATCACTATGAAGTATGATGAACAAATGACACGAAGATTTATACGGGGAAAAAGCCCTTGATCAAGAGTTGATCTCCGGCACAAAAAACCCCGGGTGATGGAAACTACCGATCACCAACTTAAATTAAACAAACAATCTGTTACAACTTCGGATGATAGCGAGCTAAGTACAAGGATCACTACAGTGTATCATGTAGAAATGTATGAAAAATGCTAAGTGTTTTGTCGAGAGCTGATGAGAGCGGTTGTATGAGTGTGTGTGTAGCCAAAAATAGCCAAGTGTCTGCTACCCCTTTAAAAATAGAAAATATCAAGCCTAACTAACATTCCGCAAATCATGCAAGTCTTCCACGACTCCACAACGTCCATTTCTGACCAAGCACGTGCGGAATAGACTGAGAATATTCTCCAGGAATGTCGCCAAGACTAAGTCCAAGTTGATATTCCTGCAAAACATTTACGAATTCAAAGTAGACAATCGTTAGTATAGGTATCCTTATAGTGATCCATGATCCTGATCCTGCAACACTTCTGAGGATCACTACTTCAGACAGAATTGAGGATCACTAAATCCAACAGTAAATAAGGATCACTGGTCATTTAGAAATCCACCCCTAACAATACCCACTTTCTCTCTTCAGTCTCTCTCTTCAGTCTCTCTCAACTGTCTATTCACGAAAGCTTCGCCGGAAAACTCAACACCACCTCAAACTGTCACCACTCTCCACCATCGTTAACACAACACCGCCACCATAAGCATCCACCTACAACCATCACCATCGTTCATAAACAAAACCCCCAAATCACCAACCACCACTGCACCAACCAAAACCCACCATCCCTTCGTTCACCGTCACCACCCCCAAATCACCAACAACCATTGCTGTGACAACCCTCACATTTACAGGTATCCATACACTAAATTAATATTTAATTAGTGCTTAATTACTATGCTTGACTACAATTATGATTAAACTGCTAACTGTTTTCTGATACATACATACTCATGCATCACATTTTATTACTGTCACTCCATTCATTACACACAAACAATAGTGACAAACTTGATGCACAAAGCACGGTTAGCACACTAAACGGATAACCCAGTAAACATGCTGACAATGCCAGCACCTAGTCAGACACTATATTGAGGCCAGTATGAGCCGGGAATAAGGTACGACACTGGTAGGGAGTGTAGGGAGGTGAGGATCATTAAACTGCGTCACTAGGTGAGAGTTATAGTGCCGGGAAGTGCCTAAAACATGCTTTAAGTGCAGAATTCTGCATTAGTTAACCAAAATTCAGCATTTAACAATGATAGTAAAATGTAAAAACTTGGCGAAATAATCCTAGACACTTTCCAAAGTGTTGGTAATTTAATGTGTCACTAAAAACAATATAAAAGACACTTTAAATACTTATTTAACACTTTAACGGATCAGTATCCAACCGAACAACCAGACTTTACCCGGAATATAAAAATATTGTCAAATACATTGTTTTTACTTTTCTGAGCTAGTTAGGGTCCCCGAACACCTTAACACCCGTTTAATTAATAAACACATAAATATCCTAACTAGGTGCCATTGGATTTCAACTAAATATGTAACCATACCATCATCACCCAACCCTTACCCCCCTCTAGCCGACGGTCACCATATGGTGACCCACACCTCCCTTTGTTTGATTATTTTATTAAGTATGTTGGGTATCTAGTAAGCATAATACTTGTTGGATAATAGGAATGTTTAGTTTATAAATAAGACTAATGGACTATCATTCTCTTTCATTCAACACACATCAACTAGCTCATCTTCTTCCTCCATAACCACCATTCACGGCCGCCCCCTCTCCACCACACCACCACCACTTCCAACCTTTGTTCACTCATTTCTCATACATCCAAGGGTGCAAGGAGCTATACAAGCAAGCCCGGTGCTTTCGAAAGATTAAGAACCACTCTAGATTTCTTTTATCCACCACATTTACACCTTGTTTCTTCCCTAGCCTTGAGCTAGTAGTAAGTGTTTCTAATCATCATCTTGATCTTGTTTATGGTGGTTAATAGGTGATTTAATGGTTAAAAATTAATAACACTAAAGAACATAACTTAAAGTCTTAAACATAAGATGAGTAAGGTGGATAAAGGAAAGATATGTGTGTAAATCTTATATAGTTGTGATTACTTGATGTTGTTTGCTAGTAAAAGTTGGATGGATCATCATCTAGACATGCTAGATCATGTTCAAGAACATGAACTAGTAAGTTATAAATGTTAAAGTTATGAAAGATGATGAAACCTTCCATCCATGAAACATGAACTTGAATAAATAAAATTTTTCTTGTAAACTAAGACTCTAAACATGTAGATCTAAAAATCTACAAGTGGTTTTTCGAGAGAACCAAGTGAAAGATGCAAGTCTTGTTAAAACCCGGATATTTTATGAACTAGAAGCATTTTTGGCAAATAAACAAGTGTGTAACAAGAAAATTTAACAAAGAAATATTTTTGCAAATTATGGCAAGAAGTTGTGAAACTTCAAGTTCTTTAAAAATAAAGTTTTTAAGAAACTAACTTTATTTTTAAAGATAACAAGACCTATTAAATATGTTAGAAAGTTACTACATATTTTTACTAAACTTTCAAGTTCATGAGTTTGTGATTTAATCTTATTTTTTTGTCAAGATTAGTGAGTAATATTGTATGTTGTTGATTGTTAAAATTGTTCGATTAAATTTTGAAAAGAAAATGATACGCTTGAAAGCGTGGACACCTCCATTTACAGAGGAAACTCTGGCGAAATTTTTCTAGAAATATAACACTTAGAAATATTTTTATAACAAGAGGTTACAAATATATTTTAACTTGGTTTTCAAAATAAACCCCGCCATGATTTTTATTTCCAGAAATTACCAAGTACCGGAGGTGGATTTTCGTAAATAAAACTCGATAAATAAATATTTAGAATATATCTTTCATAATAAAACGATTGTGTGATTGCTTGTATTTATGTGAACTAGATATATTTTTTTTGGGATAAAAATAATATAACTTGAAAATATTATGAAATTACGACTCCAAAATAACACCAACGCTCTCACAAATAAATATTTAAGTTACGCCAATATTGTTATAACAACACGAACTTTAAAACATAACTTATGTAGTATTTCTGAAAAATACTCTTGTATGAATATTTTGATAAAGTATTACTTTAGAGAATGTATAAAGTAAAATATAATATTTTTGGGAAAAATATGTATGTTTTGGAATCAAAATATTTTAGACTAGTGATTAAAATATATTTTTCAAGTGAGACTTAAAAATATATTTTTCGGAACTGTAACGTATACGTATATTTTGGTAAAATATTATTTTGGAAACTGTAGGAATAAAAGTATGTTATTTTTGGGAAAAATACATATATTTTGAAAATACGTTATTTTTGGACAAATAAGTTGAATATATTTTTTTTAAGTGAGACTTACAATATATGTTTTTGGAATTATATATTGGGAATATATTAACATATATTTAGTTGGAACAATACACCGAAATACGACGCCATAACTTGGCAAGATATACAAATACAAATACGAAAATACATGTATGAGATACCCCCACCCTTGGGAAGGAAATACGAAGTTAAAATGCTTGAGAAGTATTAATACAGAAACACTGCATAAACAATTATTCCAGAACTAAATACAATTATTATAACTTGGAATAATACCATAATCGTAACTCAAAAACATACATACTAAGACAAGGCACGACCCGTTCGTCTAATAGACATTAGACCATTGTAGGTAGTCGTGTTTGCCGCGGAGATTTGGGTTACGAGTACGAAGACGCAATACAGTGAGTTCATGTCCCCCTTTTCTCTTAACTGTTTTCAGTTTTTATACTTCGGGGGTGGAATACATGTTACAGTAATTATGGATACTTTTATACATGGTATGGTTAGCTTAAGGAGGGTTTACTACTTAGATCATGTGAGTGGGTAGGCTGGAACTAGAGGCCATTAATCCTCATTGTAGGACCGATGGTCATTAGCGGTAGATCTATCTGGGTGTAGCGAGCCCAACTCCAGGCCCACTATACGGACCTCGGGGTGACTTTGAGCCCGACGCAAAAATTTGCTAGGTTTGAGTCTTCCTACAGCACTTCACACATATCATTGGCTTTGCAACCCAATGGTGATCTCTTTTTCCTTAATTGCTACATACCAGGGATTTTCATATATACAGACATATTTCAAAGATTTATACATACTCACTTACACATGAACTCGCTCAACTTTATGTTGATTTTTCAAACTACATGTATTTCAGGAAATTAGTAAATGGATCTGGCGGGCGTTGGAGTTTTTAAGCTACGCTGTGAATAAAGATGTCATCTAAGTCATTAGGGCTTAGGAGACGTATCTTAATCCTGGACGAGATACGTGGTCCTAAACTCGGGTTTGTTTTAAAATTCTTTTGTTGAGTCTTTTTAAACTCCTTAAAATATGTTATGGTTTGCAACTTAAATTTGGTAACGACATTTCAAACAATTATGTTGTACTACTTTTAAACTTCAATTAATGGATGTGCATCTATTGGTTTATCATATAGTGTTGTTATGATCGCATGCAATGGTATTAAGAAGTCACACCAATAATCACGCTTCCGCAAAAGTTAGGGTGTGACAACTGCAACCACCACCATCATTCATAAACAAAACCCCCAAATCATTAGCGCAGCAAGACAAGACTCTACTACAAAAAGAGGCATTTGCTATGAAATCTTGCTACGGAAAAAAATGGTGGCAAATTTTGCTACAAGTTAGCTATGGATTAGCTACGAACACATTTTGCTACGAATTAGCTACTGATTAGCTACGAACTTCCGTCGCAAATGAATTTCGTAGCAAAACTCATAGCAAATCCGTAGCAAAATTGACGAAATTAATATAAAACATATAATGTAGCAAAACCAGTAGCAAAATCCGTAGCAAAACCACGAAAATAAGTATTTAGAAATAAACTAAAAAAGGTAAAATAAATTTTGTAGCAAAATCGATAGCAAAATTGTGAAAATAAGTATAATAAAAAAACTTAGTAAAATTGGTAGCAAAGTCCTTGACTAAATCATAAAAATAAATATTTAAAAACTAACTAACTGAGGTTTAAAAAAACGGTAGCAAAATCGGTAAGTAAATAGAGTCCGTAGAGAAATTTGTAGCAAAATCTAGAAAAATTCTTAAAAACTAACGTAGCAAAATCTGTAGCAAATCCATAGAAAAATTCATTGCAAAATAAGCAAAAAAAAGTATTCAAAAAATAATTTACTAATATCCGTCGCAACATCCATAGCAAAATACGTTGCGAAAACAAAAAAAAAAATTAATTAATAAAATCCGTAGCAAAATCCATAGCAAATTCGTAGCAAAATTGAGGAAATAAGTATAAAAAATATAACGTAGTAAAATCGCTAGCAAAATTCGTAGCAAAACCATGAAAATACGTATTTAGAAATTAACTAAAAAAAGTAAAATAAAATATGTAGCAAAATCGGTAGCAAAATTATGAAAATAAGTGTAATAACAAAAACTGAGTAAAATTGGTAGCAAAATCCATAGCTAAATCATGAAAATAAATATTTAAAAACTAACTAACTGAAATTAAAAAAATCGGTAGCAAAATCGGTAACTAAATAAAGTTTGTAGAGAAATTGGTAGCAAAATCTTGAAAAAATACTTAAAAACCGACGTAGCAAAATCTGTAGCAACATCCATAGCAAAAGTAAGAAAAAATAGCATTCAAAAAAATATTTACTAATATCGATAGCAACATCTATAGCGAAATACGTTACAAAAAAAAACCAATATTTTATAATTAATTAATAATATTTGTAGCAAAATCCTTAACAAAACTAAGACAATAAATATTCAAAAAACAATACCGTAAAACGCATAAGAAAATCCATAGCAAAAATTGACAAAAGAAGTATTAAAAGATATTTAATAATATATTCAATAGAAAAATCAAGAGCAAAAATATTAAATTTTTAAAAATAGTTTCATAAAGTCATTTTTTATCTTTCAAAAACGCTATTGATGATTTAAAATCAAAATTATAGTATACGATTAATCATGCACGTCACTTGTCAGTCCAGGTTATGCAAAGTTCCTATTAATAAATCAAAATTAGTTATTGGTTAATAGAAAACATTACTCTTATTATTATTTTATTGAATTTTCAATTTTATTAAATGTTTTATCAGAAAAACACACAACACACACTCTCACAGATCCAACAAATTAATTTAATAAATTATGCAACAAAATCGAGAAAACAGATATTGAAGTTAATATTGGTCGACCAAAGTTATTGATACTTCATTGTATGCCTTAATAATGCCATAATAAAAATGCATCGTCCATAACCACACTTTACACCCTACATTGGTTAACTAAAGTTAACATTGGTCAAACAAAGTCAAACTTTGTCAATCAAAGTCATTATTTGTTAATAAAAGTCACTTATGATCAGCATGTACATGTTTCATCAAAGTTAACACTGGCTTAATAAGGCTTATTTGCTCTCTTTATGATATCATGGTTTCTTTTAGCACCTAACGTGACTCATTAAGACATGTATTATAACAACCCTACTAAAATATTTCCGACACCCCTAAAAATATTTAGAATGTCCCTATATGTCCTAAAATACACCCCGTATACGTAAATTGGCCCTAAATACCTTTATATAATTAAAAATAAAATAAAAACAAAATCTGAGTGTCGCTCGCGGGCCGCAAAGGCTTTGCCTTCGGGTTACGCGGGCCGATACAGATCAACCACCAGGCCGCACCCTGAGGTGCCACGTGTCGTGAGGCGTGTGGAAGCTAGGATCGACTCAGCCAAGCTAGGGCCTACCCTAGCTAGCCTCGCGGGTCGCGAAGACCCCATTAAAACTCTCCCGTGGCGCGAGAGACTGGTCGACCAGCCCTATAAAAGGAGGCCATTAGCCTTCAGTTTCCGTCGCTCATTTCTTTCGATTCTCTCTCAAATTCTATAGTGTAGAAGTAATACTCGGGCATTATACCCACTAATATAACGAAGTTCTGCCTCGTTGTAAGTATTTTAACCCCCGTTTACGTTTTAGATACGCTGCCCGATTGATTTAGTGCTTCGTAATGGCTGTTGAGGCTCTGCCCGACGTATTCCTTGGAGTTCTGTCTCCGGGAGGATATAACTAATGTAAATTTGAGTTATTATACTAACACGTGTGAAAAAATATTTAAAATTTATAGATTATAGCCAGGAATCCACAAGAAATTACCTAAGATAACAATGTGAGTAATCCTCCTTTTTGCAAACTGTTTTTACAAAACCTCAAATGTTTTACATTATATTAAACAGTGATTGAGTATTTGTATTCTACAATTATCGTCGGTATGTTGGGATTTTTTATACAAAATTTGTTACTACACTGTGAGTAGTAACATGACCACAAGTCGGGTTGACAGTACCGTGGGTGGTAATTAAAGTAGAAAAGTAAACAAATGTAATTGCCAGATCGCCCTCAATACTATAAACGGTTTTACCTGTCTTGATTAAATTGGGATTCACTCACCAGTATTTCCCACTGACAAAATGTTTTTAAATGCGTTTCAGATAACAAAATGTGAAAGCCAAATAGAAGCCAGCTGGACAGCACTGAAGGCTTAGAAAAGTGGCTATAAAAGTTACCTAAATAAAGAAGATGTTTTATTTAAATAAAATAGTGTTTATCCCTATAAAATGTTTGTAATGGAAACTTGGGAATTTCCCATGTGTATAATATTATAAGAATGTGGTATTTTACTCTGATAAAATATTTACTAACTATGGTCCTGATGAAATTTCCGCTGCCAAATTGATAAACACCGATACCACCATCTTTGAGTAGGCCGCGTCCGCCCGCCTCCCGAGGCAGGGGTCGGGGGTTGCGACATGTATGACCTTTTATATCTTTTTACCATTTATATTGGCGAGGGTTGTTGGTCATTTGGGTTAATGATGGTCAATTAATGTCAATGCCGATGAAAGGTGGTCAACTAGGAATAATGGTTGTTTGGCCATGTGGTGTACTCTAACATGTGGGGTGTTAACGGTGACATGAGATGTGGGGTGCAAACACGCTCCCTCCTTGTGTTAAGGAGCATTAAATGGGTTGTATGTACATGTTAACCGGATGTTAAGAAACTAAATTAATTATTCTTTTATTTTTAAACAACAAACCAGTAAAAAATAGGGTTAGATGAAGTTAACGGGATTAAACCATTTCCTTGGAGTGAGGTACAATGAAATGGGGAAGAAAGGTTGATCTAGCACTTAGGTGGAGTTAAGACAAATTAAAGTATACCTAAAGGCCTTAATGAGGGTTGGTGATGGTTAACTAGGATCATTAATGGTCAAATCAACTAATGGGGTAAACTAACATTAATATTGGTTAGTTAAGGTTAATGGTCGCCAATTATGGTTAATGATGATCAATTAGGACCATTAACAGTCTAGAACATTTTTGTGAACGACAAATTTCTTTTAATCTCTGCCGTATGTGTGACTTAAACCCTATACCTCTCCCTCGCAAACCTAGGTGTTTAAAGGCTTTGCCTTTGCCAATGGACCACCACCGCATTGGTAGTCTAGAACAATTAACAACCTTAACGGGCATCAGTGTTGGTTAATTCATGTTAACGATAAACATTAGGGATGGGAACGATAATCCCAACCCCATACTAACCTTGAACAAATCGAGTTTACCCATCATATATATATAAACACATATATAAAATAAATGAAAGGAAATTATTTCCGGTATATAATCAAGTAAACAAGTATATCAACAAATTTCATATGCATCTTATACCCATGAAAAAAAAATCCAATAATCGGTCCCATACCCGATTACTTGACCCTATACCCGTACCAAATGTTTAAGGTATCAATTTACCTATTTGGTTCAATCCCAATTGCCATCCCTCTGGATAATTAAACCACAAGATGGTCACAATGGTTAACGATGATCAAGTATCAGTAGTCAATTTTGATAACCAGCTTCAATGTTGGTCAATTAGGCCATGTGATGGTCAACTTGTCCGTAAAATGGTCAATTATGTTTAATTATGGTCAGTTATGATCAACTAGACTTTGTCGGAAGGTAACTTTGATCAAGCCAAACCATTGAAACATCTTACTGGGTCCATCTTCACCAGTAAAGGTCATAGGACCGCAGGCTTTGAACTGCTTGCTGACAATTTGGGGGATCACCTTGGCCATTTCCTTGGCCACGAGAGAGGCGATTCGTTTGTCAGCATTGTTTCACTGAACAGTTCGTCGAGTGTGAGATCCAAGTGACGAAATTTGCGAGCGTGAGTTCTTCTACAGATGTCACATGAGGGATTAGACGAGATTCGATTGTATTAGGTTTTTGTTTAAAAGTTTTGCGTTCCATTATACCGTATATTTTATTGTTATTATATCTCACCGCAGTGCGGCTAACGACATCACCCTTCTGGTTACTACGCGTCCCGAGTCATTGAAATAACCGAGACTCTGGTGAGATTGAAAATCAAGGACTGAGACTTGTTATTAAGATGCGAGTTTCACCTCTAGCTTAACAACTTCGTCCCATAACTATGGTTATTCTCGCCGAACTAGTCGGGAGTTCCATGGGATAGAGATGGAGATCTTCGTCGGGGTATGGATTTCACTCCTAACTCAACAAAGGAATCTCATGCGAGATATAATACGCGGAGTGAGTGATCTGATCAAGAGTTCTTGGCTTTCACACCTAATTAACCAACCAATCATATTTTTTTTTAAATTGAGTGGGTATTTGACCATTGCTAGTGTTTGAGTGGAAAATGGGGAGTGGAGTGGGGACTTGACATGACATGAGATTATTGGGTAGTGAAAATGGGGAGTGATTGACCACTCCCTCCACCCTTACCACTCGTTAAATCTAACCTATTAGATGTTGGTCAATTTTATTATTATTATTATTATTATTATTATTATTTATAACAAAATTAATTAAGTTTTATAACATAGTTAAGAACTACTTAACCATCACTAGTGCTCTAGTGGTGGCCACGGGTATTTAAGTTCCATCTATGGTGGTCTTGGGTGAGTTTTCCCCTACAGGTCTCAAGTTCGAGTCTGGGTGATAGGGGTTTCTCATTGAGGGTTTTAATTAGGGATCTATTGTGCGAGAAGGCTCTCTAACGCGAACCCAGATAAGACAATGTATGCTAGATCTCCCGATATTCACGAATAATTCACACCTTTCAAAAAAAAGTTAAGAACTACTTATTTTTTTATAACCAAAATACATAAATTATTCTCTTAATTTTTTTTGAACGGTGAACTTCGTGTATAAGGTTACCACACTCTTCAAATCGGAGGGCCCTATATTGCCCCACTTTGGCCAGGCTATGTTGTCTTAACCGGTCTCACGCTGGCTTCAAAGTTTGGTTTTTTTGGGCGTTCCCCTGGGAAACCATACTGCCGGCTGCCACATGAGAGTCGTTGTGCCCCCCCCCCCCACAAGAGCATAACTCTCAGGCGTAACACACTGTGGGACGAAAACCCGGTTGGGCTCGGGAATCAAACTAACAACCTCACACAAGACCTAGTCCAAATCTTTCATTTTCTATATCCCACAGTATGACAAAAGTGAGAATTGAACTTGAGTCTTTATTGAAAAACCCAACTCTCCTAAATTTTTTTATTTAGTTTTTTACTTATTTCTAGCACTTTGTAGTTATAATTTATAGTTTACTTGTTTATATATTTGATTATTTCCACATAAATTAATATAGGTTCCAACTTCCCATGATTTCACCAAAAAAAGTTAATGTACGTGGGTTTCCAAAGATTATTTCCCTCCTATTTAACTGTCATTTTTTAAAATAATTCTAATTTCCCTCCCTAACAAAATAATTTCCCTCTTAAATCGACCACTCACTGATTTCCCTCTTCCTCCCTAACTCTAAAGTTAAATTGGCTCCCCTCCCCATCCTAAGATCTATTCAGGTTCCTGCTTCTATTTGTACCGCAACAGATGAGAAGGACTACGGTAGAAAGAGAGGGCAAGCGACGATGGTGATCTTGATAGTGAAGTGGGGAAGGTTTCAACCGTTCACCATGTATTTGCGATAAACTTTGCTCAAGGTCGTATTTGTCCTTGGCGGTCGTGCATAAGTATGTTGAATGTTTCATTTAACCAACTCGTTTAAATTCACTGTCTCTGCCATTGGGTGCTGCAAAGAAACCCGAGCAAGGTAAATCGCTAGTTATATTAAATTTGATACTTGGAATACAAGGTTGCTTTGCAACCTCTAGTGTGTCTGAACCATGTAATTATTTGAGGTACTGTTGTAATTACATCAGTTTATTTATTGCTACTAATAGAAGTCATTTAGCAGTGTTATTTTTGGATTCATAAAATACTGCAATATTGGATGAAATCACGTTTAATGTGCATTTGAAGTTGTGGGCATTTAGAATATAATCTTTCTTACAATGTTGTTTAAATTTTGCATTTGTTAGTGCAGGAAAATGGAGATGTATGCCTTGAAATCTTGAATGGATAAGAGAAAACATTAATCAAGTAGGAGGCAAAATGCTTTTACATAAATGTATTTATATTATTATATTATTCCATTCTAGATGTATGTTCGCTTTATAAAGATGTTTTTTTAAATTTGTGTTCGCAGACTTTATAACTCCATGACAAGATCATCATCCATGGCCAGCATTTGACCGTAACATGAAAGAAAGTTGCCTTTGATCATCTTTTGCTTTGTTGATTTATTTTGCCATTATATGTTTGATTAAGCCTTATTGGGATGTTTAGCGAAGTTATCATACCACATTTGGTACTAGTTATATATGTTTGGATTTTTAGTGAATTAGTGCAAAGTTTTGGTTATGCGAATTTGAATTTACAAAAGTTAAAATCTTTGTTGTTCCGTGTGAATTTAAATATATTGGTTAGGTGAAGAAATTGAAAAGTTGTATAAAAGAAGTTATTTGTTTATATATTTTTTAGCTATGAAATTTTGCTACGGATTTTTAGCTATGAGTTTTGCTACGAATTTAGTTATTTGATCTCGAAATTTTGTTACGGATTGTACTATAGAATTTAGCAATAGATTTAGCTACGGATTACAATGGGCTTTTGCTAAGTGGTTTTCTACAAAAGTTCGAAGCTAAAAATTCGTAGCTAAAGTTCGTAACTAAAAATTCATAGCAAACATTTTTATAGCAATTTCTGTAACAAAAATAGCGACGTCCCTTTATTTAGCAAAAAACTTCGCAAATATAATTTCCATAGCTGAAATCCGTAGCAAATTATCATAGCCCCATTCGTAGCAAAACTACTCCGTAGCTAAAAATAACCATAGCTAAAAGTATCCGTAGCTAAAAACATTCGTAGCTAAAATTTTCCGTAGCTATAAGTATCCTAGCTAAAAACAACCGTAGCTAAAAGAAATCGTAGCTAAAAACATCCGTAGCTAAAAACCCATAGCGAAATTTCGTAGCAACCTTCTTCATAGCAAATTCGTGGCTAAAATACCGACGCCATTTTTTGTAGCTAAATTCGTCGCAAACATAATTTCCGTAGCTAAAGTTCGTAGCAAATAAATTCGCGACGGGACTTGTAGCAACGAACCAAATCCGTAGCAAATTCGTAGCAGAAAGGGTGTTTGCTACGGATTTGCTATGGATTTGGCGGTAGCAAATGCCAATTTTTGTAGCAAATAAATTCACTAGTGATTGTTTTTGTCTACTAGAGGAGAGAATTTTTCGTTCTCTTAGCAGCAACTTAACCCTAGATACACCTGGCAAGATCATTGGTGATGGCCTGAAGAAATTGCAACAACAAAGACGAAAGGTTACCAATAATGGAGGCGGTGATGGCTTCAGTGACAGTTCAGTAGTTAAGGAGATATTTGGAGGAGCTTTTCAGAGCCAGGTGAAGTCTTGCTTGTGGCAATGAATGGAGATGTATATTTTTTTATTCTTGAAGGAGAGAGAGATAATTTTAGAGAGGAAAGAGTGTTGAGGGAGAGAGAAAGTTACTGGGTTTATGCAATTTTTTAATGAAATAGGTAAAATTACAATAGTACCCTCATGTGCCTTGCACATGACATAACTTAACAGAAAAAAATAACTAGGTTTGACCTAGAGGACATAACGTGCAAGATTTTGGAACATTAAGGACAAAACTTGTCAATTTTTGATCTAAAGGACAACGCCTGTAATTTGGTGTAAACCTAAAGGACAAAACTTGTAATTTACTCTTATGTTAAAAAACCATTACGGGTTATCTCCTTTGCCCTAACGAACGTTAGATTTTTGGATTAAATCTAGTCACGTGCAATATCCATGAGGGTATTTTAGTCATAATAAAAATAAAACATAACAAGTAAATTCAATAACTTTTTGTTAAAAACAAATATAGTTACTCAATATACTACCACTTTTTCTCTAAACTCAAAACATCACAAACGCCAGTGGCAACAATCACCGCTTGTGACCACCACCCCCGACAAATCTACAACCCACTACCGGATCTGTATCTTAGATCCGCACCATCGCCTATGGCCATCTTTTATGGCAAATTAACTCTTTGGGTCTGTTCCCTCTTTAAACTCACTCCCGCATTAAGAACACCTGCATTAATTAATACAGGCTCCAGAAATTGAAAATTAAAACTTATCATTTAAGTTGAAATAGACATCACCTTTGAAATCGGTTAATGAAACTTTTCATTCATTTTGAAACTTTTCATCTTTTTCGGCAAACTTTTCAGTCATCTTGAAACTTTTCATCTTTTCTGGCAGCTACCCTTTTTTCTCTCCAGTGGTGATTCCTTGCAGCTATGATTGGTGGTGGTGGAAAGTAACAAGCGACGACGAGGAGGGTAAACAACATTGTGGCGAGTTAAGACCTGAGTTCATTGACGACAGTGGCTGGAGGGTTGGAGAAGAGGACCATAAGGTTCATATTTGAGTTCATCAGCAGTGGCTGATTTCGCCCCTAGGGTTTCGACCAATGCTCATAACCTATTTCTGATGGTAAGTTCTCGTCTCTGATCTGTTGAATGGTTTTATACATCAGTCACATGAGTGACATCTTATCCCGATGGTGGTGGTGGTGAAAGGGGATTGGTTAAAGGAGAAAAAGAGAAGAGTATGGATAAAAAGAAGAGAGATGAGTCCTTTTGTAGGTAAAATGACTTAAATACCCTCATGTGCCTTACACATGACTTGATTTAATACGAAAACTTAACCCCTATTAGTGGAAAGGATACAACGTGTAAGGTTTATAATCATAAACTATCTTTTCTGACATTTTTGAAAGTGGGTTATCTAGAACTCACATGCGAGTTAACTTCGTGCTATCATCAGCGTTCAACTCTAACACTTTAGTGCTAATCAACTAGTCAAAGATCCATATAAGTCATATTAATCTTTACTCGTAAAACTTGGAGGAATATATGACTTTCACATGCTAGTGACATGTAATCTTCCTACGTGGGCAAAAATTCTCCATAAACATACTTTTCGCCACAACATTTCACCGACAATAACAATTCGCCAAACAACACACTTCACTACTTAAAAAATACCTTTCAATGAAAACATACTTATCACTGGGTGCAACCATTTCGTTGGGAATATACTATTCGTTGAGAGTTGGCGAAGTGTACGGGATGAACCCTGGCAGCTATGCTAAGATTCGACCTTGTTTGACATTAAGATCCTAACTTTTTCATTGTAAGTCCATTATAGTTTATCCCTAACATCATATTGTGCATCAAACATCAAAAATAGGTTACCTTCAATCCAAATGGAGAAACCAACTTGACATTTTGAATCTTCCTTGTAAATCACAAAAATCCATGAGGTTTGTGTTTGGTTTTGGTGGTTTTTCTCTCCAAAGTTCTCTCTCTAACGTGAAGGTGAGAAGGTGTGAATGAGGATAGTGAGCATCCCCCTTCCATAATAGCTTTTATGATTCTACATTTACCATATTTTTCGTTCATTGGACCTTCCCTTCTTTTCTATGTACTTGGTCTATCATTCTTTTAAGCCCAAGTCTTGTTTATTTCTTATAAAATGAAATTGAGGTGGTAAAGGTAGGGGCAAGAGTCAATGTTAAGGTACGGGACTGGTTCGATCGACGGTGCATTTGGGGTCAGATCTGGTCGGATGTCGGGCTTGAGCTGGATCATGTAACACTCCATTTTCTGAAGATTTGAAATGACGACGCGATCTTTAACGCCGTATGTGGAATGAAAGCCAAGGTTATGTAATAAAATGGGTGATTATTAAAAAGGCCCATTGTAGGAAGGTTAAAGGAAACAAGGTTATAGACCTTAGCTCACAAAGAAAGTTGATTATAAGAAGCGACCCTCATTCTTCATTCATACTCTCAAGCTAGAGATGGAAACTAGAGAGAGAAAGTGTAGGTTGGTGCGTTTTATAGGCGGTTTCATTTGGGTACTTGATGGAGTAGGATCGGAGAATCAATCCTACACCATTTTGGTTGAAATTGAGGATCGGGAAACTAGTTGAAACAGTTTTGATGTGTGGAAGCTTAGGTCTCAACCTTCTCGCAATTAAGGTAAGATTCACATAAAAAGCTTCATGTTTTTTATGTTTGATGTATGAAATTTTGTCATGGATCATTATAATGAGTTGCCAATGAAACAAGGTAAGATCTTGACATGAAACGAGATTGAATTAGAGAACAACCACGACTTTGTGCTACTAGGGTTTTTAGCAGGTACGTTGTGCTCCACTTCAAGCTGACATGATGATGCGTGGAGTATACCTTGCGTACATAGTGTGGAGAGCAAATGATCCACACATGAAGGCTAGTGTAGTGTAATGTAGTTAGAGCAAAATGTTCCATGTTGAAGTTTAATGTTTCCTAAGGCATCACCCATTTGTGCAAAAATTTACTTTGCACTAGGAATTAGGGGCACAGTGTTGATGAGTTATGTGTGTACCTTTGATCACTTGACTGAGAGTATGAGAGTCTAATCGTACGTTTAAACGAAAAAAAACTAACTCCTAGGTAAGTTCTAGTTGCCTTTGTTTACATTTTGGATTGATATGCATGCAACCCGAAATGGGGTGAACTATTGAACTACTTGATTGCTATTATAAGATTATTGATTGATTGATGGTACGTTCTTAACCTTGATTGATTAATAGTGTAAGTTTAAATGATAGATGAATGATGTTAAATGATTGTCGGTTGACGATTGATGTTAAATGGTTAACAATTAAATGATAGTGTTAGCCTTAACGGATTGTCCTATGAGCGTGACGTTGTAACATGCATTATGTCTTATACTGGTGTAAGCCTCTCTGACATAGTATCGGGCATTTGATGGTGAAGATAGCTTCACAAATTGATGTTTATATACGATTTAGGTTAATGTGCATGTTTGGAGCTTGCTTCTGATTATAAGAAGCCTCATTCTAAGTTCTTAAAGTGTTCTTCAACACTAGTAAGTGCTCTTTCTAGTCTATTTCATTTGATAGGCTACTTATTAGCCGAAAGACAAGCAAATTGACTTTTGCTTTAACTTTCGATTCTAACCATTTCGGTCAAGTCAAAATTTGAAACGAACTTTGAAACGTGATCGTAATAATAAATGTGTTAATCCCTTGGTATTACACCCTCTGAAGATCATGTTAAGAAGGCGAACTGACGAGTCAAATTTATATAAAATAGAAGTAAAAAACGTAATTTTTGCAAATTACGATAAACTAGTTTCTAAGTATAGAATCCTTAAATGTTCAGAACGTAACAGTTCATATAACATGTTAGGACATGTTTAATCATGTCCATTGCGTCATATCCTGATTAGAGCTCGTTTCGTAGTCGAAAGTCAAACAATTCGTCTTCTGCTTTGACTTTCGATCCTGACCCGTTTAGTCAAGTTTAAAACCCGAGAAGGACTTGTTATGTAACCATAATGTCGTAGGGAATAACCCTTTGAGGTTATACCTTTTGGTTATGTCATTTGATAGGTTTATTGACAAGTTAACATAAGATACATTGAAATGTCGAAAATGCCCTTATGGCATGTAAATGGTTTTAGAACCAATGAAACATGTAATCTGACTTTAAAACTGATTTAATAACATCATGAAATATATTTTGGCATAATGGACTTGACATAGACCTATTCGACCACCCGATACCGCATATGCGCGTATGACTAGTTTAAATAGAATAAAATATATAAACTAGTCGAATCAGGTCAAAACCTTTCAAAATCAATTCTAATCAGAATGTTTGGTTATTAAACCCATATTATATGAGTCCTTACACTCAGAAGGGTACAAATCACATTCTACTCGGTCAACTCTTAATCTAGCAAAGCCGAGTGTAATTCTAAGTAGCCGCTCAAAGTCCAGAGGATATATAATGACATGTGAACATTCTATAGGATAATATTTTCATTCATTCTAGACTATAGAGCCCTCTAGTAAAATCGCATCTGAATTAATACACTTTGAATACGACTGTGCTATGAAAACCAAATACACTGTGAGAATGCAGCTAACATATGTAAATACTCTTAGCCTATTTCATTTAAAATTTGGGATATACCTCTTGGAGCAGGTGTTATATAAATGTGCAAATGCTTTCATAAATATAAGAACCTGGTTTAATCCGTATTGCTTGATAACTTAAACACTTGAGGGTTAATGGTACCGTGTCTGGGCGTCCCGACTCATCAATGAGGTATGACCATATAAAATACGCGTCGGGGTAGGCATACGCCCGTAAGACGTTGTATTAATGGTGGTGTGTACCATAATCATTATAGCAGTAATATAGCAAATGACCAACATATGATTCTGGTTCCCGACAGTATTGACAAGTATGTAAAACTGGTGACAAGAAAAATATCCCAAGGAATATTTGGTTATTGCCTATGGGTTCTCATGATAAAAATTTCAAATACTTTTACAAAAATAATTTTCAAAATGAGTCGGTTAATTGTATTTACCAGCGAAGCTTACGGATTATTTGGTCGGTTCGGTTCTTTTTTGGTACGATAGTGACACAATATCCGTTTCAATAAAATTTATATTGCAATGTTGAAAACAAAACAATCTGTTTTGGTTCGGTTTAGTACGATTGGTTTTGGTTTGGTTTAGTACGATAGTGGCACATTATTTGTTTTTAATAAATTTATACTGTAATGTAAAAAGAATAAACATAGAACGCAAGTTGTCAGAAAAATAATAAAAATACATGATAAATAAAATATGATTAAAAAATCGAAACAATTGTTTAAAAATTTACACTCACTATTCATGGCAACTTTGTAATAAATTTATACCGTAATGTTAAAAAAATAAACATAGAAACCAAGTTGTCAGAAAAATATTAAAAATACATGATAAATAAAATATTATTAAAAAAATTGAAACAATTATTTAAAAATTAAAAATCACTATTCATGACAACTATGTATATAATAGGTATTTATGTATATAATAATAATAATAATAAAAAACACTATTTATGGCAACTTCGTTTTTAATATGTATGATATTATATATATAGAGGAAGTGTAGAATACAAATCCCCTAATCATACATTACGTACGCGATCATAATAGCCCTACACGTGTCCCTGATTCAGTTTCCTACATAAGGGTATATCAGACAATCCATTCAATCAGCAGAGGGCAAATTAGACAATTCCTTCAATAAGCAGATCACGAGTTCGTTACACCACTATCCCGGTAATTATGAATCGTATCAATTTAATCGATTGTTGTTTTCAATGGATCAAGAGAGCAACACCAGACGAAACACAGATGTTGATTTTTGAAGACGTTGAATTCGTCAGTGAGCATTCCAATAGAAATTAATTTCGCATGTTATTATTTAAACAAATCGCATGTTATAAAAAGCATGAAATACAATATCGCATGTTATAAAATTTCACATGTTTATAATGTCGCATGTTGATGTGCGCAAAATGCAACATATAAATTACATCGAATGTGGCATAAAACTAACCCTTTTTAGTACTAATGTTGGAAAAAGTGTGTTTTTGTCTTCCTTTTGTATTTTCAGGATTAAATGAGCTCAAATAAACAAAATAAGCAAAAAGGCAGCCAAATCTAACATAAATACAAGAAAAGGATCAAACGTGGCATGGCCGACCCCCTGACAGCATCTTCCCAAGCAAACTTAAGAAGACAGAAGGCTGAACACGCCCCGTGCTCAGTGAGTACGGGGGCGTGCCCAAGTGTCAGCCGAGTCTCTGTTCAGCCTATAAATAGGGGTGCTTGGCTCATTTGTAAACCATCCCTTGGCACACCACCTCGCTCACACTTCACCCACCACCAACCACCATCACAACACCATCATCCACCACCATCATCCATCGTCCATCATAGAGTGTGTGAGTCATCTCGGGATCCAAGATTGATCGTAAGAGTTCTTGATAATCAAAGGCCATGTTTGCCTAAGTCTCTTACATCATTTGGTGAAGACAAGTGTCTAGTGTAATACTTTTTATTTTTAATCTTTTCGCACTTTTTATTTGGTTATGTATTAATGACTTTAATAACTAGTTTCTTATGTTGAAGGTGATTCTTCTTTATCGTTTGTCCGTGGTGTCTTGACATTATTTTACTGTCTATATAAAATAAAAGATTTTCACCATTCATATCTCCACGGTCTATATTGAGATATGTTGGCTACCTGGTCGGGGGTTAAGGGAACGGTTTGGTAAGAGTCTTGCCATTGTTCAGTGTATAGATCCTACAAAGGACCTGGGTCAAATTTAGTAGGACCTCCTTCAATACCCACCGGTATTGGATGGCGGGGGTCCAAACTCTTTGACCCCCTCATAAGTAAGCTACTATTAATACTTTAACCCGGCTACTTAGGACTGTATCCCTGCTGACTCAGACTACTTAGCCGAGGGTAACGTCACCTTCAAAAGAGGGGCCTACCACATTATGCATTAATAACTTAATTAATTATCTTTTAATAATCCGACCCTTTAGGATTGTATCCTTGCTGACTCAAAGTACTGGGTTGAGGGTAACGTCACCTTCAAAAGAGGGGTCTACTACAATAACTAAGATAATCTCTTAAAAAGTGCAAAAGTGCGAAAATAATCAAAGGTTACACTAAACACGAGTCGGAGCCAAGTGATTCATCTTGTCTATCTGTTTTTATTTTTATTTTATTTTTCAGCATTTTAGTTAATTTTTATTTTTCTAGTTTAAAAACATTTTTTTTTCTAACTTTTTGATTTGATTAGACGTTGAGGATAAACCAGTATTAAAAGCTCTTGTGTCCTTGGACGACCTCGGTATCTTGCCAACACTATACTACGCTCACGATGGGTGTACTTGCCCATATGTGTGTTTGGTGTTAGTAAAATATCGTGTTTTATAAATTTAAAACTTGACTAACGTGTAAAAAAGGGCTTAAAATATACATTAAAAACATATAACACACAACACGCATCACATGTTATAAAATTTCACATGTTTATAATGTCGCATGTTATAAAATTTCACATGTTTATAATGTCGCGTGTTATACAATTTAGCATGTTATACAATTTAGCATGTTATACAATATAGCATGTTATACAATTTAGCATGTTATACATTTTAGCATGTTATTCAATTTAGCATGTTATACAATTTACAATGTTATACAATTTACAATGTTATACAATTTAGCATGTTATACAATTTAGCATGTGAAACAATTTAACATGTTATACAATTTAGCATGTTATACAATATACAATTTAGCATGTTATATGTTAAACAATTTAGCATGTTATACATTTTAGCATGTTATTCAATTTAGCATGTTATACAATTTAGCATGTTATAAAATGTAGCATGTTATACAATTTAGCATGTTATACAATATACAATTTAGCATGTTATACAATTTAGCATGTGAAACAATTTAGCATGTTATACAATTTAGCATGTGAAACAATTTAGCATGTTATACAATTTAGCATGTTAAACAATTTTGCATGTTATACAATTTAGCATGTTATACAATTTCATGTTATACATTTTCGCATGTTGTTCGCATGTTATACAATTTCGCGTGTTGTTATGGAAACCTAAATTCGCATGTTAGTTACAAGTATTCACATGTTATAGATTTTGTACGTTAGTTACAAGTATTTGCATGTTGGATTTATGGTCAGTCATTTTTCTTGCTCTGTAGCTCCCGTACAACTGACATGAACAATCACATCAAAATATTTATTATTCTAGTAAACATTGCTGTCGATTGGGGATATAATACCTCCCAAAGCTGATGTAGTTGTCATAATCATAGGATGAACAATTGATTGGATGAAATCGCACCGGCAAACGTCGATTGCAGAAAAATCGGTTGGAGAAGAAGAAGGTACCAAACGAAATTACCAGGATTTTGATAGAGGAATTTCAATTTTATCCTTAGCGGTTGGTTTTATATATATTAATTTGATTAATTTAATTATATAAATTAATTTCCCAGCGTTCAATAGATAGAAGATCGGACGGCTGGGCTTGTCGCGTACATAATGTAGGAAAAGAGGTATTGTACATTAACCGGCCTGTCTCTCTCTCTCTCTCTCTCTATATATATATAAACGGGTTCGGGAGAAAACGCTCAAAAGTGTGA
The DNA here is from genome assembly GCA_030545235.1 of Helianthus tuberosus. NCBI lineage: Eukaryota > Viridiplantae > Streptophyta > Magnoliopsida > Asterales > Asteraceae > Helianthus > Helianthus tuberosus. The sequence goes on from CM060360.1 coordinate 172,072,637, forward strand.
GAACGGTGAGAACGCATCCTGGCCCAACACGTGTCCCGCGACATAGAGAAGGGCGGAGGGGCTTTTTTGTCTTTTCATTCTCCTTTTATTTTCACAATGCGGTATAATATTTTCTGGCGTCTTTGTTTTTTTTGGCGTTAATTGTATTTATTAAACTTTTTGGCGTTGAATTAATTGTTTTTGTGTCACATATATATTTTTTTGGCGTTATAGCGTTTTCTGGTTAATTTTTTTGGCGTTTTTGGCGTTTTGTATAATAATTCACTACGAGTCATTAAAATTTGCATAAGATTACAATAAGACCAATTTTTTTTGGCGTTTATTGAATTTTTTGGCGTTTAATACCCTTTTTACAAGGTGCTTTGCCAGCAACTGTTCTCCCAGTTTTCATACTACTAGCGTTTTGGTGTTTGTAGTTTTTGGCGTTTTATATAATATATATTTTATTTATAGAGAATTAGATAACAAAACAACATATAACTTGATATCAAAACAATATAAAATGAAAACAAAAATAATACAAAATGGTAATCGAAATTTTCTTCCGAATCTTCAATGTCATCAGCCTCTTCCTTCTTGAATTTGTTTTTGGCGTTTTGAACCTTTTTTGAATACTTTAGCTAGATGCCAACTTTCCTTCATAAACCCTGTTTTTTTAGAAGAAGCTGCTTAGCGGCAACCTGTTTTTTGGTGTGATATTCTTGTTTGGTGGCATGTCATTAAAGATCAACTCTTGCTTGATGCTATTTGTAATAATGGAGTCCAAAATAGCATTTTACACTTGTGTTGATCCCTTATTCCATCCATATAATCATCAAGAACAAAGCTCACATGATGGCATATCACTGTCATCAGTCTCTTTTTCTTGAATATTTGTCCATCTCATTCAGCAAAATATTATTGAGTTAACCCCATGAGAAATATGATCCATTTCAGTGAAAGCTTTGCCATCTGTGGCGTTTTAAAGGGATTGGTTTCTAGAGGATATGGTATTTTTGTGTTTTTCTGGGTGTGATTAATTTCATTGTGTATTGACGCCTCTCTTATAGGAGTTTTTTGGCGCGTAGTTTAGGCGAGACTTTTTATTATAATAAATGATAGTAATAAAATAACTGTCTTTTCAGTTACTGTTTTTGTATTTACCGTGTTGATAAGCTTTTATCAGTTTTATAGGTTATAGACGTCCTATCTTCTAAGTTTGACGTTTTTTTTAAATGGCCTTATGCAGACCAACATGACAAAATACAATAACGGAGTAAATAAAATATTAAGCAGGAATTTTTTTTTGTTATTTTTGGTGTTTTGTTAGGGTTAACCATTTTTAGTATTATTTTGGCGTTTTGCTAATAAAGATAGAAATATATCATTTAATTATCTTAAAAAAATGAAGATTACATAGAAGAAAAAAAAAAGAGGAAAAAAATTAAAATCCTTCGTCAGAAAGTTCTTTATCTGAATAGTATCCATCACTTGTGTCATCTTCTTCCTCCTCGGAGTCTTCATCTTGATCTTCATCCATGTCATCACATTCACCTTCATCAGCTTCTTGTTCCTGAAGATTCTGAAGCCTCCACCTGAACATGTCTTGCATTAACTCCAATTTTGAGTCTATTTCTGTGTTGGTACAAGTGGCGTTATGCAATTCTTCCATGAAACCCAGTCGCAGCTTTGTCATGATGTTCTCTAGCCAGTAGACTTCCTGCTCTCCGTTGTCGTATGCAACCGTCACCATGTCTGTTTTATCATCAAAACGCCATGATGTAATGACAGGGTCTGGCTTCACATCTCCTTTGATTGTTCCAAATTTGCTGGTTAATGCTTTCATAAGCATATGTGTTTCATGGCATTCGTTGTCTAGAGCGATGCCAATGGATAAGATTTGCCTATGTATCTCTTCTTCCATTTTCGGAATTGCCCTGACCGTCTTAACATACACCCTCCTTCTGTTGTCAAAATGGAGGACGTATCGCCTGATTCCCAGAGTGTATCTCCACGAAACGATTGTTGCCATTTTTGGCGTTTTGTTTAAGTTGGCGTTTTTGGTTAACGATTTTTTTTTGCAGAAAATGGGTAGATTGAAGTGATTATGGAAGCTATGTTTTACGTTTGTTTATATAATGATGTTTTTGGCGCGTAATTTAGGAGGGATTTTCTTCTAATAAATGTTAATAACTGAAATTCAGTTATTTGTGTTATTTCATCTTCCTGTAATATTCAACGCGTTTTATTTTTAATTTTTGGCGTTTTGTTTTTAATGGCGTTTTATTTTTTTGTATGGCGTTTTATCATTTGATGGCGTTTTGAGTTTTGAATATGAGCGGTAAAAGACCATTTTACCCTTAATGAAGCGCGTCCCACATAATAATATTGATATTATTTACGAAAACGCCACCGCGCAATCTAGTCCATTGATTGTTTTGATCGGACGATCCATAAGCATTCTCACCGTTCTCACACTTTCTACCGTTTTCTCTAAATCTTGACCCTATATATATATACATATATAAATATACATATACATATATACATATACATATACATATATATATATGTATATATGTATATATATATATATATATATAATTTCAGGTTTCCAACACATTAAGCATACTATTTGTTATATATTTTTAAGATATCTAATGTATAATTAATATATTTCGTTTCGACACGGACACTACAGTTGGCTTTTAGTGACAAACCCTTTAGCAACGACATCAAAAGAAGTCATCGCTAAAAGCCCAATCCGCATCCAGGTTTTAAAACAAATCCCTGGCCGTTGTGCAATCTGACGGTCCATGTTTTATTGTAGCTTTAGTTGTACAAAACCTTTGGCGGGCAAACCATTCACTCTCCCACCCCCCAAATCGATCCACTAGCCCTCCCCAAAATCGCTCAGGTCACCAGCCCTTCCCCAAACCCCACGATGTACCCGGGTACAAGTTCAAATAATACACCAAAGTATCATCCAATACAATACTTGTCACATCCCAAATCACAAAAGTTTTTAAACTAATCCTATTTCCGAATACCGGTTTATTACTTGTCTCTTAACTATTTGGGTTTTTAAGTTAGGTTCAGGCTCTTTTGTCATTGTGTATCCTTCAGTAAGGATGGAAGACTCAATGTTTGTCTCGCATACTCTCATCATTCACATACCCTTTACAGTGTGGAGAAATCTTAAAGTGTTAAAATACTTGTCTAGTTATGAAACACCTTATTATCTTTACAAACTCTTCTGAAACATTACTTCTATCCCAATATGTCAAACCTGACTCTACCTTTCGACAAAAAAATTGTTTAGGAAACGTCCTAGTTTCTAGTAGTGGTTCCATAATATAATTTCTAGACACACTAATGTACACACACATAGTGCGCGCATGTGAATGTGTATGTATCTATAGGTGCATGTATGTAGCTTCATTAATATTTTTTTGGTAATTCTGTTTTCTGCTTTCTAGCTACTCCTATTATTCTTTGATTATTGGCTTCTTGCTACAACATTAATGGAATCTTTCCTTTGTTGGATGACAATGTATATATTACAATGTAGCTTGCATAGGTAATGGTGAGACAACTATATATACACATACAACATAAACTCAAACTAGGTTTTCCAACTTAATTATGCCTTTCATGGCTAATAAAGTGAGATCAACATCTATTTCACTTATTACTTCCTCTACCACCAGTCCACCACCACCCACCGCCACCACTACCGCCAGCGTTCATGTTCCCACGAGGATTCGAACCATTCGGCCTATTCCACATACGATTAACATTATAAGGCTGGTAAAATCCACCACCATCAACCCTTGTTGCAGATAAATGATCCATTGCTCTTTGAGGTGGAAGCACTGGCTGAATTGAAGTCAATCCAGGCATCTCATTGCACACATGTCGTATCAAATCAGCATTTGCAGCATCAAGATCCTTTTGAAGGCGATCAACTTGTTGTTGCAAGGAACTGATGACTCCAACACAACCATAAACTGGATCTCTAACACGAGCTGCGGCTTCATATGCAAGTGAACTAACCACATCTTCTCTCTGGTGAGGTAAAACATCATTTAAAAGTTTAGTGACGTTGCTGGCACCGAAGATTTTGTGAACATTCATGAATTTCTGTGGATCTTCGGGTGGGAAATAAGGTGCAAAAACGCAGCCTGGTATGCATTTTCTTCTCAAAAATTTGCAGGCAGCACAAGGAGGATTGTAAGAGCTTGTTGATGCCATTAATTAGCTTTTATTTTATCTGCAAAGTAATTAAGAATTGATTAAGCATCAAATAGGGCATAAACATCAAGGTCTTAAATTTGAAATTAACCTCGTAAAATTAAGATTTTTAATCTTTACCATGAGCATCCTTCTAGTAGTCCATAATTACTTTACCTTTTTGTTAGATACTAACCTAAATCCATCTAAACATGCAATACAAATAAGAAGACTTTTAGCAAGGAGCAAATCAGTCGGTGACCCGAAGATAGTTAAGGTATGGGGAAACATCGCAGATCACCAATGATAGGTTCATAATGGGATTTGCGCCGGATATAATAACTTTTCTCGAATTTTTTTGTATTAGTTGGTGGTTTAGGAACGACACTAGTACTTCATGTATTCCAAAGCAGTTCACTACCCCATAAGTGAACTCGGCAAGTTCGCTTGTGTGGCAAGCAAGATCCGTAGAGTTTGTTGAAATACCGGTTAACTTTGGTGAAAAACTCTTTGGAGTTTGCTTGGCAAAGCGAGTGTCCGCAGGGGCGGATCTATGCTTCAGTTAGGAGTATCCCGGGATACCCCTCAACTTTATTGGCCAACTGTATTTTTTTTTCCTTTTTTCTTCGTTTTATGTACGGGATACCCTCAAGCATACATTAGGATACCCCTAAATAGAATAAATATGAGTGAAAGAATCAAATGAAAATTTTTCCGGCAAGCAACGTTGTGTTTCATTTCTGGTTTTGAGTTTAAACAAGGAAGACGATGACAGTAAATTTTTTAAAATAATGAAATGGGTTTCGTGCTTCTAATTAAAAGCAAGTATCCTCCACTTGTGGTGGAGTGGTGGAAAGGATTTGGTTTTCCTAGGATGGCCAAGTTCGATCCCCACTCCCATCACATTTGGGGGAATGGCAATGAACGGGTGGAGGGCCAGTTGGTTCGAAATCCGGGAGCCACCCCGAGTTTTCTATTACAGTGCATTTACTCCAGAGAGTCCCCGACTCTTGTGGAGGGTGCAACTACACGCTCCCGGTTAATCGGGTGGGCAGTGGGCTGGAAATTTTCTCGGGGAACGCCTTAGCCAAACTCTGACGCACCAAGCGTGGGCCCGGTTAAGACAACATAGCCTTGGATGCCGGAGTGGGGCGGAGGGGCCTACCCGAGTTATAGGGTAGGTGCGATCTCTATCGCCTGTTGTAGTAATATCGCCGTTCAAAAAAAAAAAAAATTAAAAGCAAGTGTACCATGTATACTCATAGCTCTAGCCCCTAGGTCTATCATGTAGCCTACTATTAAAATATTAAATTTAATACTAAAATAATAGTTTCTTTTTATTACTTTATGATTAACAACAACTTTTAGGTTTCTTCTACTTATTTTTGTTTTTCTTTTCAAGTTCATTTAGGTAATTGTATAAAAAGTTGCGTTCTTATTTTTTTTTTTGTTATATTATAATATATATAATACAATATTTTGATTATCATTATTTTATTTGTTTTTCAGGGAATGTAAATTTTGATTGTTATTATTTTCTTTAATTTTCACGTTTACATCCAAGAGAATGTAATTTTTTTAAGTTGGCTTGACAACTTATTTGGTTATTTAAAATGGCCAAAACTTCTCTATTTTTTTAAATCAGTATTTTTACCATGATCACAATCATTAAAGCCTCATCAAATCAACAAATTTCTCTAATTGATTATATGATTAGATTAGTATTTAAATTATACGATTAGATATCGCTTATGTTTGATCTAGCCTACTTTAGAATAGCATTAGCTAATATCGTTACAAATGATGCAGCCCGTGAGTAACATACCACTAGTCAAATTTAAAACCAAACAAAAAGTAGTAAAAATAGATTATTTAGTTTTTTTCATATTCAGAGCTCATAAAATTGTCTTATTATGGTTCTATTTATAACTAAGTTTGTAGGGGCCAATGTTTTCTACTTGCACAGGGCCCTCGAGGGCACTCGAGTTTTTAGAGACGACACTGGGCATTTGTTTAACTTTATATTATTATCGTGTTTTTTTCATTATTATTGTATGAATGTACGATAAAAAAAAATTTGGGATACCCCTGAATTTTTATTCTAGTTCCGCCACTGAGTGTCCGAGTTCACTTAATTATAGGGCTGGTAAATTAAGAAGTTCTAAAAAAACACCTAAAAGTACCGGTCTCATCTCTAAAAACATGCTTCCAAAAGAATTTCCCCTTTTCTCTCTTCATGACAGACAATATGCATATTTGATCACTAGATTTAAGTTAGTAACCACATGTACTAAGTAACATATTGGGTACAAGCTTTCCCCTTTTCTCTCTTCCACACACGAACATGTAGATCAATTAAATCCTTTCTTCAAAATAATTTAGAAGAACTATATGATAAAGAAAACAACATAGATCGGTAAAATCCAGCCTTTTGTTTTATAAACTGGTCACTAGGTGTCGGCTTTAAGATCTTAGTAGACACAACATGCATCGATCTTGCTATAAAGAATCGGTAAATCTTGTATGAACGTTTTTTTTTGAAGTTCAACAAATTTAAAATCCATTTTTAATATTGCAGGCAAATGCACTAATGATCAAACCCTTGCAGTCTTTCAGCAGTTTCTTCGTTTTGAACCTCAAAATCTCCATTTTTGTGGGAGATCTATATGTATATATACGCTCGGATCTCTCCATGTACTCAATGAACACGGTTAAATATAGTAGTTATAATATGGGATCTGGCAGATTAAGTGATAGCTTAAGCGAGAATAATGATATGAACATATATGTATACATCAACCCTAGATGATCAGAACTTAAAACACTTTAATGGGATCGGTGCATATATGCATCTTTTATAGAAGTATATAAATTAACCCAAATCAGATTAGAAAAGTATGACTAAACCTCAGAAGCTTGTGTTCCCTAAAAGAAAAAAAAAAAGGGATTCATATGTGTTATGTATAGATAGCTTTTGGCTTTTGTGGATTTTGTGTGTATGTGTTTGTGTGTTTACTGATCAGATGACAAGAACAGATTACAAATCATTGATGGAAAAGACAGGTACCTTTTTCTTCTTTCTATTTGCTAGCTGAAGACATCAATAAAGATGTACCGAAAACCCTAATTTAAGGGTATAGATGAGAGATAGGGAGAGAGCAAAAGGTAATGGAGAGGAGCAAGTAAGTAGCATTAAGTGGCTGTGAGAAGGCACTTATGAAGTTAAAAGACAAACTGTGATGGATCTCCAATGGAAGTTACCTATAGAGTGAAAAAGATGAGTGACCATCCTATGAAAATACCTATATTTTGTTATTATAATAACATATATTCTAGTATATAATTTATAAGCATGTAGATAATCTATATATTCTTGACATGTGTAAAGATAAATTTTATCGGATTAATTAACAAGAAAAGTGTACAAATTGTCACTAATACATAAATAGTTTTTGGAAGTTGTATGAAAATGTAAACATCTGTCTACAGTTTTTCAAGTGCCTAAAGTGAACAAACTTTTCTATATATCTAAAATTGAATTTAGGAGTTATCTTGTGTCACACCAACCTTCTTCTCAAAATTCAAAATAGGTATCTTTGTTATAACAAAACAATCAAATAGTAAACATATATTCCGGCATATTAGTGTGCACACACATATATACGGATTCGAATCGAATTTACCAGTTTCAAATCGAATACGAATTCAAGAAATATATAAAACTATTGTAAAAATTCGATTTGAGTAATTCAAAAATTCGTTATTCAATTCGATAATTCATATAAGTACTTCAATTCACAAAATAGGTTCATGCAAACTACTATTCTCTTGATTGATAAAGACTGAAGTTAAATAACAAAATGGAAGAAACAACAGGCTGCATAAAAGAAGTAAAGTCTCATAAAATTGAAGAATTGTTAAAAAACAATTGTGAACTTATGAATCAACTGTTTTGCCAAGTCAGATGTTAATATTTGTACTGGTCTTAATTTATTGTATTGTCGTTTGTATTGTAGATAGTCACTATTAAAGTGATGTTAGAGTGATATCAGTTTAGTTTAGCTAATATCAATTAGTAGTTTAGTCACTTATTTAAATAGATCATGACCTTCACCATATCTACAACAATTCATGTAAGTGATATCATGTTGAGCAGTAAGCACTAATTGTACTGATTCAATTAAATGAGAATGTGTGACAACTATTTGCTAATTATATATGTGTTCTTGAGATGAAACACTCCACATGTTAAAAAAAAAAAAAAAAAAAAAACCTAACTAACAACCATCTTCAAATCATGTATCCTTAAATGGTTGATAACAACAAAACATTAAAAAGTTTATAATTTTTGAATAAACAACTTTTATTGCCTTAAAGGTGAGGGTCTAGAGTTATTTTTTTACATTTTATATTGTTATAAGGACGGTTATACCATTTTATTTACGTGATACAAACAAGAGATGATATTCTTTTCTTATGTGTTGAAATAAATTGTGAAGATATCATAAATATTGTAGCATCAAAGTTAAAAATAAAACCCAATAGGAGTAATATGTTAAATATATAATGTTACAGGTCAAAAGTTATACCTATACATACTAATTTCATCAACATGTACATAAAATGTTCCATACGTTGACCAGAATATCTAAGGTTTAAATTTTCAAACAATATATATTGGTGAGCTTTAAAAAATTTAAAACAGTAGGAGGTCACTCTAACTAATTGCCTTTTATTTTATGTCGAATAATTCGGTCTCTATATTATATGGATAAATTGATGCGTCTAATTGGATATTTTTTTTTATTATAAAATGGTTATTTCATTACATATTATTTAGTTTTTTGTTCTTTTTTTTTTAATGAAATTCATATTATTTAACTAATCCGTTAATTTAATTTTTCATATTAATTAACCCGTTAATTTAATTTCTATTAAATGAATCAGTAAAACATATCAAGTTAATCAATAATTAAAGGACATAGAAGGAGTACGATATCTAATCGATATTATTCTCGATTCTTAAAAGTAATGGATTGACGTCATGTATATACCGATAATTTAAGGCATACACAACGGAAATGCATACAATCTAAACATACGAGTCAAATACAACCATAGTTAAGTGTCTCCAAACGATAGTATGGGATGCCAGACTCTTGTCAGGTAGACTACGTAGGTGCTACAGCTATCCAACAGGGACAGATTCACGGGATTTTTATGGGTTCTCAGGAACCCCATCGGTTTGGAAAAATTGGAAAAAATTAGTGAAAACCTTGTATTATTTGGAAAAACATACTGAGAGTTAGTGACAATCTACCAAAAGGAACCATTTGGAAAAAATTCCTTTTTTTTTTTGGAAAGGTGAATTTCATTAAACAAACCAAGCGGAAATCTCCAAGCTAGAGATAACCGCGGAAACAACAATTACATCAAAGAGAAATTAAAATTACACCAATCTCTCGATTCTACCGATCCCCCTTTATATCTACTTTTAAACCAAAGGAAACCCAACGACTTAACATCCGAAACAATTTGCGCCACATTCGTGTCTTTGTTTGTAAAGATCTTCTCATTCCTAGCTTTCCAAACTCGCCAACAAACCAAAATAATAACCCCATATAAAATATCTTTCTTCATATTCGATCCCCCCACATAATTAGCAATCTGCAACACATCTTTAGTCGAGAACACATATATCGGAGGTAACTTACACCATGATACAATGGCGCTCCAAACTCCATCAATAAAACGACACGCCGACAATAGATGGTCCGAAGTCTCTTCCGCTTCACCACACAAAGCACATAAGCCATCGCCAACCCTTATATTCCTTTGACGAAGAGCTTCTTGTGTCGGGATTCTATCCATACTCGCCCTCCACATAAAAAGGTTACACTTGTTCGGTATCCACTTGCACCATGTAAAACTTGTATTTTCGTCTGTCGTTTCGATCCCTTTCAATCATTTCCTAGCTTCTTTAACCGAGAATTCCGCACTCGAACCTTGCGTCCAACACCATCGATCATCTTTGTCTTCCAAATTCACCTCGGCATTCATCCTATGACACTTTATCAGCTCATCGACCTGAGTACTGGTATTCGGATAAGTCCTCTACTTCCACGAAATGCCATTTCCTTGATCTTGAGAGCCGATTCTTTGACAAACCAAACACCACTTATCCTCCTCCAATCGAAACAAGTCAGGGAACAAATTTTTAAGCGGCTCATTTGAAACCCAAGGATCCATCCAAAATCTCACCTTTCTTCCGTTACCCACATAACCCCGAATGATATTAGAGAAAGAATTACCTTGTATCCTCAATCTAGTACCAAAAGCGATCAACTTACTCCAAGCCCTGGAGTAACGCTTATTACAAGGAAATAATTCCCACATTCTGGTCGACCCGTGCACCGCATCTATAACTTTTCGCCATAAAGCATCCTGTTCAACACGATACCGCCACAACCACTTTAATAATAAAGCATGGTTACTATCTTGAAGCTTAGAAAGACCCAAACCACCAGCATTTTTGGACTTTGTCACCGTATCCCAAGCTACCCAATGAACCTTATCTCTATCCTCGATACCACCCCAAAGGAAACGTTTAATAATAACTTCAAGTTTGGAAATAACACCTGACGTGATGTCGTGGTCACAATCAAATTTAATCAAATTACTACTAAATAGTTAGTGGCAAGTGGGTATCGAACATAGGGAGTTTGTGGAATATGTGTTATTTAAAGTGTTATCTAAGTTAACTAAATTAAGCTAATTGTAATAAAAGTAAATTCAAGAATTGGATTGTTTGATTTTAAAACTTAGGAATGCTAAACTAATTGCAAAAATGAAAATTTAGTTGTAAACAATTGAGAGACAAATGACCATCTTTAGTTTCCAGTTTGTTTCAACGGTTGTACTATCATCCACTAGAAAAAAATCACATAGACATGATTCATGTAAGATTACTTGTTGTGATAAAAGGGAACGAAGTACTCAGATTCCTAGAACGTGAGGTTGTTACCCGATGATCAATCAACCCTTACCCCATCCTAACTTTACCCATGATATCTCGATTGCCAACGGCACCAAGAACGTATGATTTCAAGATAGGATAAAACAAGACTCAACAATTTACAAGCAAATAATAAAACACCATAGTAAACAAAACATAAATAAGTTTACCATTCTAGAAATTGAGAATCAAAATACAACCGTCTTAACAACCTTCAACTAAAGATGACCATAAAGAACCTAGCCACTCATGGCTTGGACAAACATTGTAGCAAAATAAGATGAAATTGTTTAATACAATCAAAAGCAACAATACTAGATGGATAGTAGATGATAAGATGATGTTCTTCACTCCCAAATGCTCCTCATATACTCCCTAACTCGTTCCCTCCAAGTAGTAACCGAAAATACATGATTAAGAACCATAATTCTCCATCAAAAGACCATTTAATGTGAGAGTTACAAGTTGAGATCAGTCGGAGCCGTAACCTATGGCCCCTAGCCGTAGGTTACGGCGGTCAGCAAGTCAACGTATCAGGACAGGGCCGTAACCTACGGCCGCCTGCCGTAGGTTACGGCGATCAACCAAGTCTTACGGCTGTCCTCTCCTGTTTTACGGCTGTGCATCCAACAAAAACATGGGAGCCGTAACCTATGGCCCTTAGCCGTAGGTTACGGCGGTCAGTGATATTTTTTTCTTTGTTTCTTCATACATATCCAATTCCTTCACTTTAAGTTTCCATCAAATCCCGACATTCATCCAACCTTCTAAAACCTGTATCTTGAGCATTATAACACCTGCACATCACATCATCTAGTGGTTATCATGTTCAAGCAATTAACCGAATAAAGTTTAGAATGTGCATTGTATTAAACCTTTTAAGGGTTGTCCTACGGACCACCCGTCACATCCCCACACTTACCCGTTGCTTGTCCCAAGCAACCCATTCAAAACTATTCTCAACCAAAAACGATCAAATATGCAAACCAAGCTAAAATGTGCCGTCCTTTTACTAACTTTCAATCATACCGCAAGACACACCCCTCACAAAAACTCTCGGTGACAAGCAAGAATAGCACATAATGCTAACCTACTCAGTGCGTGTGTGTGTGTGTGACAATAAGCTTGTATAAGAATCAAGTTTCCTCCTAACAAATATCTAGCATGCTTATGAATCAAGAAGGACTTACGGGTTATAACGGGGCTATGTGTAAAGGTAGGAAAATGGTGGGACATATATGCAAATAGCTCATTGATTTGACCCGGTTTTTATTTTCACTACTAAACAAAACAAACATCAACTATATACACAATTTCTTCAACTTCTAAACTATCATTGCAACTAAACACTTCTTTTTGTATTTTTCTCATATTTTTTTTTCAACAATAATAAACTTCAATAATATATACAAGAACATCAACACTACATACTAAATTCCTAAACCGGGTCATCTCAATCGGCAAAATTTATATAAGAAGTAGGCTTGGGTCACAACCGAATGGTTTAAGGCTCAAACGTGGCTTTCTAAGGACCAAACCCCCACCCCTCACAATACCAAGCTCATATATGTAAAGTATGAGGTCCAACCCACCAATCCCGCACTCTCACACATCTAGACGAGGCTACCTAAAAGTCCCCTATCATTTCCAAAAGCATGCTAATTCTAGGATTTAACAAGTATTCACACACAAGTTCTATTAACACACTACACACACCGCCACTCAAACAAAGAAATATCAATAACAATCATATGTGGCCCAAATTCTCACCAATAAAAAACTAGGAATAGGTGTCGGCGTGTCAAGCGGGACAAAATCAAGCTTTCAAATTTTTACAATTTTGCTCGGAGTTACAAAAATTTTTAAATTTCTCAAAAATTTTCCCCATCCCCACACTTGGGATACATTGTCCCAATGTATAGTTTTGAGGGAATGATCGCTTTTAACCAACAACACCAACATTGGCTTATACTCTCAAACCCCAAGTTTCTTTTTGTATTTTTATATTTTATTATTAGAGACACCACCAACTTTCACAACCCAACAACATATCAACATCAAACACCACCCTACCTCCCAACCATAACATAAACAAACTACATAAAAATATACAAAAATGTACAAAGGAGCGAGATACGACCTGGCTAGTAGTACTTCGGGTGTGGAGGCCCGAAGATGGATGTCATCATATCAGTCCAGTCACCAAAGCCAAATGCTCCACTGCTACTGCTGCTTCCTTGATCACCACTTGGATTCGCCTGTTGATAACTCATAGCATGTGGATCCACCCACTGAGAATGATGCAATGGTGGGGTGGGGTATGACACACTACCATCATTTGGTGGCAATGTGGTGTAGTCCACAACGGGCGGATCTCCTTCAATTGGTTGGCCCGCATGCCATTGATCATGCATGCGTCTCTGGCGATCATCTAAATAGCGGTTGTTCACTTCTTCATGGGCATACATATGAGCATGGTTCCATTGCTCACTCCTATCATAACTCTTCTTCAAAGCCCTCTCCATACTCGCCCCCATGAAAGTTTGTTGATCAAAAAGCATCTTGTTTGGTTCACTCCATTCTCCAAAAGTGGGAGGCCGCCTTTGTTCAATAATTTGGCCCATATTTCCCGAGTGGGCCCAATAAGGATCATAAGCTTGTTGTGCATAATCAAATGCACCCCCCACGTAACCAGATTGTACACCAGCTCCCTGAACTCCCGCCTAACCGGCACCCTCTATATGAGCATCCACCATGAATGTATCTTCACGGTAGTCATCGTCTCCACTCACTTCATCCTCCGTTGTTTCGGGCTCCTCGGCCTCTCCCTGTCGTAACGGTCTCGCATCCACCTTCAATGCTCTCCACCTTCTCCCATCTGTTTTCAACTTATGAAACCTCTCCGATTCTGTGTAAATCCACCTCGGCCCAAGATTCTTAAGGTCAAATGGTCTAAACCTCTTGTAAGAACCCTTTTCATCACCTTTAATTGCCCCATATTTTTTAAGCAATGCCGTAATCAACCGGCAATGGGGTATAATCTTTCTTTCTCCACTAATTTTGCTCAACCAGATGTTATTCAACACGAGAAATCGGAAAGGGACCTTGGGAGATCCATGCATCATCATATATAAAATCGGTACTTCCTGATGCCGCACTTCCATCTTATCACCCCACCTTGGAACAACATTATATATGCACAATGTCAACAACAATTTTGCTTCCATTCTCAAATTGCTCCTATATAACTTCCCATGTGTTGTGCCCGGAAGGAAGAGGTAGTCAAGCATATTTTGGCATTGCGGATGCTTGTTGGGCTCAAGGTAGAGATCTTTGAGACTCGGGTGAATGTACTCAGTTGCGGGTCTGTCGTCAAACTTTGCTATTTTGCGCAAAGAGTCATAAGACATTTCTACTTTCACCCCATTACACTGTCCAACGAGCCTCATCTTGCTTGGGGCCTTAAATGGGGGACATTCAAGTGAAGCCACCCACTCTTGAATCTGCTTGTCGTACATCTTCTTCACTTCCCCGTCATAACACTTCAAGGCTGCACCCCAACCCAACGCTTTAAACTTGCCCGTTATCCCGAACGGCCCGAAATCAACCTCTTTGATCTCCTTCTCACAAATAAACGCTTCACCCCTTTGTTTTAGCTTGTTCATTTGTTCATGAAATAGGTCCTCTCTCCATTCTGCGGGTTGGTCTAGCAATGAACCGGATGTCCAATCTGGCTTCGGACCCCTTGGAGGCGCATCCTCCTCCGAGTCCGGGTCACCAACCCGGGTCAATCTCCTCCTCTTTTGTTGCGCATCATCCCCTTGAGGCGCATTAGAAGAACTTGCAATTCCTTTCCCCTTTTTCATCACCATGCCTACACACATTCAAACACCAACCACATAAAAAAATCAAGTTAGTACTTTTCCCAATCTTCCCCACACTTGCTTCATGTTATGGGTATAAGTATGCAAAAACCAAAATTTCATTCTTTCAAACAAAATTTCGGCATGATGTTCCCTATAAATCAGAATTTTTCCAAAAATTTTCACTAGACATCAACACATTTATACCCATACATGCAATAGTTCACAAATTCCTACATCTATCATGTACTAGCAAGTGTGTGTAAGCAAAAAACAAAGATTGAAACTTACAAACCTCAATGTACATAAAAGAATGAATTGAAATTGCATACCTTGGTGTTGTAGAAGATGAGAATCACAAAAACTTGAAGTTCACACAAAAACCCACAAAAAAAAAAACCCAAAATTTCAGCACCCCTAATGCTCAAATCCGACCCCGAAACAAAGAAATCTTCAAGATACAAGTGTAAATCTGGATTCCTTGTGAAATTTCACCCAAAATGGACTCAAGAATCACTAAAAACGATCAAGATTTGAAGGAGATATGAAGTTTTGAAGCTTATGGAGGTTAGGGTTTTTAAAAGATGAAGAAGAAGAAGTTGTGTGGATGGGGTTAGAAGGATCGATGGTAAGAGTATGAGTGTATGGGGTTATTGTTGTTTTTATTGAAATGTTTATGATTATTATTATTTTCGGTTTTTTTTTGTTTTTTTTTATATGTGTAAACGCTGACAGCAAAGGGACCCCTAATTTTTACTGCGAGCCGTAACCTACGGCTCCCTACCGTAGGTTACGGTGATATCTGGGAGTTTTGGTTTCGCCGTAAAACAGGGGCTCCGAGCCGTAAGGTTCCATTTTTTACACATGGGGCCGTAACCTACGGCTCCTAGCCGTAGGCTATGGCGGTACCTGGGCAGCAGCAAGGGGCCAAAAAAACTTATAAACTTTGCAAAAATTAATTTTTTTTTCTTTTTTTTAGCTTTCCAAAATTGTTTAATTTTTTATAGTTTTTTATAATTATTGAGAACATGAAAATTATTACCCTACCCCCCGTTAAAAACCCGTGTTGTCCTCAACACTATGTTCGGGAAGTCCGTCAAAATTTCCCCACACTTGTTTCGAACACCGGTTTAAACGGGACTTATTGAAAACGAATTAAACTAAACTAAATATTTACAAACACCAAACCTGGGCCTCTTTCACGTTTCTTCGTCATCCACCGGGCGTAAAATGTAACCCACTTTGTCGAGCTCGAGATTGTTGATATCGTTACCTTCCAAGTACGGTTTGAGCCGATGCCCGTTCACTGTTTGTTGCTTATTTGTTTGTTCGTCTTGAATGTCAACATCACCAAATCTTCCCACTCTTCGGACAACGTAAGGACCCATCCACTTGCTTTTGAGTTTCCCCGCGAACATCTTCAATCTTGAATTATACAACCACACTTTTTAACCCACTTCAAAGTTCTTTTTCCTTATCTTTGCATCATGAACTTTCTTCAGTTTGTCTTTATATGCGGATGCACAATCATAAGCTTGATCCCTTATTTCCTCAATTTCATTCAATTGTAGCTTTCTCACCCGACTCGCTTCGTCATAGTTTGCATTCACCGTTTTAATTGCCCAATATGCCCGATGTGCCAACTCCATAGGTAAGTGACACCCTTTTCCGTACACCATTCGATAAGGAGTGGTATCAAGTGGAGTTTTGTAGGCCGTTCGATAAGCCCACAACGCATCATCAAGCTTGCTTGACCAATCTTTCCGATCCGTTCTCACCGTCTTCATTAAAATTTCTTTAATTTGCCGGTTGGAAACTTCAACTTGACCACTCGTTTGCGGGTGATACGGTGTAGCAACACGATGATTCACATTGTATCTCTTTAACTACTTCCCGAAATTGAAATTTTTGAAATGTGAACCACCATCGCTTATTATCACCCGAGGCATACCGAATCGAGCAAAAATATTGGATTGCACAAACTTACATACAACGGAGTGATCATTGGTCCTCGTAGCGATAGCTTCAATCCATTTCGAAACATAGTCAATCGCAACCAATATGTACAAAAACCCATTTGAGTTTGGGAAAGGACCCATGAAGTCTATTCCCCACACATCAAATACCTCCACTACCAAGATCGGTTGTAACGGCATTTCATCCCGTTTCGAGATGCTTCCCACTCTTTGACAATTGATGCAATTTCGGGCATACTCGCAAGAGTCCTTAAAAATCGTGGGCCAATAAAACCCACTAGATAACACCCGATAACCCGTCTTGTTCCCACTAAAATGCCCTCCACATGCCGATGAATGAGCATGGGTCAAAATCTCTAAAAATTCAGTTTCGGGAACACATCTTCTTATCATTTGATCGGGTCCGATTTTGAACAAATCCGGTTCATCCCAAATATATTGTTTAACTTGACTCAAGAATTGTTGCCATCTCTTCTTCGTCCAATGATTCGGAATTGCACCCTTGGCCAAATAGTTCACATAGTGGGCATACCAAGGTGCAACAAAAGTAGATACGGCTAACAATTGCTCGTCGGGAAACCGTTCATTAATCTCACTCGGGTCGTCAACACCTTCCAATGGGATCCGGGACAAATGATCCGCAACAACATTTTCACACCCCTTTTTGTCCCGGATCTCTAAATCGAATTCTTGCAACAGAAGCACCCAACGAATCAACCGAGGCTTCGCATCTTTCTTTTCCATTAGATATCGGACCGCGCTATGATCCGAATAAACAATCACCTTGCTCCCCCAAATGTAAGCTCTAAACTTGTCCAAGGCATACACCACCGCTAATAATTCTTTCTCGGTCATGGTGTAATTCAGTTGCGCCTCGGACAAAGTTTTTCTTGCATAATAGATCACCACCGGTTTCTTATCAACCCTTTGACCCAAAACCGCTCCAATGGTTGTGTCGCTAGCATCACACATAATCTCGAACGGCTTTGACCAATCCGGTGGTTGCAAGATAGGAACCTTCACAAACTGTTCCTTCAACACATGAAACGCTTGCAAACATTCGTCAGTAAAATCAAATGGAACATCTTTCAATAATAAGTTACATAAAGGTTTTGTAATTACACTAAAGCCTTTAATAAACCTTCTATAAAACCCCGCATGTCCCAAAAATGATCTCACCCCCTTAACATTCTTTGGTGGGGGTAGAGATGAAATTACCCGAATTTTTGCTTTATCTACCTCCATTCCCCGGTCCGAAATCACATGCCCCAACACAATACCCTCTTGAACCATAAAATAGCTCTTTTCCCAACTTAGGACCCAGTTTGTCTCCACACACCTTTTCAAAACTTTTTCTAACTCATCGAGACAAGAGTCAAAACTTGGCCCAAAAATGAAAAAATCATCCATAAACACTTCAAGAGACTCCCCAACCATGTCCAAAAATATACTCATCATACATCTTTGGAACGTGGCGGGGGCGTTACATAGTCCAAATGGCATTCGCCGAAAAGCAAATGTACCATATGGGCATGTGAACGTGGTTTTGTGTTGGTCGTCCGGGTGAATAGCAATTTGGTTATATCCCAAGTACCCATCCAAAAAACAATAATATTTTTGACCGGAAAGTTTTTCAATGATTTGGTCAATGAAGGGTAACGGGAAATGGTCTTTGGAGGTAGCGGCGTTTAATTTCCTATAATCGATACAAACTCGCTACCCGGTTACCGGGCGGGTGGCGATTTGCTCACCTTGTTCATCTTTAATTACCTGAATGCCCGACTTTTTAGGCACTACTTGAGTCGGACTTACCCACGCACTATCCGAAATGGGATAAATGATCCCCGCATCCAACCACTTGATAACTTCCTTCTTGACCACCTCTCTCAGATTCGGGTTCAACCTTCTTTGTGTTTCACGGGTCGGCTTTGCTTCCTCACTTGTAATAATTTTATGCATTACAATGGAAGGACTAATACCCTTTAAATCGGCTATTGTCCACCCAATTGCCGCCTTGTGAGCCTTCAACACCCGTATCAAATCCTCTTCTTGAGCTACCGCCAAATTAGAAGCAATGATCACCGGTAAGGTGTCAT
Source organism: Helianthus tuberosus (assembly GCA_030545235.1). Taxonomy (NCBI): domain Eukaryota; kingdom Viridiplantae; phylum Streptophyta; class Magnoliopsida; order Asterales; family Asteraceae; genus Helianthus; species Helianthus tuberosus. Next base: position 172,091,799 of record CM060360.1, read on the forward strand.
TCTCCCCCAAGAATACATACTTCAAATGCTTCGGTAACTCTTTCAATTCCACGCTTGGTGGACATTCCAAAGAAGGCTTTGTACCCGAATCAATTCCCACCGGTATAGTGTCCGTTTGGTGGGTCCATGGCGGTCTTCCTTCCTTTACCGCGAGAGCCTCTTGCTCTTTCTCTTCCTTTTCCAATTCACATGCGTGCACCTACAAAGACACATCACAAACACAAGAACCCAAAATCTCTTCCTCGAACTCCTTTGGGTCGTATCCATCTATGAAATCTGCTACAAAACACTCATCACCATAAATGTTAGTACCATTAGTAAAAACATTTAATCTCATCTTTCTATTACCGAATGTCATGTCGACCGTACCATATTGACAATCAATAACGGCATGTGCGGTGTTTAAAAACGGCCGACCCAAAATAACATTTTGTTGTTGAATTGGGTCCGCGGATGAGTAGTCTAGCACAAGAAAGTCCACGGGATAATAAAACTCATCAACCTTAACTATAACATCCCGAACAATACCCCGAGGAAGTTTATGAGACAAATCGGCTAATACCACCGTTGTCTCAACCCGTTTCAATGGACCAAAATCATATTGGTCGTATAACCCCCCCGGTAAGATACTTACTCCGGCTCCAAGATCCAATAACGCCCTTGCGGTTTGAAAATTTCCAACTTGAATATTTATAAGAGGCGTTCCCAAGTCTTGTAGCTTAGGAGGAAGGTCTCCTTTCAAAACCGCGCTTACCCGCTCCGTCAAGTCAACCAATTTAGGCACTTTTTGTTGCCTCTTTTGAGTACACAATTCTTTTAAAAACTTGGCGTAAGCGGGTACCTGTTTGATTGCTTCAAGTAAAGGAAGATTAATTTTTACTTGTTTGAAAACCTCCCACATTTCCTCTTTTTAAGGCCCCCGTTTTGAAATGAAAATTTTCTTACCCGGATCTAATAAAGCCGAGGGAAATGGTACTTGACTAGATCCCTCACCCTCATTTTTCTTTTCGTTTTCTTTATTAATTTCGGGTTTTTCAAAATTGGGTTTTTTAGAAGAAACGATAGGTGGTTCATTTTCTTCCTCACTATCTTGACCCGTTATATCTTCAACCACCCCATAAACCAAATCCGGTGAAGGATTGGTTTTATACTCTTTCCCACTTCTCAAAACACTTACATGATGAATGTTAACATTATTACCTCTAGAAGTACTATGAGACGGGTTTACCTTAGTGTCGCTTGGTAATTGCCTTTGCTTTTCTTCAAGTCCGACACTTCAGTTGCGAGTTGACCCATTTGGGTGGTCAAAGTTTGAATTGCCTTATCTCGGGCCTCATCCTTTTGTATCCGCACATCATCCATTTGATTCCTCTTTTGCATCTCTGCTTGCATGCTCTTCAACATATCCATCATCTCATTTCCACCCGAAGACCCCCTTGTTCTTGCCCCGCATGATATTGCCTTTGGTATCCTTGGTTGTTCCCACCTCTATATCCACTTTGGTTATTGTAAGGTTGGCGCGAACCATAGTTACCTTGATTACCTTGGAAATTCGGGTTTGCTTGATTTGAAGGGTTCCCATAACGAAATTTTGGGTGGTTCCTCAACCCGGGGTGGTAAGTATTAGAATTCATGTTGTTATAATTTCTACCACCCCCTCCTTGACCTTGTACTGCATGAACTTCTTCATATTGCCCTTCCACCAATCCTTGGCAATTTTCAGCCGCATGACCTATTTCATTACACAAAGCACAAACATCATAAATTTGGTTAGTGGTTTGCACATTACCATCATCTATTGCATGCACTTGAGGTCGGGCAATGGCCGGTCGTGCTCTCCTCGATGCTTGAGCTTTTCTTTTTGATGTAGTGGCCATGTTCTCCAAAACCTCCCAATCGTCATTCTCGTAATTTGTACCAAAAGTCCCACCGGTAATAGACATTAAATCACGAGCATCTTCGGCACTCAACCCCTCGTGAAAAGCATTCATTAATTCCCACAATTCAATTCCATGGTGAGGGCAATTTTTGATCATCATATTGAAACGCTCAAAAGCCTCATGAAACATTTCACCATTTTGTTGTTGAAAGCTCCTTAACCCCTTTCTAGCATCATTAGTCTTTTGGGCGGTGTAAAATTCGTCTAGGAAAATTTGTTGCATTTCCGCCCAAGTATAAATAGATGCCGAAGGTAAAGTGTAGAACCACTTCTTTGCCTTATCCTCCAAAGAAAATTGAAATAGTACCAACTTGATATCATCGGCCGAAAAACCTTGACTCCCAAGAGTATTGCAAATTGAGTCATAGGCCACCAAATGGAAGTAAGGTTCCTCCGTTGCTAAACCCTTATATTTCGGCAAACTTTGCAAAGAATTTGTCCTCACTTCAAAAGTTCTTCCTTGATTGTAGTGAGGAATAACCACCGGTGAAGGGTTGTGAGTAATTACCGGCCTAAAATGTGCTTCAATTCCCCTCGCATGTTCCCTAAGATGCCTTCTTGGTACACCCAATCGACCCCTTGGACGAATAGGACCCATTGGTCTTGGTATATGCCCTTGTGGTGCAAATGGTTGTTGAAATTGTTGTTGGGGCATCGGTGGGTGTTGAATTGGCCTTTGAAATTGTGGTTGAACATTTTGTGGCCGAACTTGTTGCAATGGTATAGGGCGTTGCATTGGTGGCCCTTGTTGCCTTGGCCTAATGTGTTGTGGTATGAGTTGTTGTTGTTGTGGCACTCCACCAACATTTGACATCCCTTGAGATTGGCCATGCACATAAGCAAACTCCCCTTGATCACCATCACCCCCATAAGCATAAGCATACCCGTCTTCATCATAACCTTCAAAATCCTCATATCCCTACTCATATCCATCTCCCCCTATACCCTAAGTTTGCCCAAATGGAATGGTCGAGTATTGAAAACCCGACTGGTTTGATGGTCTAAATGTAGAGGTAGTATGGACAACAGTTGAACCTTGTGGTGCTGTATAGGTTGAAGATGATTGCCCTGAAACTGGGAAGAAATGAGTGAGTGGTGGAATCGTAGTAGATGGGCTAAAGGTAAGACTAGGTTCAACTTGAGTAGTAATTGGTTGTGTGGTGTTGGTTGGTGTAGTATCATGAAGTGGAGTAGGCATTGTAGTGATGTTTGGAATAGTGGTGTTTGGTGAAGGTTGAGTAGATGATGGTATGAATGGTGGTATGAGTTCACCCGTAGTGGGTGGTGGATCCATGTATCGAATTGGTGTGATTGGTGTAGTTGGTGTTGTTGGTGAACCACTGATTCTGTTCTCTCTTAGCAAAATTCTGTTTCCTCTTAACGTTCGCTCAATTTCCGGATCAAATGCCAAAGGTGATAGCTTGTGAGAGCTTCTAGTACGCATGCACCTGTCAATACCTGCACACTAACACACCCAGCGTAAACCAGAAAAATAACAAACTTAAAAAGAAAGAAAATAACACACGTTGCGCACTACTCCCCGGCAATGGCGCCAAAATTTGGCGTGATGTCGTGGTCACAATCAAATTTAATCCAATTACTACTAAATAGTTAGTGGCAAGTGGGTATCGAACACAGGGAGTTTGTTGAATATGTGTTATTTAAAGTGTTATCTAAGTTAACTAAATTAAGCTAATTGTAATAGAAGTAAATTCAAGAATTGGATTGTTTGATTTTAAAACTTAGGAATGCTAAACTAATTGCAAAAATGAAAATTTAGTTGTAAACAATTGAGAGACAAATGACCATCTTTAGTTTCCAGTTTGTTTCAATGGTTGTACTATCATCCACTAGAAAAAAATCACATAGACATGATTCATGTAAGATTACTTGTTTTGATAAAAGGGAACGAAGTACTCAGATTCCTAGAACGTGAGGTTGTTACCCGATGATCAATCAACCCTTACCCCATCCTAACTTTACCCATGATATCTTGATTGCCAACGGCACCAAGAACGTATGATTTCAAGATAGGATAAAACAAGACTCAACAATTTACAAGCAAATAATAAAACACCATAGTAAACAAAATATAAATAAGTTTACCATTCTAGAAATTGAGAATCAAAATACAACCGTCTTAACAACCTTCAACTAAAGATGACCATAAAGAACCTAGCCACTCATGGCTTGGACAAACATTGTAGCAAAATAAGATGAAATTGTTTAATACAATCAAAAGCAACAATACTAGATGGATAGTAGATGATAAGATGATGTTCTTCACTCCCTAATGCTCCTCATATACTCCCTAACTCGTTCCCTCCAAGTAGTAACTGAAAATACATGATTAAGAACCATAATTCTCCATCAAAAGACCATTTAATGCGAGAGTTACAAGTTGAGATCAGTCGGAGCCATAACCTACGGCCCCCAGCCGTAGGTTACGGCGGTCAGCAAGTCAACGTATCAGCACAGGGCCGTAACCTACGGCCGCCTGCCGTAGGTTACGGCGATCAACCAAGTCTTACGGCTGTCCTCTCCTGTTTTACGGCTGTGCATCCAACAAAAACATGGGAGCCGTAACCTACGGCCCTTAGCCGTAGGTTACGGCGGTCAGTGATATTTTTTTCTTTGTTTCTTCATACATATCCAATTCCTTCACTTTAAGTTTCCATCAACTCCCGACATTCATCCAACCTTCTAAAACCTGTATCTTGAGCATTATAACACCTGCACATCACATCATCTAGTGGTTATCATGTTCAAGCAATTAACCGAATAAAGTGTAGAATGTGCATTGTATTAAACCTTTTAAGGGTTGTCCTACGGACCACCCGTCTGTCACCGTATCCCAAGCTACCCAATGAACCTTATCTCTATCCTCGATACCACCCCAAAGGAAACGTTTAATAATAACTTCAAGTTTGGGAATAACACCCACGGGAGCTTTGTATAACGAGAAATAATATGTCGGAAGACTTTTAAGCACAGATTTAATAAGAATAACTCGTCCCCCCATCGATAAGATAGTAGCCTTCCATCTCGATAATCTTTTACGAAACACCTCAATAACCGGCTCCCAACTATTAATACGACTCATATTTGCGCCCACTAAAATACCCAAATACTTGAAAGGAGTCGCGCCCGACCTACACCCCATACTATCCGCCTACAAACCCACATCTTCCATGTTCTTACCCACCCCGAATAGACTCGATTTATGAAGATTTATTCTAAGGCAAGAACACAAATGAAAAACACGTAAAATCCTCTTCAACGCATTGAAATTAAACCGAGACCACTCACCCATCACCATCGCATCATCTGCATAAAGGAGGTGTGAAACTAGAGGCCCATTATTTGGACGACGAACCCCATTGAAAAAACCGTTATCACAAGCTTTCCGAAACATGCCTGAAAGAGCCTCCATTACAATAATAAATAAAAATGGAGACATTGGGTCCCCTTGTCTAATCCATTTCCCACATCCAAATTCAAATATCGGGGAGCCATTGACGAGAACAGAAGAATGAGCCGATTCGAGAACACCTTTAATCCACATACACCATTTCCCAGGGAACTTCATTTGACGCATTACCGATAATAAAAAATCCCAATTGAGATTGTCATATGCTTTCTCGAAATCGATTTTGTACATGAATAATTCTTTCCCCGCCCGCATAGCCCATGACAAAATCTCACTAATAATTAAAGGACCGTCAAGAATATACCTCCCCGATAAGAACGCCGATTGAGTTTCATGTGTAATCTTACCCATTACCTTCTTGAGTCTATTCGCAAGGACCTTTGAAATAACCTTGCTAATAACCCCAATCAGGTTAATAAGCCAGCACTCCCCTAGATCAGTCGGATCACTGACTTTAGGAATCGATGTAATAAAGGATGACCCTGCTCCCCTACTTATCTTTTCGGTCGAGAAAAAATTCTGCATAATTGCTACAAAATCATTAGATGATAACGACCAAAATTTCTTAACAAAGCGAAAATTAAAACCGTCCGGCCCCGGCGCTTTATCACCACCACATTCGAAGACAGCATCCTTTATTTATTTTTCATCAAAAGGCCTCACCATCTCGGCACCATCATCATCATCCAACTGTTTTAGACCGTAACATTGAAGCGTTGGCCGATAATACATATCCTCCACAAATCGCTTTCTAAAAAAATCACACACTTCACTTTTCACTTCAGACGGTTTAAAAACCCACTCCCCGTTTACCATCAAGCCTGGAATATTATTTGACACCCTCCTTTTATTTATAACACCGTGAAAAAAGCTTGTGTTCTCGTCTCCCTCTTTGGCCCAACGAATCCGTGCCTTTTGTCTCATGTCTTTAACTTTACAATCTTCCAACTCCTTAATTCTCTTCTTTGTTTCCACAAACACCCATTGCTCCGCATCTGTCAAATCTCTATCCTCTACCATCGCGTCTAACTCAATCAATTCCTGCTTTAGATTCGCTTCTTCCTCAGCTTCTTCGATAGATTTATTCTTCCTCCACTTAACAATCTCTTGACGAATCCTCTTAAACTTATTCGTTAAAACAATATTAGGCGCCCCACTACCACGAAACTCATTCACCGTTTTAACAACGATATTCTCCAAGTCAGACCGTAGAAGCCATGAATTGTAAAAACGAAACGGTTTTGCACCATAATTCCGAGCCTCCACCTTCAAAACCAAAGGGCTATGGTCCGATTTATCTCTAGCTAAAGCTCGATATTCAGCATCAGGCCAATTATTTATGACATCCCCCGAAACCAAAATACGGTTAATGCGACTACACTTATTCCCCGAAATAAAAGTGAACTTCCTACCTTTCAAAGAGTACTCGTGTAACCCCACCTTGTCTATAAAATCATTGAACTCAGAAGACACCGAAGCGTTGAACTTAGAGTTCTTTCTCTCCGACCTATCTCTAACACAATTATAATCCCCTCCAACAATCCAGAAATCATGATCGCGATTAATAACTCATTGAAGGTCGCTCCATAACACTCGCTTATCCACCACTTTTTGAGGTGAGTAGACATTAATGAAATTAATACCTTTCCCCGTCTCTTTCATGATACCATGAATGAACAAAAAAAATCTGTTCTTTTCGGTTGACAACACCGTAAATCTCTTCGGGTCCCACAAAAAAGCAATCCACCCGATCGACCCGAAGCTCCAACCCACTCGAAACCAAAATCACCATTACCCCAAAATTTCCCCACATCCAAAACATCAAGAGACGCAAATTGAGTCTCTTGAAGCATTATAAACCCAATCTCATTCGCCATTCTCAAAGACCGAATCCACGAACCTTTCTCTTCACACCCCACCCCTCGAATATTCACCGAGAGAACATTCATTGTTCAAACAAATGAGATCCTTCGTTAACTATTACCTTCTTTAAATCGCCTTCGAATTGATCAATATTGGCAGCACCCAAGGCCTTAGCAAAACTCACTGTTTCATTCACCTCATCATTTAAAGCTTCTTCCAGCCGATTAACCAAACTATTATCTTCTGCCTTATCCTCGCTGACCGCTACTGAATCCGATAATACCTCATTACCTGCCAAATCTCCATTTAAATCTGGAGTCACAAAAACGTTGCAACAGCCGTCATTATTCTCCATTACATTCTCCACTTGATCATTCCCATTCACCGTAAAAATAAACCTATCCAACTCGAATGGATCGCCACTATCTCTTTGTCTCTTTTTAGGTCGCTCTTGCTTTGAAGGCAAATTCGATTTACTCCTATCCGCTTTCTTTCTCGCAAACTTATTTCTTTTTTTCTTTTTCTCCGAGCCTTTACCACCTTCGATCAAATGTTTAACAATAACACCTTGCACTTCCAAATTGCTTGTTTGAATTCTATCCGGCGACATAGGTAACACAACATTCTCCTCTTGATTAAAATCTTCCAGCTCCGAATCATCTCGATCATTCTGAGTATTATCCACCTTATCACCAGCAATCAAAGAATCCGACACTATCGAACTAACTTCCACCTCCTCCAAAGAAGCTAAACAATCTGGAATCCAATCGCCTACTTCTTCTTCCACCATGATCTGAAAACTACAATCTTTCCACTTCAGTGCTATCTTCTTATTAACTCTATCCACCGAATTACAAAGAATCCCAATATATGCAAAAGACAAATCTCCTCCATCTTCAGAAAAGTGTGCCGATTGAATAACATTCCCGAACTTAGCCGCAATATCATCAAACACTTGAATGCATTATAATCTCAGAGGAACTCCATGTATTTTAAGCCTTGCAATCCGTTCAAACTCTATAATTTGTCCACTCCAATCCTCAAGACGATAAAAAATATGACACCAAACGTCAGATTTCGACACAAAAACTTCCTTCTCCTCTCGACTACCAAAAACAAGTAAAACATACAATCCACCCACGTACTTAATCTGAATATCTGAGTTACTAACCGTCCTCAAACATCTCCTCAAATCCGTTAAAGTTCCAAGATTACTGACATGCCCAAGCAATCCAAAATCAAACCAATCACCAAAAGCTTGAACCTTATCATCCACTAAAATCTCCATACACCCAAGAGAAGGCTCTTTATTGAGCAAAGTATAACGGAATGATCTTGAAATATCAGTAACAACACCAAACGTCTTTAAGATTTCCTTCCAACTCGACAATATTCCGAACGTTCTTAACGGAAACAAAACCAAACCTTTTACCAAGCCGGTCATACTTCCGAGCAATGTACGTACCTTGAATATCACCAAAATCTTTGAGAACCTTAACCATATCTGACGAAGCGCATCTTTCAGGCAGATTTGACACGAAAAATTTTGTCACCACATCATTCCTCTCCGATTTCTGATGAGTCCGATCACGTCTTCCTTTCCTCGTAGGTGCATCATACCATTGATCAATTTTGAACCGATCCCGTGCCGCCATTCTTGACTTCTTGGAAACCCTAATCGCCAATGATGTTCCGTGTGAATTTAATTGGAAAAAATTCCTGGAATTGGCATCCGAACATATCTTCTATCCAGAACATTAATCTGATTTGCTTACTAAAATTCAGCTAGGATGACTGAGTTCAAAGATTCTGGTATTATGAATTTACATCGAGATAGTTGTTAAACGGGCAACAAGCTGCGCCGCTACCCCTTTTTGAATAGCAAAACTAAGCATTTTAAAAACTATGTCCATAGATCTCGGGGTCATAACATTACTATGCATGACCCTTTGAACTCGACTAAGTAGGTCCACAACCTCTAGCGCCAGAAAACCAAAAGTATCAAAAGCAAATGGGATAAACACGTGTTGGTTGTAGCTTTCTCATGTTTGGTCACTTTACCCGAAGCAACCTTTAAAGCAGCCTGACCCACCATGAAAGCACTACCCCCTAAGCCCACAAGCGGGGAAACCCCTGTTAGATCCACACAGGCATGTTTTCCTCCTACCCATCCAAAGACCAGAATGTCGGTTGGTCGAAGGGTAGATCTCCCTTCCAACGGGTCTGTTAAGAAATTAACGGGTGCCTCTTTCTTAGCAGAAATACCAGCGCACCTGAATATGTCAAAAAGGACATCCCTAACCAAATCATGTCGGTATTTGAACCTCGGGAGCTTTCTACAATGAACTGCGTGCTCCCCAAAGGAATCCAAACACGCCTTATGACAAACAGGGCATACCTCATCAACTGGGAATAAAGGAATCATGAGGCGATACTTAAGGATAGTACGATACTCCACCGGCGACATATGCTGGCCTAACCCATCTATAGGTATAGCAAGAAGGAAATCTTGTGCATGTGGTGCTCAGAGACACTCATAAACGGATTTTTGTCTAACGGTCAAGTCAAACTGTACTTCGATTTCGCCTTTAAAATAAAGCATTAAATAACTATAACAATATCATACAATTAAAATAAGTTATCTATACATGACATGCTTTAAAATTTAGCCTTTATCCATAGCTTTATGGTGATTTTCACCAGTGAGCGATCATCATCACCCTATCATAGTTTGTACATCTTATGGTTGTCTTGAAAGTCACCACCATATACTGCATCCGCGAAGTAATTGCCTATGCTTCTGGCCCTAAAGGTAATTGTCTATTAGGTGCTCCCCACATGCCAGGTTAATAACTATGGATCACGTGACAAGACTTGTAGCCTCGTAGGTAATTTCCCTCTCGCAAGTATATTAACTTAAACTTTCTCTTTTATTAATTATTAACTTTCAAGTGTATATCAGGTTGTGTTCATTTAGACAATCCTTTCAAAACATTACATTAATTAACTAAAAACGTTCCTTCCTGCTAACATTAGGGCTAGAAACCCAAAATTGCTCATTTCATAAAACATTCATTTCATTAGCTCTTATACTTTAACTTCATACTATCCTTTTGAATACTTACCAAGTGTTCACATCCCCCCCAAAACTGTCTGAACTAGGGTTCATAACTCACATGTGATGCTATGCTATAAACCACCTAAATCTGAAGGATCCTGATACTTGGACTTCTAAGTCAAATTTGGTTAGTAATTACACAAGCGAAATGTTAGAATTTCACTACTATACCATTATGTGCGAAAAGTATCATTATACGAAAAGTCGTTCGAAGCAAAAAGCAGGGTTTTGCCTAAGGTTAAGTGAAAAGTTAATTTACGTGAAAAGTACTAAACGAAATGCTATAAATGAAAACCTATGCTACGAGACGCTATACATAGCGATATGGGATACTTTTCAAGCAAAAAATGTCAGGTGATATTTACCTTTCTTCCCCATGAAAACCCTAATCGAGCTGTTTGCAACAACTATAGATTCCAGATCTGTAAATTCATTAAGATATCGAATTTATGAGTCCAAATGGCTCAAAATGGACGTTTCTCAAGGTCCCATGCATAAAGGTTTACGCAAACTCAAGCTTTATTGAAAAAATCTACCTTTAACACCGAGTTTAAACAAAACCGAGACCAAAACAACTGTCAACTTCCCCTTTTTGATTTCCAATTGACTAGCTACCTCTCGGAAATGATAAAACTTCACCACCCGATATCCTTTTTGTGAGACAGTGAACGAGATGGAGGTGTAGAGCTGAGAACCACTTTGTCTCCCTAACTTTTTCCCATTAGCCTCAAAATGGAAATTGCGGAAATGAGTATGAAATTTATTCTTGGTCCATTTCCTTTTTAGGGCTGCTTGCCAATTACCATAGATAGTGCCCCTCATGGGCTTTTGCAAGTATATGGGTTTTGTAAGTATTATATCATAATGGGCTCATTTTTAATCTTTTATTTACCATTTTCCCCTAAAATATACCAAATTTACTTACAATTTTAGGATGTTACCAGATACAATTAGGGGTCTGTATCATGGTTTTTTATCTTTTAAAAATCAAATATTTTATACATAAAAAACTCAATAAATTTCCTTTTTCAACCCTTCCTTGGTTTCACCCTGTTTAAACATCCGTATGCGAAAACTCTTTTCTGTAAAAGTTATTTTCTGTCACACCCCGACTTTCCACGTGTCACCGGTGGGCCCGGTGGGGAGTATAGTGACGTAGTTGATATCATCATAGTCAAACAACACAATAATTAAATGCACAGCGGAAGCAAGAGATAAATATATTACAAACCGATATAAAGTAATATTTAAAATTACAACGGAATGTAAGATGGATCCACAGGCGGATCAATAAAAAGAAACATAGTTCATCAGACTTATTGCATCCAAGCTTGCGAGACTCTTAATGATGCTAAGGAGAGGCCAGCCTATTACGCTTAGTACCTGCACTTAACCTTTTTAGGAAAATACGTCAGTTTACACTGGTAAATACAATTAACTGACTCATTTTGAAAAGGTTTTCAGCCCCGCTTGCGGTCTGCTCATATAATGTAATATATGTGTGGGCGCTCGGGGGGGCAAAAGCAAAAGTGCACTAATTTTTAACGTTATTTTACTAATTTCGTGAAAATAACGTTAAAAAGAGGGGATCGTTAATCAGGCATCATGTGGTGGCGTTGATAGCCGAAAGACAAGGGGGTACATGCACCAATTGGCGTTTGTCTCAATTGCTGAGTGTTATGTGCCTTATGTCCAAGGCTTGATGCAAAACCACAATCGAGCCGGGGGTCTCATTGGAAGCAGCCTCTCTATTCCTACGGGGTAGAGGTAAGGCTGTCTACATCCCACCCTCCTCAGACCCTACCTTAGCTTTGCTATAGGTGGGATATACTGAGTACGATGATGATGATGATGATGATGATTTTGAAAAGGTTTGAAAATTGGTTTGAATGCACGTGGCACAAAAACATTTTTATAACTTGGGATAATTATGTAATATAATCTTGTAAGGGAATTACATGTTACTTATGCGTTCAGTAGCCCGATCCGTAGACCGGGTTAAAGATTAATAGACACACCACAATATTGAGTTATGCACTGAAAGGTGTACGCCTACACTCCGTGCTCAGGTCGTGGCCATCTCGTAAGATGATGCCAAGGATATCCGGGACATGGTCATTAACCCCCCAAAGGCTTTAAGCAAACAAAACACATTCAAAACATAGCATATCAATAAATTTAACCTCTATTCGATTAAATAATTCAATGCCGGACCAAGCGGTATTTTATATACCGTACCCCAAGCCCGTATAGGGAAAATAGGTTAAAAGTATTTACCTGAGCTAAATATAAATTCAATCCCAGCCGTATATCAATTCAGCAAGTACAGAAAGCTTTTACTGGGCTCCTAAATCTGGAACGAAGGTTTTTAATAACCTATTAGATTCCTAACGGGTCTTTAATTAAGCCTAAGCTTAGACCGGTTAGTATTAAAAAGGAAGACACGGTTCAAACGCATGATAAAGCGAAGACCGGTTTAGAATGTGGTTTTGACCCGACAAGCTTGTATGCTTGTTTAATATGGGTAACTTAAACACATTCTGAATTTTGAGACAAAAACGATATGGTTTGACCCGTTTCGGCTAATATATGCAAACTAGTTACAAACGCCGATCCAAACGCGAAAAGTGCGTAACGAGTAACCAAATGAGTCATATACAGGTTTCCTAAGTTAATATGCCCTAAATATGTTGTGATATCAGTAGGATACCTTTCATTATGCCCAAAACGAGTTTAAAACCAATTTATGCCCCGTAGGGGTATTTTGGTCATTTTAAAGATTATAAGAGAGTTTAAATATCATTCTGAGTTACAGGTCTGATTAAATCAGTAATTATACTCAATTTAATAAGTCATATTAGTAGGGTATCATATATATGTGAAATTTATTAATTTTAGCCATACTATGCACCGTAGGGGCATTTTGGTAATTCCACATAGGCTTAAAAAGGGCAAATCAGAGAATCTGAGTTTAAAACTTTTGCTTACTGTTAAAATATATAAATTTACTGAAAATATCAGTAGGCATCAACCCTTATATATTTAAACTAGTTTCGATACATAATATGCGTTAAAAACGCTTAAAAAGGCGATTTGGAGCCATTTCCGGGTTTTGTATAGAAAGCTGATATTTTTATTATTCCAGAAGGCTCAAAATATTTTATTTATCATATTAGATCAGTAGAAAAAGGTTTGGGGTCAAAAGGATTTGTAAAACTCATTTTATAGCCCAAAAGGGCAAAACCGGCAATTACCGAATCAAGACTAGTACCCTATGTTATGCTCAGCCTAAAAATATATAAAAATCTTTAAAAATCCCAAAATATTATTTTATATCAGTAGGTAAAAATTTTGGTATCAAAAATTGGGTTTAGATAGGATATACGCTAATTACGCCGTTTAATTAATAAAAGGCTTTCTAATTACGCTATTGAGCATAACTCATAATCTAGACCTCAAACTGATGTCAAATTTTAGGGACAAGTTTATAAATCAGTAATAAAGATTATTGTCCTCTCACATTTTCAAAATTCTCGTTTTAGGGTAAAAAGGGCATAACGGTCAACATTTAGGCATTTAACGGAAACAAGCATGAACTAGGATTTCTATGGAACCAAGTTGTATAACCTCGAAGGGTTATACTAACCTATAACCTGGTCCTAAAGGAATCCTACGGCATATCTAAACTAAGCTAAATAGGGTCTGAACTGAAAGTCATAGCAAAAGTCAACTTTTGCGACTATCGGTTCCGAACCGGGCCTATACTTAGAATTGTCGGGTTGAATCACGCTTAGGCATGTTCAACTAATATTTACCAAGTTATTAAAGTGAGAAAACTGATTTTATATTAATAGTTATGTGTTTTATTTAAAACTAACCCGTTTGACTTTTATTTGACCCGACAATTAAACTAAGTAAACGTGGTAATTAGTAGGCGCCCTTTTAAGGGTTAATCACCTACCTAATTACGGTCACGTAGCCATGTTCGTTATGAGCAATGGCTCAACCGTTTAAAAGTCAAAGCGTTTATCACAACGCTTGACTTTTCGGCTATAAACGCTAAATAACTAAACTTAAGCACGATTGAACACTTACAATGGGTCCAAAGGGCTGAAGGAGGTTCTCAAGAACTCAAGATCCTCCAGGAATTCAGAGAATAAGCAGATTAGAAGGGAAAGGTGTGAAAAACAAATGAACTCAACTCTTATTTATACTTTTCGGGACCTCGTAGGATCGCGACAAGTGTCGGGGAGTTAAGATCAGATCATGACAAGTGTAAAACCATTTATAAAATCTATGGGCTGCCCCTAGAGTCGGTTTGATGAGCTAGGAACCAGTTTTGAACAACATCCAGTAGTAAACAGACTGTCTGCAGCTGTTTTCCACGTCTGGGCAGGTCTCGCGGCCCGCGTAAGGGACCCCTGAGGTCTTCGCGGCCCGCCTGACAGTCCATAACAGCAAACAGCTTCCAAACAGTGACAGAAATGGTCCCTGTGAGCTTTAAAATTCATTTTAGGCTCATTTAAGGCCCGTTAACCTCATTTTAAGGCTCCACTATGATGTTTATATATAGGGGACATGAAACATGTTCAAAAACATGTCGGATGTCGGTTTGTTTGGCCGTACGGTCACGTTATGCGTCGAATTACGACGAAACACGGACAGACGCTAAAAACGGTCCAAATCACGCGACGAATGGAATTTTATCAAGGCGATCACTAAAATAAAATATTTTAGTGCTGACATAAATTTTTGGGTGTCCGAAGATATTCAGAATGTGAGATATGCGCGAAAGTGCAAACTTGTGCACTTTTTGACACTTTTAGTCCCTGGATGACATAAAAGTTTATTTTTGCGCACCAAACACCTCTAAACCTATATCTAAGCTATATAAAGGATAAATAGGGTATGTTTAACTTATGGACATATTCCGGAAGGTCCGTTACCATACGATTTGACCTCCTTTTACAGTTTGACGTAATTAGTCCCTTAATTGCGCAAAGTGGCGCGAAATGCCGTTTAATGATATCTAAGCCTTCCATGGCCCATAATAATCATTACCAAGCATATATTTAAATATTACTACGCTCCCGTTTGCTTAAATGGTCACCGAATGGCGTAGATTCAAAAGTTGACGCTTTAGGTCCCTCTATTGCGCAAACTTGCGCATTTCATCATTTAATTGCATTGAAGCCTCATCTAATCCATATTAGACATTCTTGAAAGTATTATTAATCATCACGATGCTTCGGGTTCGCCAAAAGGTCATTTAGAGGTATAATTAAACATATTGACCCTTTTAGTCCCTCTAACTTGCAAAGTTGCGCGTAACTTTACTTATAGGCATAAAAACCTTAAACGACCAATGTTTGGCATTCCTGAGAGTATAATCAAATATCATGAAGCTCCCGGTTTGTTGAATGGTCATTCAGAGGTAAGGATTAACATGTTGACACTTTTAACCCTTTATTGCGCAAACTTCCAATTAATTACGCAAACAGCTACACTCGATTGACAAGTGGCTCATTTGTGAATATAATCATCGTGAGAGGTTATTTGGAAACTTATTTTAGGTATTCTAACACTTCCAGTCCTTTTATTATCAAAGTTTTTGATTGTTCAAAAAATTAGTCCCTTAAATTCAACATTGGACTTTATTAGGGTTTATTACACGTGTCAATACGTCATTGGACGTGATTTTTACGAGGTGTTACATCCTCACCCCCTTAAATGAAATCTCGACCTCAAGATTTGCTAAGAAGCTGGAAGTACTTTTTGTCGCATAATGGACTCAACTCCTATAGCATATTTGGAGTCTCTCCAAGCTCCCAAAGTGACCTTTATATTTGGTACATGTATCCTTCTGGAGCTTCTTAACCTATCGATCCTTAATCGATATAGGTTGCTCATCATATCATAGATCTGCATATCAATATGTGATAATGCTTCTTGACTTATTGGTGAAATTCATCCTCAATCCATTAGTGTACAATGCATTGTATGCTCCGCCAAGCTCCTTATATAGGTTTTAGCTTATAAGCTATTTGATCTTGATACATTCGATTTCCTTTGAATGACTCTATATATTCAGAGCTTAACTAGCTTGATAATTTAACAAACTGGTACACCCATTCAGGGTGATATCTTTTGTTGAACCTTGTTCCTAAATCAAGAACTTAGGAGGGTTGTTACTTTCATAAATCCTTGATTTTCTGCCGAATACTGGCATCTCACTGATGATTATGGGTTTGTTTGATCTTACTCGTCAAGGCAACTTTCAGATCCTGATAATTGGACTTACCAATCTTCTGTCTACTAGTAGATGCTTAACATTCCATCTATACAAGGTCTCCAAAAGAGCAGCCTTGATACTTATATATCAACTATTATAGAAAAACTTAATTTAAGGTGAGATGGTTATTCCAACCATTGCTTAAAACTAATCTTAAGGAATTAGCTAATCCTTGCCGTTAGTCGAACAAATCGACGATCCTGGGCAGCTGATGGCAATTCTTAATTGTTGCCCTATCAGGGTTGCGGTAATCAATGCATAAGCAGAATGAACCGTCTTTCTTAATTAACTATACCGAATTCTCATAATATTGAGTTAGGCTATACGAACCCTTTATTTAAAACATACCTAATCAGTGTTTCGATTCTTCCAATGATGGTACTAGCCGTCTTGGAGATTCCACAATATTACAACCCTAAATGGGATATAAATCTTAACTCTACTTGCCTCACATGAGGTAAACAGGGTAATCTTAGGAGAAGGTAATCAAAATACAAGGAGGTTGCAGAGATTTTTCCAAATCTCTGGCTCCAGTTTATCCATCATTGCTCGTGTCAAATAAGTGACACATTTATGTTATAAGTCCACGAATTCCTTAATCGGGAACATTTACTTAGAAACTTCCATTCTGGATATCTTCTTTGAATACCATTAGCTGACTTTAGTACCATATGACCATCATAATATCTTTGTGGTCCCATGCATTAAACCTCTATACTGATCAGGCATGGAAGCAATCTATGGAACTTATTAAGATACATCAATCCTCATATGGCGCTTTTATCATATTGTCTGGTTTTCGCAATCGATAGAGATTGAAGAGATATCAACTATATATATATATGCTGACGCACTTCCTCTAGAGAGAGGATACTTCTAGAATTCTATGATTGGAAGTTTCTGACAGGAACAGAAGGAATGGTTCTTATGATTTTACCTGTAAGTTTTACCTTACACTTAATATCTGAGGTTCTTACGGAGAAATTTTCCTAAAAGTTTGCTAAGTTTGTAGTCTTATGAGAGACTTAGCAGCACCTAGACCCAAACATAACTCTTAACAATAAAATTACAATAAGGGATTTATCTGATATTATTTATGTGAGCTGCCTCAAATCCTTCGTCAGGATGGTTAAACACCTCCATTCTTAATCCCTTTTAAACTTAGTTGCGAAATCTATGACAAACTTTAGGGCAGTCTCAGCTTTGACTGTTTATTTCTTAATCTATAAAATGCGAGTAGCTGAGACAGATCCATGAAAGATTTATAATGAGCAGGCTTTGAAACCTTAATGTGCCTTCTTATTGTCGTTACTAACCACCAATAATTATTGCATTAAGCTTAGGGTTTGGGTAATTGGAATAGGGTACTATCTCAGCCAATGAATTAAAATTTTGCGACATACTGTCAACGTTTTAGAACTTTTATGGTGATAGTCAGAATTTTTTTTTTTTACTCCACCTTTTTCCATTTCGATGCGAATAATAGGTCTTTCTAATAAGGTCCTTAACACTCGGTCCATCCCATAATGTATAAGGGAATCTCTCTTATGGACTCCATTAATGTCCTCACTAATCAAGGGTACTATCGAATGATTGTGATGCATACCTTACCGTGTGCTTTCCAGCATAACTGCTGACATACCTAATGGTTCCTACAACATCCAACAATTTCTTGTAATCGATTGTCCCTTTTTACTATTGAAGTCTCTTGACTTCCAAGAGACGAGCACTTTTAAGTACCTCCTAAAGAATGGGCTCCTTGCCACATATGATTTTATTTGTTTTATTCTTCGCATATGAAGTATGAGTAAGGCTTTTATTATGAGCATCGACATGTGTTTTAGAGCAAACAACATTCGGCTTCTTGAATCTTCTCATGGCTTTTCTCATAACCTTTCTAACAACTGGGTTAACTTCAGTTTTGGAGATTAATTCCATTAATATTGAGGTTCACGCTTGATGCACCATTAATATTTGTCGCATTTCTAGCATCGCGACTGTTGTTTGTTTCTTCTGAGTTTTTCATACTCACAGCCTTGCTGTTAAATACCAATTTCAACAAGTGCTTAGGTAACCCATACCTAGTGTTTCCTTGTATTGTCAAAGGCTCACCATAAGGAGTCTTGATTACTACTTGCTTCTTATCATTCTCAATATAGGCTTGACTTCTAGGACGACCAATTCATTCCTAACACTATGTCGAGTCCCTTATTAATTAAATGGAAACAAGGACATCGGAAAAGAATGATTCCTAATGGATATAAACATCCATCTAATATTGCTGGAGCAGTCTCTGAGGTACTATCGGTCAATTCTACTTTATACTTAACGCTTAGAGTTTTAACAGGCAGATTTAATGATTTACAAAATCTATTGTCTATGAAAGACTTATCTGAACCTGAAATAAATAATACTCTAGCATGAGCGTTATTGATAAAGAAAGTACCTGTTGTGACATTTTCATCCTGAATAGCCTCTTGAGTATCCACTTGAGAGCTTCCAGCTTTGATCTTCTTAGCCTCCTCAGGCTTTTTAGCGTATTTAGGGCAGTTGGTCTTAATGTGGCCTTTCTCATTGCAACCATAGCAGGTTGCGTCTCCCATTTTCTTGCAATCCAAGGTCTTATGCTCCTTGGACTTGCAGATTCCACAGGGTAGAGGCTGAGATTCATATCTGCATTTCCCGAGGTGGTATTTCCTACAGGTTTTGCATCTGGTCTTTCCACCGGTCTGCTGTTTGTCCTTCAAATCCTTGCATTCATGGGTCTTGTGATCCGTCTCCTTACAGATGACACATCCCCCGGTCTGATCATAGAAACATTTTCCGAAGTGCTTCTTCCCGCAGGTTTTACATTCGGGTTTTGCCTCATTTGGTTTGGACTGGTTATAGCTTGAACCGGTCTTACCCTTTTTGTAACCCTTATTTGGGGTATTATCGCACTTTCGCTTATGCTCCTTTAATATACGGTCCACGACTTTGTTTACGGCTGTATCTATCATAGCCTGCAACCTGGTGCTTGTTAAGTTTAGTCTTGCATCATCATTTTGATCAGCTGGATGATTGTGAGCTTCAGAGGGGTCAGCCATGGTGAAGCTTTGAAGACTACAAACCAAGTAGTAATAATTGGTTTAATTATAGTGAATTGTCAAATTTGATGAATAAATAGCCATGGTATAATTAACCATATAGGCCAATAGATAGTATTTAATTTATTTGATTATGTTTTGCCTAAGTTTTTAAATAAACCATCCTTGGCGTTTAAACGGAATATAATCCTTCATATTTACTAGACAGGGGACATAAGTCACGACTGTCAATGTCATACTGACATCTTATATAGCACAACGGCTTGTTCCAAAGGACTTTTCGATGGCACAGATGCCTCGTCACTAGGGAAATTTTAAAACATAATCAATGATTCCTTTGGATCGGAAAATTTCATAATTCATTGTCTTGACAAGAAGTTATGAATATAAAACTATCTTTTTCATGTATACATCTCTGCCCGTAGGTATACATCCCAGATGGATGTTTAGATGTGTACATCATGATCGACGTTTATTAGCCATGATTCCTATTGATCATTTAGGCTAAATAAGGGGTTTGGAAGTTCCTAATATAAAGATGACAAGCGTGATTTTATCGCATCACTGTTGTCGGGGGGTGTTAACACGTTTTCAAGTGTTAATAAGACTTTGAATCTTTTTTTTAAACAGGTTTTACCATCTTAGCTAGGTCTTCAATGACATTCAAGCTAGGTCAAACCTTTTAAGATTCTCTTTTAATATTTATATTGGCAGGAAAGGAATGATATTTATTTTTATTCAGGATTTTTATCATAATTATCCGGGATTTAATTAAAATATAACTATAGCACAAAAAGTCAAGTCACAAGGGCAAAATTATAAACCATGATTTTGTAGAATCAAGGTATTTAGGCTTGAACGTGTTCACGCCTTTTCTTGACAGAGAGTTGTAGGCTACGACTGTCTTTAGTCTCAGAGGATGTTAATTATAGCCCGTAGGCATTATATCCCTAATGGATGTTTAAATCACAAAATAAGAAAGGATTCCGGGAGAATCCAGTATAAGGATGATTTATGTGACTTTATCGAACCACGTCTGCCAGAAAAGTTAATATGTTATAGATGTTAACAAGGATGTGAATCTCTTGAATAGGTCCTACCATCTGGGCCTCGTCATATAGGCTAGGTTTACCTTTAAGATTCCATTTTTAATAATTAACGCAGAACAATCCTAACTCGGGATGCTAATAAGGATCTGAACCTAAATTGAGGAACTGCCATCTTGGCCGGGTCTTAATAATGACACGAGGCTGGGTCTTGTCCTTTTTAGATTTTGCCATTTTATTATAATGGTAGATCTTATAAAAGAATTGTTATTTTAATTTATTTCATATATTATATTCATATATAATGATATAAATGAAATTTAGATAAAACATCCTAATGATTTTAAAAGAGGTATAGGATTGCCCTAAGCGGGACATGAATGAAACGTTGTCCATGAAGGGACTGAAAGATAAGTATGCCCTTATAAGGACTTATTAAGGAAACGGACTTCAGCAAAAAGGAGTTTCTTCTTCATTTCATTTCTGAATGCTTTCTCCTTGGCGGCACGTTAATCCTTATCGCAGTACGAAGCTCGGCCTTCCCTAGGCCTCGAATGGGGAGAATTTCCATTACGGCTTCATTGCTTGGCGACTTATCAAAATATTTAGAAGTGAAAGCAAAAATCCTCCGAATAGAGACAAGAGTATTCCTATGTTAAGTCTAGACTCAGAGAGATTAAGGAATGTGCTACTGTGTCATTGAGATTAAACACAAAAGGCTAATGTTTAATTCACTCAATGTTGGCTCTGATACCAACCTGTCACACCCCGACTTTCCACGTGTCACCGGTGGGCCCGGTGGGCCCGGTGGGGAGTATAGTGACGTAGTTGATATCATCATAGTCAAACAACACAATAATTAAATGCACAGCGGAAGCAAGAGATAAATATATTACAAACCGATATAAAGTAATATTTAATATTACAACGGAATGTAAGATGGATCCACAGGCGGATCAATAAAAAGAAACATAGTTCATCAGACTTATTGCATCCAAGCTTGCGAGACTCTTAATGATGCTAAGGAGAGGCCAGCCTATTACGCTTAGTACCTGCACTTAACCTTTTTGGGAAAATACGTCAGTTTACACTGGTAAATACAATTAACTGACTCATTTTGAAAAGGTTTGAAAATTGGTTTGAATGCACGTGGCACAAAAACATTTTTATAACTTGGGATAATTATGTAATATAATCTTGTAAGGGAATTACATGTTACTTATGCGTTCAGTAGCCCGATCCGTAGACCGGGTTAAAGATTAATAGACACACCACAATATTGAGTTATGCACTGAAAGGTGTACGCCTACACCCCGTGCTCAGGTCGTGGCCATCTCGTAAGATGATGCCAAGGATATCCGGGACATGGTCATTAACCCCCCAAAGGCTTTAAGCAAACAAAACACATTCAAAACATAGCATATCAATAAATTTAGCCTCTATTCGATTAAAGAATTCAATGCCGGACCAAGCGGTATTTTATATACCGTACCCCAGGCCCGTATAGGGAAAATAAGTTAAAAGTATTTACCTGAGCTAAATATAAATTAAATCCCAGCCGTATATCAATTCAGCAAGTACAGAAAGCTTTTACTGGGCTCCTAAATCTGGAACGAAGGTTTTTAATAACCTATTAGATTCCTAACGGGTCTTTAATTAAGCCTAAGCTTAGACCGGTTAGTATTAAAAAGGAAGACACGGTTCAAACGCATGATAAAGCGAAGACCGGTTTAGAATGTGGTTTTGACCCGACAAGCTTGTATGCTTGTTTAATATGGGTAACTTAAACACATTCTGAATTTTGAGACAAAAACGATATGGTTTGACCCGTTTCGGCTAATATATGCAAACTAGTTACAAACGCCGATCCAAACGCGAAAAATGCGTAACGAGTAACCAAATGAGTCATATACAGGTTTCCTAAGTTAATATGCCCTAAATATGTTGTGATATCAGTAGGATACCTTTCATTATGCCCAAAACGAGTTTAAGACCAATTTATGCCCCGTAGGGGTATTTTGGTCATTTTAAAGATTATAAGAGAGTTTAAATATCATTCTGAGTTACAGGTCTGATTAAATCAGTAATTATACTCAATTTAATAAGTCATATTAGTAGGGTATCATATATATGTGAAATTTAATAATTATAACCATACTATGCACCGTAGGGGCATTTTGGTAATTCCACATAGGCTTAAAAAGGGCAAAACAGAGAATCTGAGTTTAAAACTTTTGCTAACTATTAAAATATATAAATTTACTGAAAATATCAGTAGGCATCAAGCCTTATATATTTAAACTAGTTTCGATACATACTATGCGTTAAAAACGCTTTAAAAGGCGATTTGGAGCCATTTCCGGGTTTTGTATAGAAAGCTGATATTTTTATTATTCCAGAAGGCTCAAAATATTTTATTTATCATATTAGATCAGTAGAAAAAGGTTTGGGGTCAAAAGGATTTGTAAAACTCATTTTATAGCCCAAAAGGGCAAAACCGGCAATTACCGAATCAAGACTAGAACCCTATGTTATGCTCAGCCTAAAAATATATAAAAATCCCAAAATATTATTTTATATCAGTAGGTAAAAAGTTTGTATCAAAAATTGGGTTTAGATAGGATATACGCTAATTACGCCGTTTAATTAATAAAATGCTTTCTAATTACGCTATTGAGCATAACTCATAATCTAGACCTCAAACTTATGTCAAATTTTTGGGAAAAGTTTATAAATCAGTAATAAAGATTATTGTCCTCTCACATTTTCAAAATTCTCGTTTTAGGGTAAAAAGGGCATAACGGTCAACATTTAGGCATTTAACGGAAACAAGCATGAACTAGGATTTCTATGGAACCAAGTTGTATAACCTCGAAGGGTTATACTAACCTATAACCTGGTCCTAAAGGAATCCTACGGCATATCTAAACAAAGCTAAATAGGGTCTGAACTGAAAGTCATAGCAAAAGTCAACTTTTGCGACTATCGGTTCCGAACCGGGCCTATACTTAGAATTGTCGGGTTGAATCACGCTTAGGCATGTTCAACTAATATTTACCAAGTTATTAAAGTGAGAAAACTGATTTTATATTAACAGTTATGTGTTTTATTTAAAACTAACCCGTTTGACTTTTATTTGACCCGACAATTAAACTAAGTAAACGTGGTAATTAGTAGGCGCCCTTTTAAGGGTTAATCACCTACCTAATTACGGTCACGTAGCCATGTTCGTTATGACCAATGACTCAATCGTTTAAAAGTCAAAGCGTTTATCACAACGCTTGACTTTTCGGCTATAAACGCTAAATAACTAAACTTAAGCACGATTGAACACTTACAATGGGTCCAAAGGGCTGAAGGAGGTTCTCAAGAACTCAAGATCCTCCAAGAATTCAGAGAATAAGCAGATTAGAAGGGAAAGGTGTGAAAAACAAATGAACTCAACTCTTATTTATACTTTTCGGGACCTCGTAGGATCGCGACAAGTGTCGGGGAGTTAAGATCAGATCATGACAAGTGTAAAACCATTTATAAAATCTATGGGCTGCCCCTAGAGTCGGTTTGATGAGCTAGGAACCAGTTTTGAACAACATCCAACAGTAAACAGACTGTCTGCAGCTGTTTTCCACGTCTAGGCAGGTCTCACGGCCCGCGTAGGGGACTCCTGAGGTCTTCGCGGCCCGCCTGACAGTCCATAACAGCAAACAGCTTCCAAACAGTGACAGAAATGGTCCCTGTGAGCTTTAAATGTCATTTTAGGCTCATTTAAGGCCCGTTAACCTCATTTTAAGGCTCCACTATGATGTTTAAATATAGGGGACATGAAACATGTTCAAAAACATGTCGGATGTCGGTTCGTTTGGCCGTACGGTCACGTTATGCGTCGAATTACGACGAAACACGGACGGACGCTAAAAACGGTCCAAATCACGCGACGAGTGGAATTTTATCAAGGCGATCACTAAAATAAAATATTTTAGTGCTTACATAAATTTTTGGGTGTCCGAAGATATTCAGAATGTGAGATATGCGCGAAAGTGCAAACTTGTGCACTTTTTGACACTTTTAGTCCCTGGATGACATAAAAGTTTATTTTTGCGCACCAAACACCTCTAAACCTATATCTAAGATATATAAAGGATAAATAGGGTATGTTTAACTTATGGACATATTCCGGAAGGTCCGTTACCATACGATTTGACCTCCTTTTACAGTTTGACGTAATTAGTCCCTTAATTGCGCAAAGTCGCGCAAAATGCCGTTTAACGATATCTAAGCCTTCCATGGCCCATAATAATAATTACCAAGCATATATTTAAATATTACTATGCTCCCGTTTGCTTAAATGGTCACCGAATGGCGTAGATTCAAAAGTTGACGCTTTAGGTCCCTCTATTGCGCAAACTTGCGCATTTCATCATTTAATAGCATTGAAGCCTCATCTAATCCATTTTAGACATTCTTGAAAGTATTATTAATTATCACGATGCTTCGGGTTCGCCAAAAGGTCATTTAGAGGTATAATTAAACATATTGACACTTTTAGTCCCTCTAACTTGCAAAGTTGCGCGTAACTTTACTTATAGGCATAAAAACCTTAAACGACCAATGTTTGGAATTCCTGAGAGTATAATCAAATATCATGAAGCTCCCGGTTTGTTGAATGGTCATTCAGAGGTAAGGATTAACATGTTGACACTTTTAACCCTTTATTGCGCAAACTTCCAATTAATTACGCAAACGGCTACACTCGATTGACAAGTGGCTCATTTGTGAATATAATCATCGTGAGAGGTTATTTGGAAACTTATTTTAGGTATGCTAACACTTCCAGTCCTTTTATTATCAAAGTTTTTGATTTTTCAAAAAATTAGTCCCTTAAATTCAACATTGGACTTTATTAGGGTTTATTACACGTGTCAATACATCATTGGACGTGATTTTTACGAGGTGTTACATTTTCTTTGTAGTGATGGGGTGGATTTCACTGTTACCTATTACTTACATAGTTATTTTAGTCTTTCCACTGACTTCTAACATGTAGTTAATTATATTTTAATTGGTCCCAAATTTTAGATCAATATTCATATATATAACATTATATAAATTTTAGAAGTGATGAATCTAAAGTTTCTTTTCATTTAAGATTTCTCAAGGATAACAAAACCACTACCCAAACTGGCAAAAAGAGAAATACGTTTTGAACGGGGTTTGAAATGTTATGGGAAAACGGTTAACACAAGATCCGATGTTGACTGTGTCGGGCGAAAAATGTGGTCTATTTGTGTATTCTAACACATACTATCAAGGGCTAGGGTGTGTGCTGATGCAACGGGGTAAAGTATTGGCTTACGCTACACGTTAACGGAACTCTTACAAAACCAAGTATCTCTGGTATGGGTAGTGTATGCACTAAATATATGCATGCACTACTTGTATGGGCTTGTATGGGCTGAAATGTACTATATACACGGATCACAAGAGTCTAAAGTATTTCTTCGAACATAAAAACTTAAACATTAGGCAGAGATGATAGCTCAGACTGATAAAGGACTAGGATTGGGAGATCTTCTAGCATTTAGGAAAGGCTAGTGTTGTACATGACATCCTAAGACTAAAAGAAAGACACAAACTAATTCTAGTGAAAGCTCAACAATTGATTGCGACTACAAACGCTATGAAGCAAATCAGTTATGCTCATCTGGAAACACTTATAACATATAAGATCAAAAAGGAAATAATGGTATGAAAAGAGGCAAAGATGATAAACACACCTACGGTCTTAAATCCAAGTTTAAACAAATGTGGATCCCTCAGGAAAGAGTTTTGGAATAAGCACACAAATAATGGTACTATATCTAACCCGGTGCCACTAAATGTATCATGATATGCAGAAGGATTATTGGTGGCTTGGAAGGAAGCGATAAATTCTAGCTATGTAAATAGGCGCTTAACGTGTATGCAAGTTAAGACTGAGCACCAAAGACCTTATGGAAAGATCCAGTTATTGAATATAACTGAATGAAAATGGGAACATCCTAGAACAGATGATTGGTTTTAAAAGCTTTGAAGGTTCAAAACCTTATAATAAATCATCCTAGAACAGATGATTGGTTTTCAAAGCAGATTTAAAATTTGTATTATTGTTGTGGTTGTCACCTAAGGATAAGTGACGGTATTGTTTTAAGATCTAAACACAAGAATCTTGTGTTAGGGTCCTAGGAACGTTATAGACTAGGTCAAAGCATTACTAATAACCTAATTCCCTATAACCATGAGCTCTGATACCAACTTTTCTGTCACACCCCGACCGCGTTAAAACAACAAACCGCGGCGGAAACGTCGGGGAGTGAAGCGACATAATCATTGTTTCACAACACATGGATTAAAGTTCTGTTTTATTGAAGTAAGTTTATTACATTGTATTGATACTAGAAACAAAACATGAACAAATTAACTTCCATTGTTTTTAAGTCACTAAGGCCTCGTCCATTCCTATATGAGCATGCATCAATATCATCATCAAACATCATCATCTATGGTACCTGAAACATATGTGAAAATACGCCAGCATAAAAATGCCGACGAGTACATAGGTTTGTGTGAGTGTCAGATTCATGGCTAGTTTACGTGTTGCAATACCTTATTAAAAATCTTGTTTTAAAAAGTGTGTAGTGTTGCAACATAATTTAACCAGCTTAAATCAGGTTGGTTATGGTTTATAAAATCTCGCAGCTATAAATCTTAACTCAAAACATTTATTTAAGTAAAACCTAAATCGTAAATCGTTTTTGTAATAAAACTCGAATGGTTTATATTGTTAGAAAAACCTTGTAATATAACCTCGTTTTGATAACCTTTGCCCAAGCGATCTAGATAACGCAACGATATATAATATGTTAAAAGCACTTATATATAGGAAGTACCAGCGGCGTATCCGCCATGCTTTTATCACATTACACTCGCCCCATTACCTAATCACTTCCCTAACCCAACGGTTCAAACAATTCCAAATGGTTCACATAAATCAAACAGTTCCAAATGGTTCACATGGATCAAACAGTTCCAAACGGTTCACATGGATCAAATAGTTCTAAACGGTTCACATGTATTAAACAGTTCCAAACGGTTCAAAGAGTTCACAATGTAAAACAATGTGTCCATATGCTGGATGAGCATATGCAACAAATGTAATGTATGGAAATCAAAGTGCTAGTACGCTAAGTGAACATACCTAGCAAAACATAATGAAATCATGTACTATATGCGTATTAATGAACATAGCAAGAATATGATGTACAAGCATGATAAGCACGAAAGTAACAAGTAGGCACATATGTTTCACCCCAAAACAGTTTAAAACAGTAAAAGAGGGGACTATGTACTCACTTGAGGATGCTTAGAAGTCTTTAATAACAACCAAGCAAAGCTAGAGGGATCACGGAATTAAATGGCACCTAATATAGGTAACTATGTTAATAAACCGGACCTAAATCAGAAGATCGGATAGGATGAGGTTTCGTAAACCAAATGAGTGTTGGAACTCATATGATATGGTTTAACAAAGCCTACATACTAAATCGGAACCTAACCTAAGTGCTTTTGACCCGTTACGACCCATTAAGGTAGCTTACGCCACTTTAACGCGTCGTTCACGCAAACGCGCATTCGAGAAGTCTAGCTAGTCCTATGACAAGTATTATATGCCTAAAAATGTTTAAATATGTTGCATAATCAGTTAAGTGACAAAAATTTAGGTTACATATGCTTAAAATCCAATTATGCATGAAAAGGGCATTTTGGTCATTTACCTAAGGCATATAAGCTATGTGACACCTGTGTCACTGCGACCATCAAACAAATACCAAGCCAATGAAATATTGTATTTCATACTTGGGATTTGTATAAATATGTGTATCTTTTGCACATATCAATTCTTGTTCGATTTCAAGCTTTAAATCGCTTTCTGGAGAGTTATACGCAAACTGGAGCATAAACGTAATCAGTGTAAACGCGACAAACACTCTGGAACATCAACATATGCTTAACATACCTTAAATAACCTTTACATAACTTAGAAATAAGTTTTGAAGGCTTTGGTATGGCAAAATCAGGTTAATTCGCTTACAGGGACTAAATTTGACAAACTGCGAAAGCATGCCAATTTGAACTGTAACAAACATTCCGGAACATGAACATAAGTTAAACATACCCTAAATATCCTTTACATACCTTAGAAATAGGCTTTGAGGGGTTCGGTGTGCTAAAATAAACATTTGGGTCATTCAGGGACTAAAAGCGTCAAAAAGTGCACAAGTTTGCATTTTCGCGCATAACTTACATTCTGAATACATCCGGACATCCAAAAATTTATGTAAGCACTAAAATATTTTATTTTAGTGTTTGGCATAAGAAAAATCCATTCGTCGCGCAATTTGGACCGTTTTTGCGTCCGTTACGACTTCCGTCGTAATTAACCGAACAACGCAACCGTACGGCCAAACGAACTTACATCCAAGATATTTTTGATCATATTTTAAGTTCCCTGTACTTTAACTTTATTTTAGAGCCTTGAAATGGGGTTAACGGGGCTTAAAAGTTCCAAAAATCAAGTTTTAAAAGTGCGGGGACCATTTTTGAAATTTCGGGCAGATTCAACGAACCTAGTCCATTTTGAAGTGTTGGTGGTTCTAACCCATGGTTTTGAAAAACCATGGGCTGGTATTCAATGAACATAGTCCATATTAGGGGCTCCCATGGTTTTAGAAAACCATGGGCACACATGTAAGGTCCAGATCAAAGCTCAGTTTTCGATGAACGATCTTAACGGTTCTTGAATTCCTATAAATACCCACCCTCACTTCCTCCCAAAACACACTTGAATCTAATTTTGGCTCTCTAAGTTGAAGTTTATGCTTCATACCTGAGAGTAAATCGGATCAAGAGCTTGCGGGGACCTTCTGTGAGTGTTCTTTCGTTCTTTTCATTCATTTTAGCGTTAAAGTCAAACTGCGTTTGACTTTCTACATTGACCAGTTTATGGTCAATGTGAAGTTCGTTTGAACTTAATAACGTGAGCATAATCACGATGGTTATAGTCCCTAGTGACTACCTACTGATTACCACGTTATCTAGGCTCCGTGACGAGTCGTAGTTTCGGCCAAAATACGTATTCTTTCGTATTTTGTAACCAAACTACTTTTGGGTATCAAAATAGTTTGTTTTGATACCAAACCTGCTTTCTAAACTTGTTAAACACGTTTTAACGTGTTTAGCTCGTCACTTTTAGTTTTGTGCTTGTCTAGGGTCGTAAGGTAAGCGATGTAAACAATCGCTTATACTTTCTAACCCAACCCATTTGGTCGATCTTTAGGATCCGACCAAATACATTAGGTGACCATAGTGTATAGGGAATAACCTTTCGAGGTTATACCTTATGGTCGCGACGTTTAGTTAGTTGTATGATAGGTAGTTTATATGCCTTAGGTAAATGACCAAAATGCCCTTTTTACGCCAAAATTCATTTTAAGCATATGTAACATAACTTTTGACATCTAAACTGATTTATCAACAACATTAGCCTTGTTAAGGCATATATTACTTGTCATAGGACTAGTTAGGCGTTCCAAACGCGTTTTACGCGAACGACGCGTTAAAGTAGCATAAGCTCCCTAAACGGGTCGTAACGGGTCAAAAGCACTTAGGATAAGTTTCGTTTTAGTATGTAGGATTTGTTAAACCATATTACATAAGTTCCCACGCTTATTTGGTTTACAAACCCTCATGCTACCTGATCCTCCAAATAGGTCCGTTTATTAATGTAGATACCTATATTAGGTGCCGTTTAAATCCATGATCTTCTAGCCTTGCTTGGTGGATATCTAAAGTCTATTGAGCAATCTCAAGTGAGTACATAGACCCCTCTTTTACTGTTTTCAAACTGTTTTGGGGTGAAACACATGTGCCTACTTGTTACTTTCATGCTTTCCTGTTTTCACATCATATACTTGCTATGTTCATTAGTACGTTTATAGTACATGATTTACATTACATTGTTTTGCTATGTATGTTTACTTAGCATACTTTGTACATTGTTTTACTTTACATTTCTGCTATGTATGTTGACTGAGCATGCTAGCACATTGATTTACATGACTTTTCTGCTTCGTATGTTAACTTAGCATACTTAGTACATTGTTTTGCATTACATTTTGTTGCATATGCTCATCCAACATATGAACACATTATATTACATTTTGAACCGTTTGTAACTATTTGACTATGTGAACCGTTGTAACCATTTGACTATGTGAACCGTTTGTAACTGTTGAACCGTGTGAACCGTATTTAACCATACATAACCATTTCTACAATTGTTAAACATTACATTTTGGTGGTTATTTGGGTAAGCGATTTAAGTAACGAGGCGACGTGTAATACGATAAAAACATGGTGGATACACCGCTGGTACTTCCTATATATAAGTGCTTTTATGGTATTACATATCGTAGCATTATTTAAACCATTTCAGTTTAGACATATTACATCCACAATACAATCTTCACATAAACATCGTTTTACAAATGACTTAACTTATACAAACTCATTTTACTTGGTTATTCATTTAACCATACATTATTCTTTTATATACATATATATCATTTGATGTATCCATTGCTTTTCAAATGATTTATGAAAGGAACACTCAACGAGATTCATGGCTACTTTTTATTAAACAGTTTCTTTAAACTCAAGTCATGAATCCTATTTTTCACAAAACCTATGTATCTCACAGGCATTTTTATGCTGACGTACCTATTTTCACATGTGTTTTCAGGAGCTGTTGCATAGGATGATCGAGACACACTTAGGCGGACCTGTGCCTTAGTGACTTAAAACGAAGCAAGAACTAGTTAAATTATGTTATGTACTCTTTGTTTCTTGTTTAAGACAATGTAACTCTCTTGATTGATAAATAAAACGTAACTTTAATTTCCATGGTTGTGAAACAATTAATTCTGTTACAACACTCCCTGACGTTTCCGCCACGTTTCGTTGTTTTACGTGGTCGGGGTGTGACAGAAAAGTTGGCATCAGAGCCAATGGTTATAGGGAATTAGGTTATTAGTAATGCTTTGACCTAGACTATAACCTTCCTAGGACCCTAATGCGAGTTTACTTGCGTTTAGTCATAAAACAATACCGTTGCCTATCTTTAGGCAGCAACCACAACGAGAACATCAATTCCGAATCCGCTTTGAAAATTAATCGTCTGTTTTTGGATGATTGATTACTAGGTTTTAAACCCTCTGTTATAAGGTTTTGAACCCCTTTGAGTTTTCAAAATCTCGTCAAAAATTTTGGGTCCTAAATAGTGTGAACACGTGCAAACTGGAAGAGTGGATACCTGTACCCTGGGTTTTCTGTCTAAGGCTAGAGTGTTCGTACAAATCCACATAATCGGACCAGTCACTCTTACCTGGGAACTCTTGGGGTGAGTGTCCGCTTATAGGCGAGCATGTCTTCGCGATACATTATGAGGACCTACTTGCTTTGATTCAGCCTTTGTGTGTCGTTTGTTTGCTTCGTGGTTCAAAAAAATGACCATCACCCATGATTTTGGTCGGTAGTGATAACATCCTATTCTTACCCAATGATATTTTATTTGTTTTCTCTCTTATATTCCCCTTTTTAGAATGCCACCTCGATGCGACAATCAGATAGCGAATGCCGAACTGGCAGAAATCATCGCGCAGCAAATGGCTGCTGCTTTCCCAAATCTTATTGCTCAACTGAACCAAGCCAACAACAACAATAATGATCCATGCAATTTCAAGAGTTTCAATTCGGCTAAGCCACTCAAGTTTAGTGGTTCTGAAGGAGCAACTGGGCTCCTACAATGGTTCGAGAGCACTGAGAGTACATTTCGTCACGTTCAGTGTCCTGATAATCGCAAGGTCGAGTTTGCTTCCAGTGTGTTTCAGAAGAGGGCTCTTACATGGTGGAACGGGGTGATGAGAGACCGTGGTGCTGAGGTTGCTTTAGCACAGACTTGGGCCGAGCTTAGGGCTCTTATGATGAAGGAATTCTGTCATCATCATGAGCTAAGGGCTCTAGAAAGGGAATTTGATGATCTTAAGCAAGATAGCGGTGAGCATCGAGCCTACACGGACCGTTATGCGGAGTTAAGTCTGTTATGCCCGAACATGGTCACGCCTTTGGATAAGGCAATCGAAAAGTACATTGATGGCCTCCCTGACTCAATACAAGACATTGTGACTGGTAGCAACCATACTATAGTTAGACAGACCATTGAGCTAGCTGCAACCTTGACTGAATCTCAGATCAAGAAAGGTAAACTTTTTCGAAAAAGTGACAAGAAACCAATTGAGGAATCAATGACCATGGATGAACAGACTGGATCCCCTAAGAAGTCAAAGAAGCGAAAGGCTTCTCAGAACTTCGCCATGGTCGCTCACAATGGTCAAGCCGTCCCCAACCAACCAGCTCAACCCCCTACTAGGAAGCCCTACAACGGAACTGCACCCTTGTGCAACCAATGTAGCCTGCATCATCATGCTGGTGTGAAGTGCCGCACATGCCAAGTTTGTGGACTTATAGGTCATACGGCAAGGGTTTTCCCAACCGCAGCAGCACCAAATCAAGCTGGTAACAATCCTGCTCAAGGTCGTTTTCCACCAGGTTCTTGCTTCAACTGTGGCGAGATGGGCCATTTCCGAAGAAACTGCCCAAAGCTTGCTAATGCGAATCCAGTGCAGGGATGAGCATCTGACCGAATAGAAGACAACGCTGTTTAGAAATAATCACGTCTTATGTATTATTTTCTTTTGTTGTCAAGGTCCATGAAACAGTTGTTATCGTTGTTTATAAATAAATCTTTTATTTACATTGCAATATGTTTATTGTGGTTGCATGAATAAACAACATATCCCCTACGATACCGAAAATCAAGGAACCGTATCCCTTGAAGAACAGACTACCCCCAAATTTATTCCATTGTATGATCTCTTGCGTTTTCCATGAAAATCCTAAGTACCCGTTTCCTCCAAGGAAAACAAAGTACAAGACGCTAGTTACAACTCTGGACGAATACCCACTCCTTAATGGGGTACCTAAGGGTATTCCCATAGATTCTTGAGGACGTTGATGTCCATCGACTGGGTTCCTGGTGTACCTTGAATACCCATGTTCAAATCAACGCCAAGTTAATAACAATTAATAACCAAGAAAACAATTATGTGATTATGTGCTTATATGTTCCCTTTTATGTGTTTGTGTGATCCAAATTATGTTATCCAAATCCTCGTAGAATCTTCCATATCTTCGTATAAGGGATTCATAGAAGGATACCCAAAGGTACTACCTAAAATCCTTAATGGACTTCTACGTTGTAGTTAAGTCCCTTGGATTATAAGGTACTACTCCATAATTAGACCCCTTGAGTGGTCTAGTTAAACAGATTGATCCAAAAATCTGGTTAGGAATATCATGTGATGATATAGCTGAAAGGACTCCTTGGTGGCCTAATTAAAAAAATCATCTGTTGATCTAATTGAAAGGACGCTATGGTAGTCTAGTCACCCTCATCACAGGTTTGATTTTCTTCCCCTAAACAATTACAAAACAAACTGTGCGGACTGTGCAAGGAATTACGTAATTATGGATGCATACATAATTATGGAATTTAGTGCACAGGAATCACAGCAAGTTATGTCATGTGTCTAGAGTTAACCCAATTCATTTCCAACTCTGATGAAGCAACCGTTGAAAATGACTCCGTCTGTTCATTTTCGTTTCTAAAGATTATCCGTTGAGGAAATGAATATCCGTTTGTCTAATCCTTCATTTCCATTTCTGATGAAGCAACCGTTGAAAATGACTCCTTCAGTTCATTTTCGTTTCTAAAGATTACCCGTTGAGGAAATGAATACCCGTTTGTTTATCCTTCTCATTTCCGTTTCTGAGGAAGCAACCATTGAAGATGACCCCGTCTGTTCATTTTCGTTTCTAAAGATTATCCGTTGAGGAAATGAATATCCGTTTGTCCATTCCTTCATTTCCATTTCTAATGAAGCAACCGTTGAAAATGACTCCTTCAGTTCATTTTCGTTTCTGAAGATTACCCGTTGAGGAAATGAATATCCGTTTGTTTATCCTTTTCATTTCAGTTTCTGAGGAAGCAACCGTTGAAGATGACTCCGTCTGTTCATTTTCGTTTCTAAAGATTGTCCGTAGAGGAAATGAATATCCGTTGTTTAATCATTCATTTCCGCTTCTGAAGAATACTCGTTGAGGAAAATGACTCCGTCCGTTCATTTTCATTTATGAAGAATGTCTGTTAATGAAATGACAGGATTATGCCTTGCATATCTCTGGTGGATTATTTGACACAAAGTCACAGACAGACTCCTACAAATAAATTTCGGGACGAAATTTCCTAAAGTAGGGGAGACTGAGACACCTGTGTCATTGCGACCATCAAACAAATACCAAGCCAATGAAATATTGTATTTCATACTTGGGATTTGTATAAATATGTGTATCTTTCGCACATATCAATTCTTGTTCGATTTCAAGCTTTAAATCGCTTTCTGGAGAGTTATACGCAAACTGGAGCGTAAACGTAATCAGTGTAAACGCGACAAACACTCCGGAACATCAACATATGCTTAAAATACCTTAAATAACCTATATATAACTTAGAAATAAGTTTTGAAGGCTTTGGTATGGCAAAATCAGGTTAATTCGCTTACAGGGACTAAATTTGACAAACTGCGAAAGCATGCCAATTTGAACTGTAACGAACATTCCGGAACATGACCATAAGTTAAACATACCCTAAATATCCTTTACATAGCTTAGAAATAGGCTTTGAGGGGTTCGGTGTGCTAAAATAAACTTTTGGGTCATTTAGGGACTAAAAGCGTCAAAAAGTGCACAAGTTTGCATTTTCGCGCATAACTTACATTCTGAATACATCCGGACATCCAAAAATTTATGTAAGCACTAAAATATTTTATTTTAGTGTTTGGCATAAGAAAAATCCATTCGTCACGCAATTTGGACCGTTTTTGCGTCCGTTACGACTTCCGTCGTAATTAACCGAACAACGCAACCGTACGGCCAAACGAACCTACATCCGAGATATTTTTGAGCATATTTTAAGTTCCCTATACTTTAACTTTATTTTAGAGCCTTGAAATGGGGTTAACGAGGCTTAAAAGTGCCAAAAATCAAGTTTTACAAGTGTAGGGACCATTTTTGAAATTTCTGGCAGATTCAATGAACCTAGTCCATTTTGAAGTGTTGGTGGTTTTAACCCATGGTTTTGCAAAACCATGGGCTGGTATTCAATGAACATAGTCCATATTAGGGGCTCCCATGGTTTTAGAAAACCATGGGCACACATGTAAGGTCCAGATCAAAGCTCAGTTTTCGATGAACGATCTTAACGGTTCTTGAATTCCTATAAATACCCACCCTCACTTCCTCCCAAAGCACACTTGAATCTGATTTTGGCTCTCTAAGTTGGATTTTATGCTTCATACCTGAGAGTAAATCGGATCAAGAGCTTGCGGGGACCTTCTGTGAGTGTTCTTTCGTTCTTTTCATTCGTTTTAGCTTTAAAGTCAAACTGCGTTTGACTTTCTGCATTGACCAGTTTATGGTCAATGTGAAGTTCGTTTGAACTTCATAATGTGAGCGTAATCACGATGCTTATAGTCCCTAGTGACTATACCTACTGATTACCACGTTATCTAGGCTCCGTGACGAGTCGTAGTTTCGGCCAAAATACGTATTCTTGCGTATTTTGTAACCAAACTACTTTTGGGTGTCAAAACCATTTGTTTTGATGCCAAACCTGCTTTCTAAACTTGTTAAACACGGTTGAACGTGTTTAGCTCGTCACTTTTAGTTTTGTGCTTGTCTAGGGTCGTAAGGTAAGCGATGTAAACAATCGCTTATACTTTCGAACCCGACCCATTTGGTCGATCTTTAGGATCCGACCAAATACATTAGGTGACCATAGTGTATAGGGAATAACCTTCCGAGGTTATACCTTATGGTCGCGACGTTTAGTTAGTTGTATGATAGGTAGTTTATATGCCTTAGGTAAATGACCAAAATGCCCTTTTTACGCCAAAATTCATTTTAAGCATATGTAACATAACTTTTGACATCTAAACTGATTTAGCAACAATATTAGACATGTTAAGGCATATATTACTTGTCATTGGACTAGTTAGGCGTTCCAAACGCGTTTTACGCGAACGACGCGTTAAAGTAGCATAAGCTACCTAAACGGGTCGTAACGGGTCAAAAGCACTTAGGATAAGTTTCGTTTTAGTATGTAGGCTTTGTTAAACCATATTACATAAGTTCCCACACTTATTTGGTTTACAAACCCTCATGCTACCCAATCCTCCAA
Source organism: Helianthus tuberosus (assembly GCA_030545235.1). Classification (NCBI taxonomy): domain Eukaryota; kingdom Viridiplantae; phylum Streptophyta; class Magnoliopsida; order Asterales; family Asteraceae; genus Helianthus; species Helianthus tuberosus. The sequence continues at coordinate 172,129,023 of CM060360.1, forward strand.
ATAGGTCCGTTTATTAATGTAGATACCTATATTAGGTGCCGTTTAAATCCGTGATCTTCTAGCCTTGCTTGGTGGATATCTAAAGTCTATTGAGCAATCTCAAGTGAGTACATAGACCCCTCTTTTACTGTAATACGATAAAAACATGGTGGATACACCGCTGGTACTTCCTATATATAAGTGCTTTTATGGTATTACATATCGTAGCGTTATTTAAACCATTTCAGTTTAGACATATTACATCCACAATACAATCTTCACATAAACATCGTTTTACAAATGACTTAACTTATACAAACTCATTTTACTTGGTTATTCATTTAACCATACATTATTCTTTTATATACATATATATCATTTGATTTATCCATTGCTTTTCAAATGATTTATGAAAGGAACACTCAACGAGATTCGTGGCTACTTTTTATTAAACAGTTTCTTTAAACTCAAGTCATGAATCCTATTTTTCACAAAACCTATGTATCTCATAGGCATTTTTATGCTGACGTACCTATTTTCACATGTGTTTTCAGGAGTTGTTGCATAGGATGATCGAGACACACTTAGGCGGACCTGTGCCTTAGTGACTTAAAACGAAGCAAGAACTAGTTAAATTATGTTATGTACTCTTTGTTTCTTGTTTAAGACAATGTAACTCTCTTGATTGATAAATAAAACGTAACTTTAATTTCCATGGTTGTGAAACAATTAATTCTGTTACAACACTCCCCGACGTTTCCGCCACGTTTCGTTGTTTTACGTGATCGGGGTGTGACAAGCTACCGATCATACAACTACTTAAACTAAGTGACCATAAGGTATAACCTCGGAAGGTTATTCCCTATACAACTATGGTCACTAAACATGCTTGGTTGGATCCTAATGATCGACCAAATGGGTCGAGTTCGAAAGTCTAAGCGGTGGTTTAGACCGCTTGACTTACGACTCTAAACAAACACTAAACTAAAAGTGACGAGCTAAACATGTTGAAACTTGTTTAACTAAGTTAGAAAAATAGGTTTTGATATCAAAACAAAGTGTTTTGATACCCTAGGACAGTTTGGTTACAAAATACGCATAAATACGTATTTTGACCGAAACTACGACTCGTCACTACGCCTAGTCAACGTGGTAATCAGTAGGTATAGTCACAAAGGACTATAACCATCGTGATTACGCTCACGTTGCAAAGTTCAAACGAAATTTGTGTTGACCAAAGACTAGTCAAAGCAGAAAGTCAAACACTGTTTGACTTTCGCGCTTGGAAAGTAATGAAAGAACGAAAGAAGATTACAAAGGGTCCAAGCTAGGGAGAACTTGATCTATAATACTCAGGTATGAAGCAAAGGCTACAACTTAGAGCATTAAAATGATCAAGGGTGCAAAAAATGGAGTGAAGGCATGGCTATATATAGTTTTCGGTAAACAGTTAAGATTGTTTCTTGCTAAAGAGGGATCAATCTTGGCCATACATGTAGGCAAATGGTTTTAGAAACCATGGGGACATGATAAACAAGCTAAAACAAGCAGATGGTATCCAAAACAATGGTTAAAAACCATCAAAATAGCTGAAATGGACCAAGTTCAATGTTTCTGTTTGTGCATAGGTCACTCCCCGCGTAAGATATGGGCTCATCTTACGCGCCCCGCGAGAGCCTAGTTTGGCAGAATGTCAAAACTAGTCCCTGCAATTGAAAAACTTGTTATTTGATGCATTTTTGAAACGTTTAAGCCCCGTTAACCTCATTTCAAGGCTCTAAAATGAAGTTAAAGTGTAGGGAACTTAAAATACGCTCAAAAACATCTCGGATGTCGGTTCATTTGGTCGTACGGTTGCGTTGTTCAGTTAATTACGATGAAACACGAACGGACGCGAAAAACGATCCAAATTACGCGACGAATGGAATTTTATCATGCCAATCACTAAAATAAAATATTTTAATGATTACATAAATTTTTGGGTGTCCGGATATATTCATAACGTAAGATATACGCGAAAGTGCAAACTTATGCACTTTTTGACGCTTTTAGTCCCTGTTTGACCAAAAAGTTTATTTCTTGCACACCGAACCCCTCAAAGCCTATTTCTAAGCTATGAAAAGGATATTTATGGTATGTTTAACTTATGCTCAAGTTTCGGAATGTTTGTTACAGTACGAATCGGCATACTTTTGCAGTTTGTCAAAATTAGTCCCTGTTAGCGAATAAACTTGTTTTTGCCATACCAAACCCTTCAAAACTTATTTCTAAGTTATGTAAAGGTTATTTAAGGTATGCTAATCCTATTTCACTATTTCGGAGTGTTTGTTGCATTAAACTAATTTTGTTTACACATCAGTTCTTGTATAACCTTCCAGAAAGCGATTTAAAGCTCGAAATCAAACAAGAATTGATATGTGCAAATGATACACATATTTATACAAATCCCAAGTATGAAACACAATATTTCATTGATTTGGTATTTGTTTGATGGTTAAAGTGACACAGATGTCACAGTCTCCCCTACTTTAGGAAGTTTCGTCCCGAAATTTATTCCTAGGAGTCTGTTTGTGACGTTGAGTTAAATAACCATCAAAGATATGCAAGGCACAATCTTGTCATTTTCCAGTGGATATACTTTAAAGAGAAAAATGAGTATTTGATTCATTTTTCCTTTATAGGTACATCGTTAGAAGTGGAAATGACGAAATAATCAAAAGTATATTCATTTCCCTTAACGGATATTCTTCAGAAGCGAAAATGAACGGATTGAGTCATTTTCCTCGACGGGTTCTTCGTCAGAAACGGAAATGAAGAGATAAACAAAAGGATATTCATTTCCCTCAACAGATATTCTTCAGAAGCGAAAATGAACGGAATGAGTCATTTTCCTCAACGGGTATTCTTCAGAAATGGAAATGAAGGGATAAACAATAGGATATTCGTTTCCCTCAATGGATATTCTTTAGAAGCGAAAATGAACAGATTGAGTCATTTTCTGGATATTCATTTCCCTCAACGGATATTCTTCAGAAGCAAAAATGAAAGGAATGAGTCACTTTCCTCAACAGGTATTCTTCAGAAATGGAAATGAATAGAATTAACTCTAGACACATGACAAAACTTGCTGTGGTTTCTGTGCACTAAATTCCATAATTATGTATGCATCCATAATTACGTAATTCCTTGCACAGTCCGCACAGTTTGCTTTATAATGTGAAGGGGATAGAATTTAAATAAGTTCGAGACAACTTTGATTAGGTCAACACATAAACATATAAGCACATAATTGTTTCCTTGGTTATTAATTCGTTATTAACTTGTTATCAATTTGAACATGGGTATTCAAGGTATACCAGGAACCCAGTCGATGGACTTCAACGTCCTCAAGAATCTATCTGAAAAGATAGGATGATCTTCCATAAATTCGATTTCGTTTACAAGGAAATGTAACATTCGAATTAAGGTACATAACAGTCAAGGACTTACGGTAATACCCTTAGGTACCCTATTAAGGATTTATAGTGGTACTTTGGATATTCGTCCAGAGTTGTAACTTGCGCCTAGTACTTCGTTTTCCTTGGAAGAAACGGGTACTTAGGATTTTCGTGGAAAACGCAAGAGATCATAAAATGGAAGAATTTTGGGAGTAGTCTGTTTTTCAAGGAATACGGTTCCTTGATTGTCGGTATTGTAGGGGATTTGTTGTTTATACATGCAACTACAATTGTACATTGCAATGAAAATAAAAGATTTATTTATAAACAACAACAACAACTGTTTCATAGACCATGATGACATAAGAAAATAATACATAAGGCTCGATTACTTCCAAACAGCGTCATCTCCCAGGCGGTCAAATGCTCATCCCTGCGCTGGATTTGCATTAGCAAGCTTTGGGGAATTCTTTCGGAAATGACCCATCTCGCCACAGTTGTAGCAAGACCCTGGTGGAAAACGAGCTTGAGCAGGATTGTTGCCAGCTTGATTTGGTGCAGTTGTAGCTGGGCAAACCCTTACTGTATGACCTATAAGTCCACAAATTAGGCATTTGCGGAACTTCACACTGACATGATGATGAAGGTTACATTGGTTGCACAAGGGTGCAGTTCCATTGTATGGCTTCCTAGCAGGGGGTTGAGCTAGTTGGTTGGGAACAACTTGATCATTATGAGCAACCACGACGAAGTTTTGAGAAGTCGTTTGCTTCTTTGACTTCTTGGAGGATTCGGTCTGTTCATCCTTTGGTTTCGATTCCTCGATTGGTTTCTTATCACCCTTTCGGAAAAGTTTACCTTTCCTGGTCTGAGATGCAGTCAAGGTAGCGGATAGCTCAATGGCCTGTCTAACCGTAGTGGGGTTGCTACCAGTAACAATGTCTTGTACTGAGTCAGGGAAGCCATCAATATACTTTTCGATTGCCTTATCCAAAGGCGTAACCATGTTCGGGCATAATAGACTTAACTCCTCATAACGGTCTGTGTAGGCTTGATGCTCACCGCTATCTTGCTTAAGATCATCGAATTCCCTTTCCAATGCTCTAATCTCATGACGAGGACAGAATTCCCTCATCATTAGAGCTCGAAGCTCTTCCCATGTTTGAGCCAGTGCCACATTGGCACCCCTATCCCTCATCACACCATTCCACCATGTTAAAGCTCGTTTCTCAATGACACTAGACGCGAATTCAACTTTTCGCTCGTTCGGACACTGAACATGCCTGAAGGTGCTCTCTAGACTCTCGAACCATTGCAGAAGTGTAGTTGCTCCTTGCAACCCAGAAAACTTTGACGGCTTAGCTGAATTGAACGTCTTGAAGTTACAGGGAGCATTATTGTTGTTATTGAGGGCTTGGTTAACTTGAGCAATGAGGTTTGGGAGTATGGCAGCCATTTGCTGCGTAATGATAGCTGCTAGTTCTTCATTAGGTATCTGATTGCCGCGTCGTGGATGCATTCTAAAAGAGGAAGTATGGGACAAAGCAAGTGAAATGGTATTGGGTAAGAATAGGAGGTTACAATTTCTGACCAAAAAGCATGGGTGATGGTCATTTGTTCTTACCACGAAACAAACAAACGACACAGAAAAGCTGAACAAAGTAAATAGGTCCTTATAATGTATCGCAAAGACATGCTTTAGCCTATAAGTGGACACTCGCCCCAAGAGTTCCCAGGTAAGAGTGACTGGTCCAATTATGTGGATTTGTACGAACACTCTAGCCTTAGACAGAAAACTCAGGATACAGGCATCCACCCTTCCGGATTGCACGTGTTCACATTAATAAGACCCAAACTTTGACATGATTTTGAAAACTTTGAAGTTTCAAAAACTTATAATAAATCATCCTAGAACAGATGATTGGTTTTCAAAGCAGATTCGAAATTTGTATTATTGTTGTGGTTGTCACCTAAGGATAAGTGACGGTATTGTTTTAAGATCTAAAAACAAGAATCTTGTGTTAGGGTCCTAGGAAGGTTATAGACTAGGTCAAAGCATTACTAATAACCTAATTCCCTATAAACATGAGCTCTGATACCAACTTTTCTATCACACCCCGACCGCGTTAAAACAACAAACCGCGGCAGAAACATCGGGGAGCGAAGCGACAGAATCATTGTTTCACAACACATGGATTAAAGTTCTGTTTTATTGAATTAAGTTTATTACATTGTATTAATACTAGAAACAAAACATGAACAAATTAACTTCCATTGTTTTTAAGTCACTAAGGCCTCGTCCATTCCTATATGAGCACGCATCAATATCATCATCAAACATCATCATCTATGGTACCTGAAACATATGTGAAAATACGTCAGCATAAAAATGCCGGCGAGTACATAGGTTTGTGTGAGTGTCAGATTCATGGCTCGTTTACATGTTGCAATACCTTATTAAAAACCTTGTTTTAAAAAGTGTGTAGTGTTGAAACATAATTTAACCAGCTCAAATCAAGTTGGTTAAGGTTTATAAAATCTCGCAGCTATGAATCTTAACTCAAAACATTTATTTAAGTAAAACCAAAATCGTAAATCGTTTTTGTAATAAAACTCGAATGGTTTATATTTTTAGAAAAACCTTGTAATATAACCTCGTTTTGATAACCTTTGCCCAAGTGATCTAGATAACGCAACGATATACAATATGTTAAAAGCACTTATATATAGGAAGTACCAGCGGCGTATCCACCATGCTTTTATCACATTACACCCGCCCCGTTACCTAATCACTTCCCTAACCCAACGGTTCAAACAGTTCCAAATTGTTCACATAAATCAAACAGTTCCAAATGGTTCACATGGATCAAACAGTTCCAAACGGTTCACATGGATCAAACAGTTCCAAACGATTCACATGGATTAAACAGTTCCAAACGGTTCAAACATTTCAAAATGTAAAATAATGTGTCCATATGCTGGATGAGCATATACAACAAATGTAATGTATGGAAATCAATGTTCTAGTATGCTAAGTGAACATACCTAGCAAAACATAATGAATCATGTATTATATGCGTACTAATGAACATAGCAAGTATATGATATACAAGCATGATAAGCACGGAAGTAACAAGTAGGCACATATGTTTCACCCTAAAACAGTTTAAAACGGTAAAAGAGGGGACTATGTACTCACTTGAGGATGCTTAGAAGTCTTTAATAACAACCAAGCAAAGCTAGAGGGATCACGGAATCAAACGACACCTAATATAGGTAACTATGTTAATAAACCGGACCTAAATCGGAAGATCGGATAGGATGAGGTTTTGTAAACCAAATGAGTGTTGAAACTCATATGATATGGTTTAACAAAGCCTACATACAAAATCGGAACCTAACCTAAGTGCTTTCGACCCGTTACGACCCATTAAGGTAGCTTACGCCACTTTAACATGTCGTTCGCGCAATCGCGCGTTCGAGACGTCTAACTAGTCCTATGACAAGTATTATATGCCTAAACATGTTTAAATATGTTGCATAATCAGTTAAGTGACAAAAATTTAGGTTACATATTCTTAAAATCCAATTATGCATGAAAAGGGCATTTTGGTCATTTACCTAAGGCATATAAGCTACCTATTATACAACTACTTAAACTAAGTGACCATAAGGTATAACCTAAGAAGGTTATTCCCTATACAACTATGGTCACTAAACATGCTTGGTCAGATCCTAATGATCGACCAAACGGGTCGAGTTCGAAAGTCTAAGCGGTGGTTTAGACCGCTTAACTTACGACTCTAAACAAGCACTAAACTAAAACTGACGAGCTAAACATGTTGAAACATGTTTAACTAAGTTAGAAAAATAGGTTTTGATATCAAAACAAAGTGTTTTGATACCCTAGGATAGTTTGGTTACAAAATACGCATAAATACGTATTTTGACCAAAACTACGACTCGTCACTACGCCTAGTCAACGTGGTAATCAGTAGGTATAGTCACGAAGGACTATAACCATCGTGATTACGCTCACGTTGCAAAGTTCAAACGAAATTTGTGTTGACCAAAGACTAGTCAAAGCAGAAAGTCAAACACTGTTTGACTTTCGCGCTTGGAAAGTAATGAAAGAACGAAAGAAGATTACAAAGGGTCCAAGCTAGGGAGAACTTGATCTATAATACTCAGGTATGAAGCAAAGGCTTCCACTTAGAGCATTAAAATGATCAAGGGTGCAGAAAATGGAGTGAAGGCATGGCTATATATAGTTTTTGGTAAACCGTTATGATCGTTTCTTGCTAAAGAGGGATCAATCTTGGCCATACATGTGGGCAAATGGTTTTAGAAACTATGGGGACATAATAAACAAGCTAAAACAAACAGATGGTATCCAAAACAATGGTTAAAAACCATCAAAATAGCTGAAATGGACCAAGTTCAATGTTTCTTTCTGTGCATAGGTCGCGCCCCGCGTAAGATATGGGCTCATCTTACGCGGCCCGCGAGAGCCTAGTTTGGCAGAATGTCAAAACTAGTCCCAGCAATTGAAAAACTTGTTATTTGATGCATTTTTGACACGTTTAAGCCCCGTTAACCTCATTTCAAGGATCTAAAATGAAGTTAAAGTGTAGGGAACTTAAAATATGCTCAAAAACATCTCGTATGTCGTTTTGTTTGGTCGTACGGTTGCGTTGTTCGGTTAATTACGATGAAACACGAACGGATGCGAAAAACGATCCAAATTACGCGACAAATGGAATTTTATCATGCCATTCACTAAAATAAAATATTTTAATGATTACATAAATTTTTGGGTGTCTGGATATATTCAGAACGTAAGATATGCGCGAAAGTGCAAACTTATGCACTTTTTGACGCTTTTAGTCCCTGTTTGACCAAAAAGTTTATTTCTTGCACACCGAACCCCTCAAAGCCTATTTCTAAGCTATGAAAAGGATATTTATGGTATGTTTAACTTATGGTCAAGTTCCAGAGTGTTCGTTACAGTACGAATCGGCATACTTTCGCAGTTTGTCGAAATTAGTCCCTGTTAGCGAATAAAGTTGTTTTTGCCATACCAAACCCTTCAAAACTTATTTCTAAGCTATGTAAAGGTTATTTAGGGTATGTTAAGCCAATTTCACTATTCAGGAGTGTTTGTTGTGTTAAACTGATTTCGTTTACACATCAGTTTGCGTATCACCTTCCAGAAAGCGATTTGAAGCTCGAAATCGAACAATAATTTATATGTGCAAAAGATACACATATTTATACAAATACCAAGTATGAAACACAATATTTCATTGATTTGGTATTTTTTTGATGGTTAAAGTGACACAGATGTCACATTTGGTGTCTATCGTGTAAGATAAAGATACACGGTTTACATCTTAGTTTTGTAAGAAATTTCATGAGTAAATGGGAATGTAGTTCTCCATTAACACAAATTATCATCCTCAAACAGATGGTTAATCAATAAGGACCATCTAGACCCTCGAGGATATGCTTTGTGCATACATTATTGATTTTGGAGGAAGTTAGGATAATCAATTACCGCTAGCTGAATTCTCCGACAACAATAGTTATCATGCAAGAATCGGTATGCCGCATTCGGTACTGCTATAAAGAAGAATTTGTAGAACACTCATATGATGGGGTGATGTTAGAGAAAAAAACAATTGGGAAGCTTGGAGGTTGTTACCATCAAAACTGAAAGCTTGATAATACGAAAATGTTTATTAAAGCAACTAAAGATAGACATAAATCTGAAGCAAACAAAAGACGCATGCCTATCAAGTTTAATGTTGGTGATAAGGTAATGTTAAAGGTTTCTCAATGGAAGGAAATTATCAGGTTCCACTAATAGTGAAAGCCAATTGATGGTATCTTGACCATTAAAATTGTAGCACGTGTCAGAGGAATAACATATATATTGGAATTAGCATGATTTGAGAGGAGTTCATGTCGCAGCTCCCGACCCCTAACCTGGGAGCGGGCGCCTCGAGATCCAGATGGGTGGTATCGGTGTTTATTAATTTGGCAGGGGAATACATCAGGACCGTAGTTAGGAAATATTTTTATCAGAGTAAACCACCAATTTTTATAATAATAAAACTTTGGGATTAAACCCAAGTTTATTTGACAATACATTTATAGGGATAAACCCTAATTATTGAAAACAAAACTTCTTATTTCTTTAGGTAACTTTTATAGCCACTTTTCCAAGCCTTCAATGCTCTCCAGCTGGCTTCTATTTGGCTTTCACATTGTGTTACCTGAAACGCATTTTAAAACATTTTATCAGCAAGAAATACTGGTGAGTGCATCCTAGTTTAATCAAAACAGTTTTATCACTTTACAGAATTGAGGGCATCCACAATTACATTTGTTTATATCTACTCAATCACTCATTAAGTACTGTCAACACCTGACTTGTGGGTCATATTACCCATTGGCTAACTCTTTGTCCAATGGTAACGTTTTCCACATTTTGTATACAAAACGCCAACATACCGACAGTAATTGTAGAATCACAAATACTCAATTATTGTTAAGTGTAATTTTAAAAAAATTGAGGTTTTGGTAAAACATTTTGACTCATAAAAATATATTTACATAAAGGTGGCAAAAGCAGATGTACTCACATTGTTGACTTAGGTAAAACTAAAGCTTCCTGAGAATCTCCTAGTTATTATCTATTAAAATTAAACAATGCACACATGTTAGTAAAATAACCCAATTTAAATTAACCGTACAACTCGAGACAGAATTCCAATGACTGAGTCGGGCAGAGCCGACATGCATTACGGAATCCTAAATCAACCGGGTGTACACACGAGACAAAAATTCCAATGACTGAGTCGGGCAGAGCCGACATGCATTACGGAATCCTAAATCAATCGTGTAGGGTAATAGCGGGGTTATAGTACTTACAACGAGGCAAAGCTTCGCTTTAAAGCGGGTATTATACCCAGGCATAGTAATTGCCTACAGAAGTTGAGAGAGAATTAAAAGTTTTGAACGATTGGAAATGAAGCTGTCAACTTCTATTTATAGGCCAGATTTAAGGCGGCTCACGGCCGCGACAAAGAAGGCTAAGGCCTTCGCGGCCCGCGACAAGACGCGTGTCGCGTATAGGCTTGGCCAGTCACCAGCCTAGCTCTGCCGAGTCATGTGCCACGTGGCACTATGCAGTGTCGAACAAGTAAGGGTCCTTGTGCCCCGCGACAGACCAATGAGGTCTTGGTCGCGCCCCGCGAGAGACTGCCAAACTTTGTTTTCTTGATTTTTCTAAGTGTAGGGCTAATTCGGGCTCGTTTCTCGCGTACGAGGTATATTTTAGGACATTTAGTGGTGTCCAAAATATTCTTAGGAGGGTTGTTATATCCTCCCCACCTTGTTTTGGATCTCATTCTCGAGATGTACTGGAACAGGTGTGGGTATTTCATTTTCATATTTGATTCGAGTTCCCAAGTGTATTCTGGTCCTCTCTTGCAATCCCATTTCACTTTGACCAGAACTAGTCTCTTGTGTTTGAGATTCTTGATTTTTCTATCTTCAATCTGAACGGGCTTCTCGATAAACTTAAGTTTCTCATTTACCTCTATGTCCTTAAGAGGTATTACTAAAGATTTTGAGATTACATACATGAAACACATCATGTATTCCTGCCATTTCCTCTGGCAGTTGTAGCTGATAGGCTATAGGTCCTATTCTTCTAATAATCTCAAGAGGTCCGACATACCTAGGGCTTAGCTTTCCCCTCTTAACAAATCTGACTACTCCTCTCCATGGAGAAACCTTTAATAGTACCTTATCTCCTACTTGAAATTCTAAAGGTTTTCTTCTTTTATCTGCATAAATCTTTTGACGATCTTGTGCTGCTTTTAGTATTTCCTTGACTTGAATTATCTTATCTGTCGTTTCATGCACTATCTCTGGTCCAGATAATTGCTTCTCTCCAATTTCTTCCCAACAGACTGGAGTTCTGCACTTGCGTCCATAAAGTGCTTCAAATGGTGCAGCATTAATGCTAGTATGATAGTTGTTATTGTAGGAAAATTCTATTAATGGTAAATAGTCATTCCAATTTCCTCCAAAATCAACTACACAGGATCTAAAGCATATCTTCCATCATCTGGATTGTCCTTTCGCTTTATCCGTCCGTCCGTGTGTGGATGATAAGCTGTGCTTAGATTTAACCTGGTTCCCATTGCTTTTTGGAAACTTGTCCAAAAATGAGAAGTAATACGGCTAGCTCTATCGGATACGATCGATAAAGGAATTCCATGTAATGAAACTATTTCCTTTACATATAGCTTGGCTAACTGTTCCATACTGAAAGTTTCCTTCATGGGAAAGAAATGAGCAGATTTGGTTAATTTGTCTACAATCACCAAGATTGTATCATTTCCTTTTCTTGTCTTGGGAATTTGGTAACAAAGTCCATTGTTATCAATTCCCATTTCCATATGGGCATTTCTAACTGTTGCAATAATCCTGAGGGTTTCTGATGCTCCGCTTTAACTTGTGAACAAGTTAGACATTTAGCAACATAATTGGCTATATCCTTTTTCATTCCTATCCACCAGAAATTATTTCTTAGATCTTGATACATCTTATCACTTGCAGGATGTATCGTATACTTAGACTTATGAGCCTCTTCTAGAATTCGGTGGCATATATTTCCTTGTTCAGGTATCCACATCCTTTTCTTATGGAACTTCCAAATTCCATCTGTTCCTTGTTCTAATTCCTTAATCATTCCTTTTAATTTTTCAGCATCGTCCTTGATTGCTGTTTTCTGTACTTCCCTGATTTAATCATTTAAATCTACTTGTAGATTTAATCTGAGAGAACGTACTATTTTCGGCTTTTCATGATACTTTCGACTTAAAGCATCAGCTACTACATTAGCTTTTCCTGCATGATACTGGCTATCACAATCATAATCGCTAAGAACTTCCATCCAGCGTCTCTGTCTCATATTTAGTTCCTTTTTCCCAAAAATATATCTTAAACTCATATGATCGATGAAGACAACAAATTTATTTCCATATAAATAGTGTCTCCAAATCTTAAGGGCAAAAACTATGGCTCCTAATTCTAGATCATGGGTTGTGTAATTCTCTTCATGTTTCTTAAGTTGTCTAGAGGCATAATCTATAACCTTTTGACGTTGCATCAACACACATCTATATCCTAGCTTAGACGCATCACAATAGACTATAAAGTCCTCAGTTCCTTCTGCTAATGCGAGTATGGGTGCGTTGGTAAACCTTTGGTTAAGAATCTTAAAAGCTTCTTCCTGTTTCGGTCCCCATTCAAACTTAACTGATTTGTAGGTCAGTTTAGTTAATGGAATGGCTATTCTAGAAAAATCTCGAATAAACCGTCTATAATATCCTGCCAGTCCAAGAAAACTTCGTACTTCCGTTGGTGATTCAGGGACTTTCCACTTAGTAATCGCCTCGATCTTTGTGGGATCCACATGAATTCCTTCATGATTAACCAGATGTCCAAGGAATTGCACTTCCTGTAACCAAAATTCACATTTTGAGAATTTAGCATAAAGCTTCTCTTTTCTCAACAATGTCAGAAGTGTATGCAGATGCGCTGCATGTTCCTCTTTACTCTTAGAGTAAATTAGAATATCATCTATAAAGACACTTATGAATTTATCCAGGTATGGTTTACATATCCTGTTCATCATGTCCATAAATGCGGCTGGGGCATTGGATAAACCAAATGGCATGACGGTAAATTCATAATGACCGTATCTCGTTCTGAAAGCAGTTTTAGGAATATCCTCTTCCTGTACTTTTAGTTGATGGTATCCAGAGCGTAAGTCAATCTTAGAAAAGAATCGAGCTCCTTGAAGTTGATCGAACAGATCATCGATTCTCGGTAATGGGTACCGATTCTTAATCGTAACCTTGTTCAATTCTCGATAATCAATGCACATACGCATTGATCCATCTTTCTTCTTGACGAACAACACCGGTGTTCCCCACAGTGATGAACTTGGTTGTATGAAACCTTTGTCAAGAAGTTCATCCAATTGTTTCTTCAGTTCTTGCATTTCCGTTGGTGCTAATCGATATGGTGCTTTGGCAATCGGTGTCGTCCCTTGTATTAGGTGAATTCTAATTTCAATCTCTCTATCAGGCGGTAATCTAGGAAACTCTTCTGGAAAAATGTCTGAGAATTTAGATATCACAGGAATATCTATTAATTATTTTCCTTTAGTATTAATGATTACATAAATCATATATACTACTCCTCCTTTCCTTTCATAACTTGCAGCTTTCATCACAGAGATGATTGTTGTCGATCGGGTTGGCTTATCTCCTTTGATTGTGTTCTTTTCACCACTTGGTGTACTTAATTGTACTGACTTTTGATCACATAAAATACTGGCATGATTGGCTACCAACTAATCCATTCCTAATACGACATCGAAACCAGCTAGATTCATTGGGTAAAGGTTAGCAAAGAAATGATGGTTTAGGATTTCTATTCTTGCTTCTAACAAGATTTCACTTATCTTAACAGATTCTCCGTTTTCCGTCTCTACTAGACAATCTTGTTGAAGTTTGGCTAAGGGTTGGTCAAGAAATTTGTAGAAAGAAGTATTGATAAAACTTTGGTTTGCACCAGAGTTAAACAATACTTTGGCAAATATGTTATTAACTAAGAACGTACCGGCAATCACATCCGGAATCATCTTGGCTTCCTCAGCTGTCAGAACAAACGCTCTGGCTTTGTTCTTAGGTGTTTCAGTTGTCTTAGTCTTATTGGTTATGGCTAGAACTAGTTTCGGACAGTTTGGTTTGATGTGTCCTTTCTCTCCACAGTTAAAGCATATCCCATTACCAGGTTTCTTCCTACAGTCTTCTTCCTTGTGTCCAGAGATTTTTCAAAAGTTGCAATATATAGAGTATCTTCCAGAATGCTTTCTTTTGCAATACCTACAGTAGGGTGTAGAGGAAGAACCTATACCTTTCCCACGGTTGGAATTACCGTACTGGAATTCTTGGGTAAGCTTTTGAGCTAGGTTGTTTCTCTGGTTTTCCTCTTGTGTGCGTTCTAGCTTGTCAGTCAAGGTATTGTTTAATTCTACTGCTTCTTCTATGGTTTATGGTCTAGCTGCCTTGACTACGTGTCTAATCTCACTAATTAATCCCCAAATATAACGGGAGATTAATACTGGTTCGGGTGAAGCTATTGTTGGCACTATCCTAGCATATTCGAAGAATATGGTAGTGTATCCTTTGCAGTCTATTCCAGTCATTCTAAGATTTAGGAACTTATTGGCGATTTGTTCCTTCTCATTAGGAGGACAAAATTTTCTTTCAACCATTTCCTTAAAGTTGATCAATTCCATATTATAAACTCTGTCACTTCCCCTAGACTGGAGAATAGTATTCCACAATTCTAAGGTTGCATTTTTGAAAAGATTAGAAGCAAACATAATCTTATCTTCATCTGCACATTTGCTTATTTTTATGACTGTTTCTGTCTTTTCTATCCAACGTAAGGCTGCAATGGCTCATTCATTGCCTGAGAATTCTATTGGTTTGCAGGCCAAGAATTCTTTATAAGAACAACCGTATGAAGCGGTTCTTCTTCTTTTAGGAATTGGAGCTTGGATAATAGGTCTGTTTTCATTCACACTGTGACTTGGTTCAGTGTGTTGGCGTTTACTTCCATTTGCAGATTTATCTGCTTCTTTAACAGTCTTGATAATATAAGGCATAGCATCTATAATTCCTTGTGCTACTATATGTTGGATGGCATTGTTATCTATTTGGTTTCCGTTATTCTCATTATTCTGGTTTTCCTGATTTACTTCATTCGACATCTGAATTGGGAATAATTAGCAGGTATTAATTATCGTAGAGTAAGGATAATACAATTACTTGTACACAATCACACGAACAAGTTGGTCAAAAACGTCGATCATTGCGACTTTTACTCTTTTTCATATATATAAATCTAGTACAAACTACAGCTAGAAATCAAATATACTATGCATCCGTGTGTATATATATATATATATATATATATATATATATATATTATCAAAATACAGAATTACACATATATCTAGGTATTTTCTAAGTGCCGTTTATCCAGTATTGCATTTCCCTCTCATCGTATTTCCAAACTAGTTTCTCTCCTATCTGTCGGATTATATTCCCCCCATTCACTAAATCTTCTCCATACTGATGGAGTTCCTGGACCTGTTTTCGACTCATTGGGGGGTCTAATGGTTCAGGTTGTGGTACGGGTTCCTCATAAGGGTCTGCGCTATTCGTCTTAAAAAATGTTCCATCATTATCCCTCCATGGATCACATTCTAAAGGCATTGGTTCATTGGGAGTATATAGGATTGAGTATGACCTATTGTCGTCAAACTAAGGATCATATTGTAAAGGCTGTGGGGTTGGGATTCTAGCTAACTCATTGGGGTCAAATGCAGGTATTGGGAATTGGTTTTCTTGGTTGGATTCTAGCATTTGTTGGAGTGGGAACAAAGGTAATAGTGGCGGTTCGGCTGCTTGGTTTAGGTTAGCATCTACTGCTGTAGTGGCTAACATGTGGAAATTGGCCAGCTATCTATCTAATTCCTCTTCCCAAGGTGGCATACTGGTTGTTTCCTGAATCTATGCATCTGTCTCCCTATTAGCCCTGACTATGGCCCTCTGTTGTTGTAACTTCTTCATTCTTTTTCTTCTCTCATGTGTTCCTCTATTAAACCAACCTCTTTTCTTAGAAGTAATGGGTTCCTCCGACTATGCCTTAAATATAAATATTCCTTCTTCGGTATCGGCTGAATATCCTGAGGGATTAGGTTAAGATGATGTTCCCTCATCCTTTGGTGAACTATCTAAATGACGATAAGCGTCCGACGTTCCTAGATCACTCATACTGTAAATTAACAAATAGTCAAATAACACAAAACACATAATCACATAAGTTATTTCCTAACACAGAATTTAAGTGTCAGCATAACACTTCTTTGGCTTAAACCAGTGGCTGTAGCTCTGATACCACTCTCTGTCGCAGCCCCCGGCCCCTACCCCGGGAGCGGGCACCGCGAGATCCAGATGGGTGGTATCGGTGTTTATTAATTTGACAGCGGAATACATCAGGACCATAGTTAGGAAATATTCTTATCAGAGTAAACCACCAACTTTTATAATAATAAAGCTTTGGGATAAAACCTAAGTTTATTTGACAATACATTTGTAGGGATAAACCCTAATTATTGAAAACAAAACTTCTTGTTTATTTAGGTAACTTTTATAGCCACTTTTCCAATCCTTCGGTGCTTTCCAGCTGGCTTCTATTTGGCTTTCACATTGTGTTACCTGAAATGCGTTTTAAAACATTTTATCAGCAAGAAATACTGGTGAGTGCATCCCTCTTTAATCAAAACAGTTTTATCACTTTACAGAACTGAGGGCATCCGCAATTACATTTGTTTATATCTACTCAATTACTCATTCAGTATTGTCAACACCTGACTTGTGGGTCATATTATCCATTGGCTAACTCTTTGTCCAATGGTAACGTTTTCCACATTTTGGATACAAAACCCCAACATACCGACAGTTATTGTAGAATCACAAATACTCAATTACAGTTAAGTGTGATTTAAAACATTTGAGGTTTTGGTAAAACATTTTGACTCATAAAAATATATTTACAAAAAGGTGGCAAAAAACAGATGTACTCACATTGTTGACTTAGGTAAAACTAAAGCTTCCTGAGAATCTCCTGGTTATTATCTATTAAAATTAAACAATGCACACGTGTTAGTAAAATAACCAAATTTAAATTAACCGTACAACTCGAGATAGAATTCCAATGACAGAGTCTGGCAGAGCCGATGTAACACCCCGAAAACGGGTTTGGTAATCAAACCACGTTAATACTAAAGACGGGTAAGATACCGTTAGTGGTAAAATTTAACCCAATGAATATTAGGACTTAAACAAACAATCCTAATAATAATTAAAAGGGAAAATAAATACTTTGAGAAAATAAAATATAAGGAGCCCGAGTTGACGGGACTTAAAATAAACTGAGTCATGCCCGAAAATATAAACCCTTATATTATAAGTTTAATGTCGGATATAAATGAAATGGAAATAACTAGGAATAAATAACCTAGTTAATCACAAGTCTTGTAGTAATGAGAAACTTGACTAAAACGCCCTAAATAAAACTTGGGAAAAAGTTTAGGGGCCAAAGTGGGACAAGTGCAAACTAATTTTAATAAAACAAAAATTAAAACACCAAAACACACACTTTGTGTGTGTTCTGGTCGATTTCTTCCACAAGAGCCAAGGAGAACTCCTTGTTCAAACCCTAACAAGTCCAAATCCAAGAAATTGAAAGCCTAAATCAGTCCCAAATCAAAATCCAAGCTTATATTAGTGAGATCACCTAAGTGAAGGGATTACAAGGTATGTCAAATCTCATCATTTGATTATGTCTTGAATTTTGGTGAAAACATGAAATTGAAAGATTAAGCTTGCATGACCAATGTTTGAATCAAATTGGGGATGAAATCATGTCTAGGAGTAAACCCTAGTCAAAAGCTTGTTAAATTGGTGTTCAAAATATGAAATTCTATGATTATCCATTTATGTGTTAAATGGGTTTTGTAGAAACATGTTAAACACTAGGATTTTGATAGTTATTCTAGTGTAATTTGAGTTCCATGAAGTAAATTCAGATTTGATGATGCTAAATTCGTGTAATGTGATGTTTTTAGGGGTTTTGCTGGCTTAAAATAGTGCTATAATGTCATAAACATGTTCTGAATAAAAGCTGAATTCAAACAGCTTCTGATCAGAATTTACAGCTGACTTTTATTGGCTGTAACGTGGACAAAACTTGACAAAAACATGTGTTTCTTCAGTCTAAAATGTAATTCCAGGAAATATCTTTAAAACCCCACTAGAATTGCATTTTTTTGACGAAAATTGAATGTTTTATGAATTTTTTGGTATCGAAGGTTCAGGCTGCGTTTTCAGGCAGAATTTGCATCCCATTACAAATGTCATAACTCAATTTATGAATTTATTTATGATCTCAAATTTTTACTGTAGGTAGCTTCATGTAATTCCAAAAACCTCCAATTGGAATTTCATCGATCGGATAAACGAAGAATTTTGAATGAAATTTTTCGTAAGCTGCAGTCAGAAGTGACGAATCTGATTGCAGCTTGGTAAATGAATTTTTGGTAAAGAGTTAGATCTTGAAATTTTAACACAAGGCCTAACCCTCCGAGAGGTACGTCACATAACAAATTCATAATTTTTGAAGACTTGTAAACAGGTCACCAAAAACAGCCTATTTTTCGGTGATATGAACTTGCCTAATTGATGTTAATCTTGGCTAAATGACAAGTAATAAACTACTTGTTGAATATATGCATGCTTTGATTAATAAGTGTGTAAAAAAAGGGGTCCATAGAGTGATGGCCATTGTATAGAATGACCAATCTAACCATCTTATGGATGTTATGATATAGTTTGACTCTAAACAAGCTAGGTGGGGGCTTGGAGAGGAACGGGTCAAACGGATCATGGGTGCGAAGAATGTTTGCGCGGACGCGAGTTAAGTAAATCTTACACCCTTTTATTTTAGAATGCGTAATGATTATAAAGGTTTTGAAAATGATAAGATAATATTTGAAATGTGATGTTCCGACATAAATTGAAACGGGTCGGAATAAGGGAAAGTGATGAAAACCATAATGGATGGTAAAAAGGGGTAAAACGGTAATTAAGTCAACGGATGACGAACAAACAACAATTTTTTGAAATGTTACCTTATGGGGTAACTTATAACGAGAAAAAGGGATAAAATGGTAAATTAGTCACGTGTTGACAAAACTAAGTTTAAGTTCAAAAGATACGCTATGGCATAACCCAAGATGGGTTAAACACATAAGAAAAAGATTTAAAGAAATATGACATTATGATGAGAATCCGAGGAGGGCCAATTGAGCGAAATGGTAAATAAATACCATCCTCCTACAATTATGTTACGTTTGGTCATTTAGGCTAAATGGGTCAAATGGTAAAGTTAACACCATTTGACAATAACGACTAACAAACGCTTGTCAAGTGTTATGCTCACTGGGATGAATAGTGTATGGAAGTTTGCGTCGCTATCAAGAAGTGATTTATTAAAGAAAGGTATTTTTAAACGGGTTAATACTTGAGCCGAGCCACGTACGTATACGTAAGATTATGGCTAAAATGCGAGATTTTGATCAAATATATTGTTGATAGTCCTTCGTCGTAAAAGAAAGACGGAGGTTGGCCAAAATTCCCATGAATGTTAAACCGGGTAAACGGTCCTTATTAGTCGTTTAATAACATGTATTATGAACATGTAAGTTATAGATAAGTATAAAAGTGATTGTGCATAATAAGGGGAAGATTTAATCTTAAAGGTTTAAATCTTCTAAACGGGTCAAAAGAATTATGCGCATAGCTTAAGTATTAGCCGCATAATCCATTAAAGTTACGAACCCGAACTAAAGATTTTGAGTTAAACATACCGATGTATGCTTAATGATTATTCAGAAACAAGTTTGTGGTTTTTAAACATGAACGGGTCAAAAAGATTGATAATTGAATTTTAAGTCGTTTGCTTAAAAATCAGCTCTTGATGTGACTTGATGGGATGAACGGGTCCGTAATTGAATTACGGTCGCATAGAAACAAGAATCACGTAAAATGGATAAGTAGATCAAAAGTTATGAAAGTTTTCAGTTTGTAAGATGTTGAAAACATAGCTGAGCAAGAAATGCAGTAACAAGAACAAATTTTCTGTCGAATATAGGTTGTCACGCTACGCGACAACGAATGGACATTATTGTCGCGTCACGCGACGTGCGTCGCGGCCCGCGAAGAGGGAAGCCCCCACCTGTCGCGCCCCGCGAGGGCGTGATAAGCTAGCAAAAGTCTTCTTTTTCTTGTTCGTTGGCATACGGACTTGATTATACGTGTTATAAAATAAGAAGTACTAACCCATTTCATAATCTATGAAATGCAGATTTATCTTGGAGCTCCGGATGACGATCAAGCGCAACGAAGAACCGAACACCATTGAGATAAAAGCTTCCGCACGTTGTCTTGTCGTCATTTTAAAACGACGAACTTATTTACACTACATTGTATCATTTTAAATTTGTAAAAGTTTTAATAAACCCGTATTTTTTAATGTAATTGTAACCGTAATTACATGATTATGTTTGTAAACTATACGAAAGTCGTAAAATAATAGTAAGGGTCTTACAAGTTGGTAATCAGAGCCCAAGGTTGAAGGGTAAAGTTTTTGGTTCGAGGCTTGATCGCAAATCTGGTAAGTACATGTATATTAGTGATTTGGTATAAGTTAAAATGTTGTGAACAACACATAGGGTTATCATGTGATACACGTTACCTTAATTAAATGATAAATATAGTTGACGAATTACGCGCATTGACGCGTATAATAGAAAAGCCTTGTATTATAATACGGGCGATTATTGAAGTTGATATTACTAACTCTTGTAAATGTTTTAATTGAAGGACACTCGCATCTGAAGATAGCGAGAGTTTAACAAATTGCGGATTTGACGAAGGAACGGTCCAAAGTATGACAAGTAGAGTATGCTCACCAAGGACCTAAATCGCGTAACGATTGCGAATAAGTTAATGGCAAGGAGAGCCCGTTAGAGCAAGCATTATCAGGTGCACGTTCTAAATTATTACGTGAATAGTAATATGCAACAAATACGTAGAGATTGAAAGTTTTATTATGTAGATTAAAAACTTGGAAAACCCGAATAAAAAACCTATCCGGGATATTGTTTCGAAGAGAAACAAATAGTGGCATTACTTACATGGGGTGTAATATGAAAATTATAAAAAAGGTCATGTATACCAGGTATTGATCGCTTACTCTGGCCAAGTAAGTTGTGAGCACGTGGTACCATGAACTTTTTATGATGGACATACTTACATCCGATGTAGTAAGGACAGGGTAAATGGGATAAATCAAAAGTACCCAAATGAATCAAATAAGCAAAATACTTGAAAATAATGTAAACGCAAGCCGGGTGACGGAAGCGTATTACATTAGAATAATGAGCCCGAGAGAAGGGACGAAAGAGCCATGGTTGATAAAATGGGCAAGTAAAACCAAAGTATAGATGATCTGCCAGATCATAAAAGCGAAGGTATTGCCCACACGAAAAAGATAATCAAAGTTGTTAACTTTGGTCGTAGTAAAGCAAGGATGACGATGATAATCGTCATTCATAATCTATAAGGCCGTCAAGGATGGTCACATAAAGAATAAAAGACATGGTCGAATGAAAGCGATGGATTTCTCTAAGACCACCAAATAAATCAAAGCGAAGTCTTAATGCATACCGGAAGGGTTGCAATAATAACGACTTCAGTAATACACCCGGTTGATGAGTAAGGATTTAAACACATGCGTAGACCGTGAAGTGGGAACTCGAAAGGAAAGTCAAAAGACTCGGGTTTCGAGTCATGACTAAAAGATGATAAGATGATGCAGATAGAAATTTTGAAAAATTACGTTCAACTATTTTAAAGTTGAACGGGTCGAACAAAGAATGAGGCTTGACACTTATAAGTGTCGAAGTTCACACGAATAAGTCAAACGAGTTAAATAAAGGATGACGCTTGCTAATGCAAGTAAGCGCGAACTGAATAAATAAGAGCGCGAAATATTAATAAACCTATGTAAAGGGTCATTGGAGTTAAGAACATTAAGATAAAAGAACCCGAGTAATGGGCTGTAAAGAAGTATAAGTATGAACCGGGAAACGGTAAACGTAGAGCAAACCGACGTATATATGACGTGAAGAGTCATAAAGTCAAAAGATTAGTCCGAAATGGGTTATGAATGAAGCCTTAGACTACGGTCAAGGTCAACTAAAGTTCAAAAGTAAAAACAAATGATTCCAAACAAACAAGGGATGTCTTAGGTACATTTGCATAAAGACACAAATAAAAGATGATCTACGAGATCATCATAAACTACAGGATTATAAGTAGTGTTAAAGTCTACGGACCAAAATAACTCATGAGTCATAAATAGAAGGAAACGAACTTTTGGGTCTCACCTTAAAAAGGGGGAAATCTAAAAAATTAGCCTATGAGACTAAGTGAAAGAACCTATGGGTCAATAGCGTAAAATGAGGGAACTGATTATGATTCCCCGTCTAAAACGAGAACGGAAAAAGAATAAATTATGGGTTGACAATTTCCTTAACATGAGTAATTGACATAGTCAAAGGGAAAAGCGTTAAACTAAAATTTAGTATTAGTAAGAAACAACGCTTTAACAAATATGAATATTATGAGATGAATTCGGAAAGTGATTAATATCAAAGAATAAAGATCTTAACACTGACAGGTGCAAGGCGATACATTCGAGAGAAAGATTTACGGTATTGAAAAGTCGACATAAACGTAAACAAGACGTGATGTGGTCACGGTCACAAAAAAAGGTGATACATAATATAACCACGTCATAACGTGAGTTACGAGATATGAAATCAGAAAACACGCAAAGGGGAGGGTTGGCAATAGAATACCCAGGTGACAGGGTATGAAGTGACGGCGACTAACAAGTCTAACCGCCAAAATAGATAATTAATAAGGATAACGGACACGAGCTGAAAGTAACGGCCCGCGAGGCCTTACACATGAAAGACGTAAGCGTCAATATAAATGGAAACATTAGATCGAAAGGAATGAATGAATGCCTTGTAAACGAAACTAAGTTCGTTTAGTCTAAATTAAAGGAACTACGTATATAAGGTTTCGGGGATGAAACCTCTTTAAGGGGGGGGGGGGCATGTAACACCCCGAAAACGGGTTTGGTAATCAAACCACGTTAATACTAAAGACGGGTAAGATACCGTTAGTGGTAAAATTTAACCCAGTGAATATTAGGAATTAAACAAATAATCCTAATATTAATTAAAAGGGAAAATAAATACTTTGAGAAAACAAAATATAAGGAGCCCGAGTTGACGGGACTTAAAATAAACTGAGTCATGCCCGAAAATATAAACCCTTATATTATAAGTTTAATGTCGGATATAAATGAAATGGAAATAACTAGGAATAAATAACCTAGTTAATCACAAGTCTTGTAGTAATGAGAAACTTGACTAAAACACCCTAAATAAAACTTGGGAAAAAGTTTAGGGGCCAAAGTGGGACAAGTGCAAACTAAGTTTAATAGAACAAAAATTAAAACACCAAAACACACACTTTGTTCAAGGAGAACTCCTTGTTCAAACCCTAACAAGTCCAAATCCAAGAAATTGAAAGGCTAAATCAGTCCCAAATCGAAATCCAAGCTTATATTAGTGAGATCACCTAAGTGAAGGGATCACAAGGTATGTCAAATCTCATCTTTTGATTATGTCTTGAATTTTGGTGAAAACATAAAATCGAAAGATTAAGCTTGCATGACCAATGTTTGAATGAAATTGGGGATGAAATCATGTCTAGGAGTAAACCCTAGTCAATAGCTTGTTAAATTGGTGTTCAAAATATGAATTTCCATGATTATCCATTTATGTGTTAAATGGGTTTTGTAGAAACATGTTAAACACTAGGATTTTGATAGTTATTCTAGTGTAATTTGAGTTCCATGAAGTAAATTCAGATTTGATGATGCTAAATTCGTGTAATGTGATGTTTTTAGGGTTTTTGATGGCTAAAAATAGTGCTATAATGTCATAAACATGTTTTGATTGAAAGCTGAATTCAAACAGCTTCTGATCAGAATTTACAGCCGACTTGTATTGGCTGTAACGTGGACAAAATGTGACAAAAACATGTGTTTCTTGACTCTAAAATGTAATTCCAGGAAATATCGTTAAAACCCCACTGGAATTGCATTTTTTTCGACGAAAATTGAATGTGTTGTGAATTTTTCGGTATCGAAGGTTCAGGCTGCGTTTTCTGGCAGAATTTGCAGCCCATTCCGAATGTCATAACTCAATTTACGAATTGATTTATGATCTCAAATTTTTACTGTAGGTAGCTTCAGGTAATTCCAAAAACCTCCAATTGGAATTTCGTCAATAAGATAAACGAGTAATTTTAAATGAAATTTTTCGTAAGGTGCAGTCAGAAGTGACGAATCTGATTGCAGCTTAGTAAATGAATTTTTACGAATTTTTGGTAAAGAGTTAGATCTTGAAATTTTAACACAAGGCCTAACCCTCCGAGAGGTACGTCACATAAAAATCATAATTTTTGAAGACTTGTAAACAGGTTAAACAGGTCACCAAAAACAGCCTATTTTTTGGTGATATGAACTTGCCTAATTGATGTTAATCTTGGCTAAATGACAAGTAATAAACTAGTTGTTGAATATATGCATGCTTTGATTAATAAGTGTGCAAAAAAAAAAGGGTCCATAGGGTGATGGCCATTGTATAGAATGACCAATCTAACCATCTTATGGATGTTATGATATAGTTTGACTCTAAACAAGCTAGGTGGGGGCTTGGAGAGGAACGGGTCAAACAGATCATGGGTGCGAAGAATGTTTGCGCGGACGCGAGTTAAGTAAATCTTACACCCTTTTATTTTAGAATGCGTAATGATTATAAAGGTTATGAAAATGATAAGCTAATATTTGAAATGTGATGTTCCGACGTAAACTGAAACGGGTCGGAATAAGCGAAAGTGATGAAAACCATAATGGATGGTAAAAAGGGGTAAAACGGTAATTAAGTCAAGGGATGACGAACAAACAACAAGTTTTTGAGATGTTACCTTATGGAGTAACTTATAATGAGAAAAAGTGATAAAATGGTAAATTAGTCACGTGTTGACAAAACTATGTTTAAGTTCAAAAGATACCCTATGGCATAAGCCAAGATGGGTTAAATATGTAAGAAAAATATTTAAAGAAATATGACATTATGATGAGAATCCGAGGAGGGCCAATTGAGCGAAATGGTAAATAAATACCATCCTCCTACAATTAGGCTAAATGGGTCAAATGGTAAAGTTAACACCATTTGACAATAACGACTAACAAACGCTTGTCAAGTGTTATGCTCATAGGGATGAATAGTGTATGGAAATTTGCGTCGCTATCAAGAAGCGATTTATTAAAGAAAGGTATTTTTAAACGGGTTAATACTTGACCCGAGCCAAGTACGTATACGTAAGATTATGGCTAAAATGCGAGATTTTGGTCAAATATATTGTTGATAGTCCTTCGTCGTAAAAGAAAAACGGAGGTTATCCAAAATTCCCATGAAAATTAAACCGGGTAAACGGTCCTTATTAGTCATTTCAGAACATGTATTATGAACATGTAAGTTATAGATAAGTATAAAAGTGATTGTGCATAATAAGGGGAAAGATTTAATCTTAAAGGTTTAAATCTTCTAAACGGGTCAAAAGAATTATGCGCATAGCTTAAGTATTCGCCGCATAATCCATTAAAGTTACGAACCCGAACTAAAGATTTTGAGTGAAACATACCGATGTATGCTTAATGATTATTCAGAAACAAGTTTGTGGTTTTTAAACATGAACGGGTTAAAAAGATTGATAATTGAATTTTAAGTCGTTTGCTTAAAAATCAGCTCTTGATGTGACCTGATGGGATAAACGGGTCCGTAATTGAATTACGGTCGCATAGAAACAAGAATCACGTAAAACAGATAAGTAGATCAAAAGTTATGAAAGTTTTCAGTTTGTAAGATGTTGAAAACATAGCTGAGCAAGAAATGCAGTAACAAGAACAAATTTTATGTAGAATATAGGTTGTCGCGCTACGCGAAAACGAATGGACATTATTGTCGCGTCACGTGACGTGCGTCGCGGCCCGCGAAGAGGGAAACCCCCACCTGTCGTGCCCCGCGAGGGCGTGATAAGCTGGAAAAAGTCTTTTTTTTCTTGTTCGTTGGCATACGGACTTGATTATACGTGTTATAAACTAAGAAGTACTAACCCATTTCATAATCTATGAAATGCAGATTTATCTTGGAGCTCCAGATGACGATCAAGCGCAACGAAGAACCGAACACCATTGAGATAAAAGCTTCCGCAGGTTGTCTTGTCGTCATTTTAAAACGACGAACTTATTTACACTACATTGTATTATTTTAAATTTGCAAAAGTTTTAATAAACCCTTATTTTTTTAATGTAATTGTAACCGTAATTACATGATTATGTTCGTAAACTATACGAAAATCGTAAAATAACAGTAAGGGTCTTACAGCCGACATGCATTATGGAATCCTAAATCAATCGGGTGTACACACGAGACAGAATTCCAATGACTGAGTCGGGCAGAGCCGACATGCACTACGAAATCCTAAATCAATCGTGTTGGGTAATAGCATGGTTATAGTACTTCCAACGAGGCAAACCTTCGCTTTAAAGTGGGTATTATACCCGAGTATAGTAATTGCCTACAGAAGTTGAGAGAGAATTAAAAGTTTTGAACGATTTGAAATGAAGCTGTCGACTTTTATTTATAGGCCAGATTTAAGGTAGCTCGCGGCCCACGACAAAGAAGGCTAAGGCCTTCGCGGCCCACGACAAGACGCGTGTCGCGTATAGGCTTGGTCGCGCCCCGTGAGATAAAGAAGATGTTTGAAATTTTTTGAAATATGATCGGTTAAGAGTGTTTTATAGGCGGTTTAGGTTAACCAGCGAAATTATTAATTTCACTGGACAATTAATTCCGCCACCACTTATGGTTCACAACCCATTTTCAAAATCAAATTTAAATACGCTCATGAATTTCAAACATTCTCGAAAAACATGCCCATTTCATATTAAAATAATAAAAATTAGGAAATATTCATAAACTAGATAAAATTTGGGCAATTTTGACTCCGAACTTCATTTTTCAAATCAGGGAGGTTCCATTTTTGCTGATTTCTCGTTCCTTTTGACGCTTGTCAACTTACCTGCTGAAGATCACATTGTCAACACTTGTCAAATCTTTAATTATTCTTTTAAATGAATCAAGGCACAAGAAAAACTGTCAGTATGTTTGTCCGCTTAAATCCATGCATCCTTCTTTCAACATGCCTTCGATGAGCGCGTGTATCATGTTTTTGGTAATATTGACAAGAATTCTATGGCCCCCACACAAGATATTGAAAATAGAATCATTACGGCTGTGAGTCCCACATCAGGACATACCCCCGCGATCAAGGTATGCACAAAGGTTCCTCAAAACAGGTGAATATATTGGATTCATTCGTTTTTCTTTTCACCGTTAGAAGTTGGTGACCAGGTCAGTACTTTCGTACAGCAGAGATCCCAAAAACTACCGAGGGCGGAAACAGATACCAGAATTGGTACGATTTGTTCATTTTTGCGCATTTGAATGACTTTCTATGAAAGCTTCTTCAATTTAGGGATTTGGCCATTTTTTTCTCTTTTCTTGAAAAGATATCATAGCGTCTAGGTCAGCATGTATCTGGATGCAGCAGAAGAACAACTATGATATCCCCGAATGAAAAACCAATATAAAGACCCGAAATCTCAAACTTTTGCAATCTGTCAACGCAAGATTCAAGACCATTAAGCCATATGCCGCAACGTGTTACTCACAATGATGCGTAATGCCTGAGGAAAGCGAGAATCCTTGTGTAGATGTGATGTTTTGCAAACTAATAGCAGTTTACTCGTTGGTATTGCTGAATCTACCGACACGTCGTTGCTTGGTACCCCGATTCCTTTTGTTTTATGTTTTTCAAGAAATGACAAAGTGTTAGCAATTTTCTATCATTTCTTCTAACAAGAGTCAGACACAAGCATCTAATTTGATTTTCTGGAATATCCCCCCTAAAATCTTTATTTTCGAAAGTCCATTGCCTGAAAATGAAATTTTAATGATCAGAAAATCTTTTTGGTGGGCAACGTTTTACGATACTTGTTTTACTTTTAAGAAACGTTTTTTTTTAATATGGACAAAAGATAGATTGTATAACAAACGATTTTAGACAACAAGATTCATTTCCACTCAAGGAAATTAACCATTTCCAACCAGGTTACCAGCTGGTTGAATCGGGTTTTATCAAAGGCTTTCGTGAATATGTCGGCCCGTTGCTGTGTTGTATCTACTGGCACCACTTGAATATATCCTTTCTTGTATGCATCTCGAATTGCATGAATACGAATCTCGATATGCTTTGTTCTTGAGTGGTGGATGGGATTCTTCACAATTCCTAGACATGCCTCGTTGTCGATGAATATAGGAGTCTTTATGATGTTGATTCCATAATCCAACAACTGATTTTGTATCCACATAACTTGTGAACAGCAACTGTAGGCCGCAGTGTACTCAGCTTGAGCAGTGGAGGTGGACACAGTCATCTGCTTCTTGCTTTGACAAGAGATTAGACGATTTCCCAAGAATTGTCATCCTCCTGATACAGACCTGCGATCAACTTTACAACCTGCATGATCACTGTCAGAGTAAGCAATAAGATCAAAATTACTATCTTTAGGATACCAAAGACCTAGTTTCGGAGTTCCTTTTAGATAGCGGATGATACGCTTCGCAGCGTTTCGTTTGATTTTTTAGGATTTGTCTGAAATCGAGCACAGAGACAGACGGCCCACATAATGTCAGGCCTGCTTGCAGTTAAGTACATCAGAGATCCTATCATGGAGCGGTAGAAGGACTTATTCACTGGTTTTCCTTGAGGATCTAGAATAAGCTCCATCTATGAGGCGAACAGAGTACTTGCAACTTTGCAGTCGTTCATGTTGTACTTTGCGAGGATATCCCGAATGTACTTAGCCTGATGAATAAGAATGCCGTCCTCCTTTTGCTTCACCTCTAATCCTAAGAAGAACGTGAGTTCTCCCATCATGCTCATTTCGAATTTTGCCTTCATAACAGTCTTGAATTCCTTACACAGCTCCTCATTTGTTGACCCGAAGATGATATCGTACACATAAATCTAGACCAGCATTACATCTTCTCCGATTCGTTTAGTGAAGAGAGTCATGTCGATTTTTCCTCTGGTGTACCCACATTTCAGAAGATAAGTTGACAAAGTCTCGTACCAAGCACGTGGAGCTTGGTGGAAGACCATACAGGGCTTTGTCCAACTTGTAGTAGCGACTTGGAAAATGAGGATCTTCGAATCCCGGAGGCTGACAAACGTAGACTTCTTCCTTTACCTTGCCATACAAAAAAGCGCTCTTCACGTCCATCTGGAAAACTTTGAAATTCTTGAATGATGCGTACGACAAGAATATTCTGATTGCCTCCAGTCTTGCAACTGGAGCAAAAACTTCTTCATAATCAATTCCTTCCTCTTGACGAAAACCTTGAACTACCAATCTAGCCTTGTTCTTGAAAACTACTCCGCGATCATCCATTTTGTTGCGAAAAAACCTATTTTGTGCCAATTGTAAACTTTCCATCAGGTAAATCAACTAGCTCCCAAACTTTCAGTTTGCCAAATTGAGATAGTTCTTCCTGCATGGCTTGTACCCAACTGGATTCTTGAATAGCTTCTTCGATATCATGAGGCACAGATTGCGAGAGAAAAGCGGCATAGAGCCCTTTGTTGATGTTCGATGACTGACCACGTGTATGCACTCCATCTTCTACTGCACCTATGACATTCTCAAGAGGATGATTGCGATTTGTCTTGTATCCTGCATTTGTGTGGGTTTCAATTTGCTGCGGAAGATTGGTGAAATGTTCGTCAACGTAGATCACTGGAGGATCATCTTCCTGAGTTGGTTCATCCACATTCACCTGTGAAGAAGAAGCACCGTCTTGTGAAGTGTTCTCAGGCGAAGTGTCACCATTTACTTCATCCATGGAGAGAAGTGGATCAGCTGAGAATGGAGAGAAACAGGTGGTGAAAGGAGTTAAACTAATATCTGAATAATCAAACAGAGGTTCAACTTGAGCAGCTTCTGTAGGTTCGGCTTCTGGAACATCTTCTGGAATTTCGAAGGTATTGAAAATCACACCCACATCGTAAAACCAATCGGGAGTACTTCCAGTGTTAGTGTAGTTTCCTTCTTGGAAGTCAATGTAATAAGATTCAATCACCATCTTTGTTCGTTTGTTGTAGACTCTATAAGCTTTCTGAGTTGATGAATACCCCATGAAGTAGCCGATATCACCCACTGCTTCGAACTTGATAAGATTCTCTTGAGTGTTTAGAAGAGTGAAAGAACACCCGAATGGCCTGAAGAAATCAATAAGAGCCTCTCTTTTGAAAAGAAGTTCATATGCAATCTTTTCGTGAGGTTTGACGATGAGAACCCTGTTCAAAACATAGCATGCTGTATTGACCGCTTCCGCCCAAAAGATGATTGGAAGCTTTGAATCTACCAACATACTTCTCGCAACTTCGATCAAAGTTCTGTTCTTTCGTTCCGCGACTCCATTTTGTTGAGGAGTTCTGGTCGCACTATATTGAAGATGAATTCCTTTTTCTGCACAAAAGGATATGAAGGTTTGATTCTTGAATTCGGAACCATTATCGCTTCTGATCGACTTCACTTTCAATCTGGTCATCTTTTCAATCAAGGGTATAAATGACTTGAGGATATCAGTCGTCTCACTTTTGGCTTATAGAAAGTAAACCCATGATCATATGTAATCACCAAACAGTAAGAACTTTTAGCAAGACTCTTAACACTTATTAGACCAAAAAGATCCATATGCATCAATTATAGAGGTGCAGTAATCGTATTCACTGCTTTGGGCTTGTGCGATTTCTTGTGTTTCTTTCCTTGGGCGCATGCTATACATTTTTCAGAAAAAGGAAATTCTTTTATTGGAAGACCTCTTACTAAGTTTAACTTAGAGAGTTTGTTCATATTTTTGAAATTCATATGCCCCAATCGTCTGTGCCAAAGCAGTGATTCCGATTCTGAAGCCTTTGAGATTAAACACGTCAAGTTATGATTTGTCTTGGCATTTTTCATGTTGAGCACATATGTGTTGTTTTATCGTGGAGCTGTAAGCATGATCATTTCAGCAGGAACGACATATTCGGGCTTGAGAAATAGACATTCCACGTCGTTGAAAAGCACTGATATTCCTTTATCACAACCTTGAGTTACACTCATAAGATTGTAGCACAATTCAGGAACATAGTTGATGTTTTCTAACGTAAGTGCTTCAGATACAACATATTCTACACCAACGATTTTCCCTCCCTTCTCATCTCCAGCGAATGACACGAAATCGCCATCAATAAAATGAAATTTTTTCAGAAGCTCCTTTAAGCCTGTCATATGCCTTGAGCATCCGCTGTCGACGTGCCAGATATATTCCATGAGAATCTGAAGCCATTTCTGGAGTTTATTCTGAAATACAAATATATACACAGATTAGTTTGGTTTGGGAACCCAGATTTGCTTTACCTTAGATCTATCGTGGTTTTGTCTCACGATATCCTCTTTTTGTTTCCAAAAACAAGCAATTGAATTAACCATATTTTTGACAGATTTCTTAAGGTAGTCAAGCTGATCTATGAAATTTTAACAAAATTATATTCTGGTTTAGAAAAATTCTTGTTTTTACAATGTTTCGCTGTATGTCCTAAATGACCACAGTGAAAACATCGTTTGCGTGTGGGCTTTTTGGTGTTAGAAGATGATGCATGTGATGAGTGTCTTGAGCTGTTTGAAGAGTCTTTTGATGCGGTGTATCTTAAACTCTCAGCTTTCTTCATTTTCTTGTCAATGCTGCTTTCATCTTCTGAGCAGTCTTCATCATTGTCGGAATCTGATGAAATTTCTGAGGTTTGATCTTCACTTGAATTTTCTGAATTTTGATCTTCACTTGAATTTTCTGAATTTTGATCTTCACTTGCTTCGTCACTTGAATCTTAGGAGCTTTAATCTTCTGTTGTTTGATCTTCACTTGACTTTTCTGATTCTTGATCTTCATCAGAACTTGAAGTTTCTTCTTCCTTTTCTGAGGCAGAAAAGCTTGAATCTTCTTTGCTGCTTTCTTCAGTGACTTCCTGCTCTGAATTTGTCAAACCTGTTCGAGATGGAATAAATTCTGGAATTTCCTCGGTGAGGAATTTTCCAAAACTATTCTTTTTCAATTCTGGCACAAATATAGGAGATTCAAACACATTTTTATCATCACAAAATGCAGAATTTAAATCATGACATTCAAACACAGCATGTTCACGATCACGGGTCTTAAATGTAGGCACATGGCCCTTACAGTCATCCAAAGAGTTAAATTTAGGCACACGGCCATTACAGTCATCCATCTTAATTAAATTATTACATTCATCCCGAATATTGTTTTTCTTAGCACAGTTCCAGGCGAACCAGTTAACAGTGGAATAACTGTCGCCTGAATAGCCTATTCCTATTTTTGAACCACCGCAGTCTCCATCCTCATCGCACTCATCTTCTTTACACACAACTGGATCTGCGTTACTTTTAGGAATATTAGCGGTTGTTTCATTTTTAAAAGAATCATTTTGATCAATAGGAGCCTTTTCATCAATCAAATCGTGTCGGGATGAGGAGTTGGCATAGGCACATAGTTTTTGCTATGTGGTGGAAAGAAAAGTTTTCCTTCATTTCCTTGCCTATCCTTATACCCGATCCCATCTTTTACATGCGTCGGTCATTGGCAGTTTTTTATGTCAGTAAAGGCCTTTTGACTAACATTCCATTTGTCTATTATAATTTGTAATTTATTATTTTCGTTCAAAGATTTTTCTAGTCTTTCTGTTAAATCATTATTAATAAAATCTTTTCTAAAAACAAATTCTTTTAGAGTTTGCATTTCAGCTAAAGTTGAATTCAACTTTCTCTGATATGCGGCCTCATTTTGTTTAAGTTCTTTATTAAATTTTAAAGCTTTGTCTTTTTCCCTCATAAATTCAAGATTAAGATACATATAGTGTGCCACGAGGTCTACGCATGATTGTGTGCATAACTTCACTTTAAATCCATGTGGAAAGCTATTTACCAAGTCCTTGTAAGCCTTTTCCTTTGATGATTCAATTTTCATAGCTGCAGCTGAGGCTTTTGCCTTCTCTTTCTTCTCATCAGATGATTCTTTCAGAACCTGCTCCTTGGGCTTTTCAGCTTCTTCAGGATTCTTGTCTTTCTCAGGCTCTTAGGAGGTGAGAATGCTTTTCAGACCCTTGTCAGCAATGTTATCTCCTTTTGGGATTCCAGCATCCTGTTTCTCAACCTGTTTTGATGATGACCCACTTGAGATCTTTGCCATGAGGGCTTTGTTGACTTGTTCCTTAGCTTCAGTAATTTCTTCACCCCAATCGTAATCTTCAACAACTAGGGATTTTGGTGTGTTAGGAGCAGCATTGTTTTTGTTTTCTTCAATAGCGATTTGTTTTATAGCAGGAGCAGCTTCAGTGTTTCCCTTCTTCAACAAAAGACAGTCTCGCTTGAAGTGACCCAAATTATTGCAGTTGTAACATCTCAGCTTGGATTTGTCAAAACCAGCTTTTCCAAGAGCTAGACGCTTCCCAGTCTTGTCCTGAAACTTCTTTAACCTTAGAGTGATCATAGCCATCTTCCATTTCAAATCCATCTCCTCCATGTCATCTGGATCAACCTGATACATGTCTTCAGCAGTGAACATCTCCTTCTTGAGTTCTCCCGACATTAAAGCTTCATAGCTACTCAGAAACATGTTAAAAAGTGCCACGTTTTCAGTTGACACTTTCAAAGCTTGAGTATCCCCAACCACGACAGTCTTATCACTAGAGTGTGGAGCCTTTGATGCGCTTGCAGAAGCGTTAAAGTAGGTCGTGTTGGAAGCTTGTTGATAAACACCTCCTGAAGCAAGAAGTGCCACATTCTTCAGTCCAGCAGAAGTCTAAGCGGACTTTGGGGTGTAACCAGCTGTATTCATCTCACGTTTATTGACATCCATTTCAAAAGCCCTCGAAGTGTTGATTAAATCAGACAGAGTGACAAGATTTGGGTTGTTGAGGAAATCCTTTTTGATCATCACGCATTGCAGCCTCCATTCCTTTGGAAGCGAGTCCAAAAGCTTCTTTATGGCACCACGGTTAGTGACAAGATTTCCTGCCTTCTTCATCTTGGTCATCATATTCAGAAAGCGACTGATATGATTGGAAAGACTTTCTCCACGAACTCCACAAAACATGGCGTATTGCTTCTGCACCATGTCTCTTTTGCTCTCAATGAGCTCTTCGTTTCCCTCGTAATATTCGATCAAAGCGAGCCAGAGTTGATTTGCAGTTCTGTATTCTTCAAACATGTTGCAGTCATCAGTTGACATAGCCATGGTTAAGGCAGCATGTGCACGACGGTCGCGTTGGATTAGGGATTTGTCTTCATCAGTATAGGTTGTGGGGTCGTTGTTATTGACTATCACATCTCCTCGAACCACCGTTGGAACGTGGGGTCCAGCGGTGACAGAGAGCCACATATTGTAGTCAGTGTATTGGAAGAACGATTGGATACGAGTCTTCCAAGTACTGAAATCGTCTACTCCTTTCAACTTTGGTGGTCTTGTGGTGGTTCCAGTCTCAAGTTCAGCTTGAGCAATTAGACTTAGTTGATTCAAAGACATTTTGACTAGTTTTTGACTTAAGAATGCTGATCAAAAGCTAATTTCGCTGACATGCTGAATGTTGAACAATTTCACCGGTGATGTAGTTAACTTCGCCGGAAAGCTGACTGAATTTTGTGAATCAAGACAATTTCTCCGACAATCTTCGTTGATCAAATATCTTCGCCGGAACGAGGAGAAGTCCTGCATTAGCGAAGAAAGCTAATTCTGCTGAGACAATAGACAAACGCGTTAGTTTGGCTAATTTCGCCGGACACCGTGATAAAAACACTGTGGTTCTTTATCACTGTTCTCGAAGTCGCCTTCGATAAATTCGCTTCAGGGTCAATGACACTATTTCGTCGGAAATTAACAAGTTCGCTCGTGTTTTAATCGACGAAATTGTTAATTATGCGATATTCAAGATAATTTCGCTATATACAAAATAAAATCGTTGTCTTCAAGTTTATCTATGCTGACCAGAAGGTTTAACACGAACTAAAACCCTCTAATCACCCAAAAACGACTCAAAAACCATGTTTCTTTGCATCAAAATGTCCAAAATGACTCCCTAATCACTGATTAACAACAACCTATCAATTAAACACACCAAATCAATCAATTTTAAGTCCAAAATTTTGAAAAACTTGAAACTTTTGAAAAAACCTTCAAAACTTGAAGAATCTTAACAAAAACACAACAACCAAGAGCACTAAGGCTCTGATACCAAATTGTAGATCCCAATATCAATCCGGATCACAGTGGTTGATTGTTTTAGTCCAAAACACCTATTGATTAAGTGTTTGCACTATGAAAAAGTTAAAGAAAAATCATAGAATGAAGATGAAGCTAATGGTATGATGAATACAACAAGTGTTGTATTGAATCCAAACAATGAAATAAACAATAAAGCACCCGAAGATCTGATTAAGCACTATCAAAAATTGATAAAATGTAAACAACACAAGTTTTCATCAAGAGTGGCCAAAAGCTTAGCTAGGGCACCATTACATGAGTTTATATAGGATCTGACTTGCCAGCATAATTATTGTTAGGCCCTTGAAGGTTTATGGATTAGTAGGAATTATAGATAATGGATGAAGTTTCTAGAAGGGGATATTAGAGTGGGCTTTGGGGGAATTATGGGCCTAGGGTTTTGGGGGAAACCCCTCCCTATAAATAGTTAATGGAAATTAGGGGTTAGGTTGGTTGGTTCCTTGTTTTAGAAACTTATATTAGACGAGCTCCTTTTATGCAAGTTTAAGCATTGAATCAATTGAATCATTCAAATCTTCAAATCTTCATCTTCTTGTTCTTGATTATTTCTTGAAGATCATCAAGTTTGGATTCCGCCCATCATTGTTGATCGTTTGATATCGTCGTTTGATCCGGATTTTCGGGACTTACAATTATAATTATGCTGGCATCTTAATTACACCATGTCAGATTTGCTACTTTCAAGCTATTACAAAACTAGCCCCTAGACTTCAATAAAGCTACAAACTATAACAAAACTAATCCAGTGCAAGTATCAACGATCTCACAAAGCTCTAACAAAATAGCCATGAATCCTTGTAAATAGTTTGGCTTCTAAAAACATTGCTTTGATAAAAAGGTTTGTAGTATATGCAAAAATATACTTTGGTTTTGAAATAATCGGATAAGTAGTATATCAAAATATACTTTAGTTTTGAAATAGTTAAATAGATAGTTTATCAAAATATACTTTGGTTACTGAAATAATAGATTTGGTAGTATATCACAAGTATACTTTGGTTTAAGAATGAAAGCATCGGTAGTATATCAAATTATACTTTGGTTTGAAAGTAGCATATCAAACTATGCTTTGGTTTGAAAATAGCATATCAACTATGCTTTGGTAGTATATCAAAATATACTTTAGTTTGTGAAACAACAAAGTCGGTAGTATATCAAACTATACTTTGGTTTTGTAAATAGCATATCAAACTATGCTTTGGTAAACAATATTACATTGGGAGCATATCAAATTATGCTTTGGAAGTATATTAAATATACTTAAGTTGTGATTTGGTAGTATATCAAACTATACTTTAGTAAAACAATATCACGTTAGTAGCATATCAAAACATGCTTTAGTAGTATATCGAAATATACCTTAATCGTGATTTGGTAGTATATCAAACTATACTTTAGTAAACAATAGCATATCATACTATGTTTTGGTTTTGGAAACAACATAAGATAAGTTTTTATGGCTTAATTGGAAAACATTTGCAGTCTATACATTTGTTAATATAATATCACGTTGGCAGTATATCGAAATATGCCTTAGTGGTATACCGAAATATACCATAGATCGTGATTTGGCAATACATTCAAACCTTAGTGTATCAAACTACACCTTGGTGCCTATAGATTTACCACGAAGGCAAAATCTATTTAGTTTAAACTTTGGTTTCTGACATTCCATACAACAGGAATGGGGTGTTAACCTATAGCACTATATCGTACTACCAATCGGCTTGATCATAGTTAATGAATGTATAAGTAACAATACAAACCAACAAATAGTCTTACAAACTTTGAAAATCAGTATTTAAGCCATAGATAATCGTTCAATTCGTCAAAAGATAAGTACTATGCATGTGAAAACATATAGCTTGAAATCATGAAAATAACGAATAGGCACATACGAATCACCCCAAAAAATTTGAAATCGGTAAAAGAGGGGACTATGTACTCACTTGAGATTGCAAGTATCCTTGATTAAGTGACCTAACAAAGCTCGTGAAATCAAGGAATCAAGTGGCACCTAGTATGGAATCACTATGTTAATAATCGGGACCTAAATCGGGAGATCGGGTAGAATGAGGTCTTGTAAACTAAATGAGTGTTGGAACTCATATCATATGGTTTAACAAAGCCTACATTCTGATTTGGAACCTATCCTAAGTGCTTATGACCCGTTAAGGTAGTTTACGCTACTTTAACGCGTCATTTGAGCAAAAGCGCGTTCGGAGGGTCTAACTAGTCCTATGATAAGTCTTATATTCCTTTACATGTTTAATAATGTTGCATAATCAGTTTAAGTGTCAAAAACCTGGTTACATATGATTAAATTAAAATTATGCACAAAAAGGACATTTTGGTCATTTTACTAAGGTATATAAACTACCTATCATACAACTAACTAAACGAAGTGACCATAAGGTATAACCTCGGAAGGTTATTCCCTATACAACTATGGCCATCAAATAGGTTTGGTAGACGGTATGTCCTTTCTATATGTTAGTTTATTTATTTTTTGAAATTTTTATTTCAAACGTTTTAGAGACGATATGTCCTTTCTATTGATTAGTTTATTTATTTTTTGTAAATTTTTATTTCAAACATTTTAGAGACGATATTTCCTTTCTATAAATTAGTTTATTTATTTTTTATAAATTTTTATTTCAAACATTTTAGAGACGATATGTCCTTTCTAAATGTTAGTTTATTTCTTTTTTAAAACTTTTATTTCAAACATTTTAGAGACGACATGTCGTCTCTATAGGTTTAAATATATATTTTTTTAGTTAAAAAACAAAAATAAATTAATAAACTTAATTGGGTTTATAGGGACGACATGTCGTCTCTATATGCGAATAACATTTTTTGTATTTTTAATTATTTATTAATCAAAACTAAAAAAACAAAACAAAATTATGTTTTCCTATAGAGATAATATGTCCTTTCTGTAGGTTAGTTTATTTATTTTTTAGAATTTTTATTTCAAACATTTTAGAGACGATATGTCCTTTCTATAGGTTAGTTTATTTATTTTTTTAAATTTGTATTTCAAACATTTTAGAGACGACATGTCGTCTCTATAAGCTAAACTTTATTTTTTTATTTTTTTTTTATTTTCATAGATATTGATCATTAATAAAATGAAATTGAAAGAAAAATATTTAAAGTTATAGAGACGACACATCTCTATAAGTTAAAACGTTTTTTTAAAGTTTCCAATTCAACAAAATACAGAATAAAAAAAAGCAAAAAAAAAATTATTTTCAACTTATAGAGAGAATATGTCGTCCCTATAAGGTAACATATCTTAAAAGGCACAAAAACCCTATAGAAACGACAAGTCGTCTCTATAGGGTGATCTATAGAAAGGACCTGTGTTGTCCCTATAGGTGTGGTCCCTATAGGGGTTTTTCTTGTAGTGTTAGTAAAAATAATATAAAGGGGGTAGGTTTAGCTGCCTCAATTAATTGTTGTAATTTAGTTATGTAGTTATGCAGTGTAGGAGTAAGGTTTGCCATGAAAAAAAATGGTGCTTTTAACTTTATTACATATTTTTATTTTACTCATTTCAACATTCCACTATACTTTATAAAAATATAACATAATCATGTTATGCACATATTCGAGACGTCATGGCTTACTTAGTCGTTCCTTTTTTATATTCATCATTCTCAATACCGTTACATAATATTCCCATGTTCGAATATAGTATCTAGAGACCATATTTTGCAATTTGATCGTATTTTTCAACATGTCAATAGATAATGAGATACGATCTAGATTGGGAACCTTTGTGGACTTAGTCTTTGGTGCATGCATTCGCAAGTCCAATATTTTTATGCCGACTAGATTCAAACATTACATATTAATTAGTTTATTATTAGCTTTAAGCTTTAAGCGAATCCCCTTGAATTCAAGGAACTTTATTCTTGTGTACGCCGAAAAAGATATATTCTAGCTTCCAATAATTGGATATTGATATAAATCTAATCACAATTCTAGGTTCCCATAATTGGATGTTAGTTATAAATCTAATCACTGAATCTAATCATAGCACTTTCGCAATGTAAGGGGCAGGAAGATCCAAAGTATCATTTGACCAATATATATCACTTGCTAGATTATTTGATTTGATTCTTTTTAATTTGAATGATCTTCGTCACATTTTTTAATTAGATCGTGATCAAGTATCAATATTAGGCTAAATGGTTTGAGGGTTATGGTTAGGACATGATTCACCTCATAGGAACATGAATGGAACGCTACACCACCCTCTTGCTTGATCCACTATGGTTTGCATGGATTAAACCATGGCAACCATGGTTCTCATTTCCATTTTTCAAGAAATCATTTTCTTTTTCTTTAGACAAAGATAAATTAAAATAAATAAGGGGCTATTGATTTAGGTCATGACCACACCCTTAGGGTAGTGGTTCTGGATGATAAATTACATGGCACTGACATGGAGGGTTATGGTAGTCACGAGAGTTATGACCACACTCTATAGCCTTATTGTTTCAATATTTATGACCCCTAACAACACATGGGTACCACTACCAAGTACTATTTTTTTTTAAAAGAGTTTGAGTTATAGAATAATTAATTCAGATACAAAAAATAGAGTCTGGTTAACGTACAATATTCATTAACGTACGAGTTTACGCTGTGAAATTACGCACGTTGTAAAACTTAAAACCCTAATCACGTATCTTGAAAACCATAATCACGCATGTTGAAAAGACATAATCTAACCTGTTGAAAACATAACATGCTTCATTACATAATTATAACATGCTTCATTACCTAAGTATAACATGCATGATTATGATTTTTCAACATGCGTGATTAGCGTTTTGAATTTTACAACGTGCGTAATGTCACAACATACGCTCGTACGTTAAGCAATATTGCATTTTACCCTTTCACCCAAAAAAAAATATAACACTATCATTCCTTCAAATTTGTTCGCAACACATCTTATCAGATTAGTTGACAGATATTGTCTCATGTATACTCTAGTGTATACACAAAATCTTAAATTCAAATATGTAATAAATATAGAAATTATTTTCACACATTCTTTTCTAATTAAAACTGGTCGAACCATTGAACAAGCTATAGTTCAACTGATGATGTAATTGTTTGAAGTTGAAACGTGAGAATATATATTAGTGGGTGATGGAGAAATTATGAGGCGTAGACCCTCTTGTAGGTCAAGAAAATTCTCTTTATATACAAAAAAATAAGTTGAGTTTTTCTTAAGAAAAGTTAAAGAACATATTTTCATTTGAAAAGATATAGTTTCACATGGACATTCCTCTGAAGACGAAAACCAATCATTGCTTTCAATTTTCAAATAACAAATTTTTAATTACATGAATATAATCTGTATAATGTATGTGCTAGCTACGTTTGACTCGTGAGTCTGAATTAAGAAAAGTAAGTAATTTTTTACATGGGTAAATGAGTTGGAGTAACGCTTGATTAAAAACCAACCCATATTTATGTGTCTTTTACATTCTTGGATAAGTAAAGTATTTTAATATACTTTAAAATAATAAAATCTCACCATAAAAAACTAGCTTGTATAAAAACGATATCAAGAACTAATATTTTACAATACTCTTTACGTGAAAATTGTTATTCACGGTTTATGTTTTTTTTAGAAAAAAATAATACAAAATTTGAGTTTTAATTGTTATTTATTTAAGGAAAGAAAGTCACCATTCAAAAGAAAATTGTTATTTATTTAAGGAAAGAAAGAATTTTATTCGAACTATTAAAATATTATTATTCTTTCTCAAAGGGGGCTACTACATGTAGGGGTGAGCAAAAAGAAAAACCCGACTCTATCCGGTCATTACCTGACCCGACTCGACCCGAGAACTGATCAAACATAAAATACAGAACCGATTCACTACCCTAAATATAAGGTCGGTATCGGTCCATAGGTCCAAGTCGGGTTTCACCATGAAAAGAACCAAGAACCGACCCGACTCGACCCGATTTTATATGAAAATTTGGAACCGGTCTAAATACTTAGGTACTTGGGTTCGGGCCTGGTTGGGTATATTTTCGGTTCGGTTCTCCGTTATTTTCGGTCAAGACCTAGACTTGCTCACCCCTAACTACATGTACTTTTCATACTCCATTTACATAGAATCACATTAAAATTTATCATATTTACCCCCTATACATGTCATATTTTTTAAAAGTATTCTTTTTGTTACAAAACAAATTCAAAAGTGTAAAAAAATATTGTAGACGTTTTTTTTTTCAAAATTTTTGTTTGTTTTTTATATTAATTTAAAAAAAAAACATATTTTTTAAAGTGTTCATGCTGATCGAAAATTTTAAACTGGTTTTAACTTGCTTATAACATACTCCTTATACTAATTAAATTTGAACTTATATAGATTGTTAATTTATAGTTTGATTAATTTATTTTAGTACATATTGTTTATTTGTTCACTTAGATAGATGGTTTGAATGATTAATATGTGCTAGGACTATAAACACTATTTTAAAAGAAAAAAATTTATTACTTTTTAATAAATAAAAATTGATATCATTTTATAAACACATTTAAAGTATTAAAAATTATAAAAGTAAGATCTTTAAAATACAAACTAGACGAGGGAAATACATAATAGAGACTTTTTTTAAAAAGAGAGTTCAAAACTTTTTTTATTGTTTTTATAAAAAACGTTATTATTTATTTATAAAGATGTTCAATAAAAAAGCATAATCAAAATACTATTTGATAAAGTGTCTTTGAAAACAATATCCGATAACTTTTAAAAAAATGGAGTAAATTACAAGTTTTGTCCTTTATGTTTGTCTCAAATTTCAGGCGATGTCCTTTACCTTTAAAATTGATGAGTTTTGTCCTTAACGTTTCAAAATCCTACACGTTATGTCCTTTAGGGCAAACCCAGTTAAAATTTTCTGTTAAGTTATGTGATGTGCATTACACACGAGTTTTAAACAGTCATTTCCCCTCCCCCACTTGTGTTTCACCCCCCTTTAAAACCCTAATAACACCCCCTGTTCATCTTCAACCCTAATTCATCTTCATATCATTCGTCTTCATCAACTCATCATCATCATCTTCTTCACCATAAAAAAACTCAAAAAAACGTGCGCAAGAAAAATTCATTACGCTATTTGTCTCGCCAACACAACCCTCGGCTTGATATTTGTTTTATAAACCCCCTATTTCTCTCTCTATTTGTTGCATTCTTCAATTCTTTCATACATAATTATCGTCAACACTTTGGAAGATTTCAATCCCATCTTCTTCTTCTTAAACCCGTTTACATTCCACACAATCTTGCTCTGGAAATTTCATGTCAAAAAAGCGAATCCAAACACAACGGTAATCCATAATCGATTAATCGATCAAATATTCAGGTTTTACTTTCTAATTATGTTTTAATATTATTATAATCTGTTTAACACTTAATAATATTATATTGGGAATGTATGTATGTATTGTTGGGATTTATTTATTAATTAATTTATTTGTTTGTTTGTTTGGTTGTTGCGTAGATGGGGGATCAAGGGTTTGGTTACACATTGGATGATGCACTGGGTGCAATTGGGTTTGGGAGATTCCAATATGTTGTGCTTGCATATTCTGGGTTGGGGTGGGTAGCGGAAGCAATGGAGATGATGCTGTTGTCGTTTGTGGGACCGGCTATTCAGCCTGAGTGGGGGCTTTCTTCTAATCAAGAAAGTATGATATCAATTGTGGCTTTTGCTGGGATGTTTGTTGGTGCATATTCATGAGGTATTGATGAAGATGAATGATATGAAGATGAATTGGGTATGAAGATGAACAGGGGGTGTTATTAGGGTTTTAAAAAGGGGAAACACAAGTGGGGGAAGGGAAATGACTGTTCTACCCTCGTGTGCAATGCACATCACATAATTTAACAGAAAATTCTAACAGGGTTTGCCCTAAAGGACATAGCGTGCAGGATTTTGAAACGTTAAGGACAAAACTCATCAATTTTAAAGGTAAAGAACAACGTCTGAAATTTGGGACAAACATAAAGGACAAAAGTTGTAATTTACTCTAAAAAATGTTTATAAATAAAAGTTAAATTTTGTTTTTCTTGAAAAAAAAAACATTTGTAATCTTTTTTTACA
Organism: Helianthus tuberosus; assembly: GCA_030545235.1. Taxonomy (NCBI): domain Eukaryota; kingdom Viridiplantae; phylum Streptophyta; class Magnoliopsida; order Asterales; family Asteraceae; genus Helianthus; species Helianthus tuberosus. The sequence goes on from CM060360.1 coordinate 172,172,982, forward strand.
CTTTTGAATTTGTTTTGTAACAAAAAGAATATTTTTTAAAATGATAATTTCTATAAGGGGTAAATATTACAAGTTTTAATGTGATTTTACAGAAAGTGGTATAAAAAGTAATACAGAGTACATTTAGTGTACCCCTTTCTCAAATGCTTCTAACTATTAAAAGATTATTATTAATTTCTCAAATGCTTCAAATTAAAATACTTTAATAACCATAATTATAATAAATGTTGTGATTAAATAAAGGGAATTTTCGTGTTTTATATTGATTTTAAAAGTGATTATTTTTGTTTCAAGGCTAGAACTAGAACATTAGTTTTTTAGTATTCTAAATCGGTGTGTGTTTGTTTGTATATATATTAAAAAATAGGGATGTGTTTAAGTAATTGATGTTTGATAAAGACTATAATATTACAAACAAATTGAGAAATGTCTTGTCAAAGAAGTATTTAGAAACTTGTGAACTATAATTATTTTTTCTTATTACTTTAATAAGATTATTATTATAAACCTCAAGCACTTAGTAATCGGTAAAAACATATAAATATAGTTTTACGTAAAGTTGCAATAACTATATTCAAGTTTCTAAATTCTACTGGCGTTTTTCTTCTAATAACCTCACGCTAATAGCTACCTAACTACCCACAAAATATAACCCTTTAGCGCAACAATCTGTAGAATATATAAACTATTGATGTATATAAAATGCAACATATAAATTACATCAATAGAGGTATAAAACCAACCATTTTTAGTACTAATGTTTAAAAAAACACGTTTATTTCTTTCTTTTGAATTTACAGGACCAAATGAGCTTAAAAGAACAAAATGAACAAATAAGCAGCAAAAAACCAACATAAATACAAAAAGAAAGAATAACGTGACATGCCTGACCCCTTGACAACATCTCCCAAGACAAAAGCAAGAAAACAGAAACTGACCACAGGGCTGTGCCCAGACAGGCATGGGGCGTGGTCAGACCTCACACAAGAAGACAAATCCTACAGAAGCTTCTACGCCAACCACGGGGCGGTGCCCATCTCACCATGGGGCGTGATCAACTCTTAGATTTGCAGAATCTTGATAGTACAACAAAGAGTTGACCACGAGGTCGTGTCTAGAATCAACGGGGTCGTGTGGGGCCCTCTGCTGACAGCTCCAATAAATGAAGGAAGAGAAGAAGTTAGCCACGAGTCGTGCCCACTGGACACGGGGCCGTGGCCGATGTACTGTTCTGGCTATAAATATGAGTGTTTGGTTCACTTCAAAGGCATCCATTGGCAAACCACTTCTCTCCCACTTTGCCACCACTCCACCACCACTACAACACCAACATCCACCACCATCATCCATCTTTCATCTTTAGAGTGTGTAGTAGTCTCGGATCCAAGATTGATCGTAAAAGTTCTTGTCAATCAAAGGTCATGCTTGGCTAATCTCTTACATCACTTGGTGAATACAAGTCTTTAATGTATTACTGTTGATTTTTAATCTTTGGGTATTTTTTAATTGGGTATGTATAAATGACTTTAATAACTTGTTTCTTATGTTAAAAGTGAATTTTCCTAACCATTTCTTCATGATGTCATTGATTTGCTCAATCGTGTCTTTAAGGTCTATATAAAGCGCGTTAACTACCTGGAAGGGGGTTAGGGGGTGGTTTGGTAAAGTTATTGTCTCGTTCAGTGTATAGATCCTGTGAGGACTTGGTTCAAGCTTACTAGGACATCCTTCAATGCCCCAAAGGTATTGGATGGCGGGGGTGCGAATAGCTTGAACCCCTCATATGTAAACTACGATTAAAACATTAAACCGACTTCTTGGGATTATATCCTTGCTGACTCAAACCACTTAGCCGAGGGTAACGTCACTTTCAAAAGAAGGGCCTACCACTTTTCGCACTAATAACTTATTTAATTATCTTTCGATATTCCAACCCTTTGGGATTGTATCCCTGTTGACTCAAACCACTGGGTTGAGGGTAACGTCACCTTCAAAAGAGGGGCCTACTACTATAACTAAGATAATCTTTTAAAAAGTCCGAAAGTGCGAAAATCATTTAAGGGTACATTAAAGATGAGTTGGATCCAAGTATTTCTATCTTGTCTATTCGTTTTTCATTTTATTTATCTTTTAATTTTTAGATTTATTTTCATGTTTAAAAACTCTTTTAAAAAATTTAGATCGATTAGACGTTGAAGATAAACCGGCATTAAAAGCTTTTGTGTCCTTGGACGTACTCGGTATCTTACCAACACTATACTATGCTCGTGATAGGTGCACTTGCCCTAGTGTGAGTTTAGTGTTAGTACAATATCATGTTTTATAAATTTAAAACTTAACTAATGCGTAAAACGAGCTTAAAATATTAATAAAATCTTATCACGCTTAACGCACACCACTATTATTGTGAGTTATTATTTTTCGAAAAAAAATACAATTCACCATCCATGTTTGTGCTTAGTTAAATGGATTCATACTAGTTTCTTATCTAGGTAACGCCTAAAGTGATGTTTAGAAGAATTTGTCGATGCACTTTTTAAAACCTTTTATTTTTTTAAATACGTTTTAAAGCAAATTAGTAGGTCCGGAAGAAGAAAACAAATCAATTACATGAAAAGGAGAGGATTCATCCACTCGGTCCAATCAATTTTGAATTTATTAAAACGACTAGAACTCCAAAAAAAAAAAAAACCGACTCCGAGATAATCAAATCAAAGCTTTATTCATGTTTGACTACCATGAATTATATCATTACGATTCCTCCAAATACTTCACTAGGCACTAAACATAATAGCTTCAATCATGATCTTCTTTAGGTACGGAGGTCGAGTCTAACCATGAAAATATGCAATGTGTACAAACCGTAAGAGAAATATCGAGCCATCTCCCAGTGCCACTCCAAACTGTAGCAATAATTCTGCAATCTTCAAGCACATGATCCACACTCTCCGTCGATAAAGAACACAATGCACACATAGGAGATGAAATATCGACACCTTTCTTGCTCAGATTGAATCTAGTAGGGACACGATCCGACAACACACACCACATGTCATGTATTTTCACTTTTCTAGGCACCAACCTATTCCATCTTGTAGCATTAATACCTTCCTGAAGAGTAGGGGTGTTCATCGAATCGAATATCGAATTTTTGAATTATTCGAATCGAATTTTTCGAATAATTTTTATTTTCCCTTGAATTCGTATTCGATTCGAATTCGATTAAAACTTACCGAATTCGATTCGAATTCGTATTCGAATAAAAAACCCAATTCGTATTCGATTCGTATTCGATTAAAAATTCGAATTCGAATTGAATTCGAATAAATTCGATTTAATTCAGATTCTTTAAAAACATGTAAAAAACTATCAAAATGAAACATAAATTTAAAACAGCCATAAAACACGATATCACATCAAAAAGTTACAAATAAAGTACCGTAAGTCTAAAACTTAAAACAAGAAGTCGGGAATAACCACTCCACGTTACAAGTTAATATATTTAGGGTTATAAATCTATTGATAGATTTGTTACTTAGGTTTTAGTTATGGGCTTGGTAATGGGTAATTTAAATACTTGGAAAATAAATTGAAAATAATTTAGAGTATAGCTTAATAAAAGTTATACATGCATTATATATAAAAATAATAAATAAAAATGTATAATTTTTATTCGAATTTCGAATCGAATCGAATTTGAAATTATAAATTCGTATTCGATTCGTATTCGATTTACTTGACTCGAATTGAATCGAATTCGAATTCGAATTCTTTTAATCGAAACGAATTCTGGATAATCGAATCGAATTTAAACGAATTTCGAATTTTTCGAATTCGAAACGAATTCTGAACACCCCTACTGAAGAGTCAGACGATCAATACATTTTCTCCCCTTTAACCGGAAAATCCTCCTCACAATCCAAAGCTACACCCATTTATCTTTTAAATTGGACAACTGAATATCATCCAAGACCCTTAATAAACCCGCCAATTGATGAGCCACCACCCCACCCCTTGGCTCATGTCTCCAATTCCATAGAAAGCCCGAAACACTTCGTCGATCAAAACCGAATCATTTTTATTAACTTCCAAATTGAAAAGACACCGAAACCACATACATTAAGAGGTATCGCCCAGCCACACCTACTTCCTGTTGGAAAAAATAGGTGAAAATAGCATTTTTCACTAATATAGGAAAATGATTTTTTTCCTATTTTGGACTAGAAATAAATATAATAAAATGAGCGGGTTTTATAATTTTATTTATGGGTTTGTGTTCTACGTTGGAAGAGCTTCGCAACGAACTAAACCACGTCCAAAACGGAGCTAAGATGAATGAGATATCGATGCTCAAAGTTGGGTGTTTGGAACATTCAATGCTGAAACAAAAGGGAAAGTAGCACCTTGTCCCACATCGGATGAGAGATGGAACTTAAAGGGGTATTTAAGTGGGAACTCTCCATCCTTATTGTTTCATGGGAGCACTCACTAGTGTACTCGCGAAGGGTGCGGAGCACCCTAACTTGCACTCGCACGCGCTCGCGTGGCGTGGGCGATGAGGCGCAATGTGGCGCTTTGATGGAGCACTTTGCACGCTCGCATCGCCGCGAGCCGCTTGAGAGCCGCCTTTGTATTTTTGACCACGTGCGCGTGGTGGATCACAGAGGATGCAAGGGCCAAGTGGAGTGCAGGTTCGAAGCGCGTGACGTGGCAGTCCGCGCGCGGGTATACTTGACACGAAGGCGCGCGGTTGCGCATGGTGCATAGGTCCTGAGGTGTCGTGCGCGGCGCACCGAAGTGAGCCAAAACGGCGCGACTGTGTGGCGTGCACGTAGAGGCTCACAGGTGACGTGGCACACACGCGCATGGACCTGGGCAAGTGTGGCGCACGCGCGCATGGTAGTGAGCCAAGAGGACGCACCGCGCATGGGCGTGCAGACCTGGACGCGCACGCACCAGGGTGACTTGCGCGCGCACGCGCGCGCATAAGCTTCCAGCATTGAATGACAGTGCAGTTTCAGTCCAGCTTCGTAACTGACGAGTTAACAGGCTTTGACTGAGAATTAAATGACGTATTAAATTGCATTGAAGACGTTTAATGAAATTTAAACCTCTCATTTAATTCGTTTATGGCTGTTTCAAACCGGGAGTTGTATATATACAGCTCCATACCTTGCTGTAGACAACACCAGCTACACAACAGCTATACGAACTTTCTCTCTACTTTCTTCTGATCATTTTCTTGCAGCATTCAAGGTAACCTTCGGGTTGTAGGCTATCTCCGGCAGTATGCTGCTTCGACTGTTGTACCCTGGGAAACAAAACGAGTACTCTTGGGAGACTCGGAATTTGTTTTAAGGGAAGCGTGTTGAACACATGCCTCAGTTTTCTTCTTTATCTAAGTTCTTGTATTTTATTTTATTTCAGTTGTAATTGTACTGTAATTTTGCTTTCTTTATTTCTGTGTATTGTAATCAGTAATAAAAATTTGTTTATTTTTATTTATTTACGCGAACGGTTCCTACAATCTCAAAACAAAATTTTAAAACCGTTCGTGTAATCAAAACCATTCTGTTTGTGATTCAAACCAGTTTTGTTTTCACTCAGTTTGTGTTTTAAAAACAGATTTTTTTTAAGTTTTCATCTTCAAAGGAGCGACTTTGGTTGAAAACTTTTGTGGTTACATTCAGATTGTCCTAAAAAGTGCTAAAACTTTCTGATTTGGTCTTCAAAGTTGGACTTAGAAGCCAATTAGTAAGTTCTAAAAATTATAAATTTTCTGTTTTTGGTCTTCAAAGTTGGACTTAGAAGCCGAAATAGTAAATTGTGGTAAAATTAAAATTTAGTAGTTTCCTTCTGGTTTGTGCATAAATCAGAATTTTTGACTAAAAATGTTAATTTTAATTTTTTCAGCATGTCGAACGAAAATGTCAACGTTAACAACACCACAAATGTTGTGACGGGAACCGCTCTTAACGCCACCACTGTGGGAGCGTCCATAGTGGCCAATCACGCTGAACGACCTGAGAAGTTCTCGGGTCTACACTTCAAAAGGTGGCAGCAGAAGATGTTCTTCTACCTGACCACCATGAACCTTGCGAGGTTCTTGACGGAAACCGCTCCCCAACCTGTGGAAGGGGAGACCGACGCACAAAGACAGTGCGCGGTAGATGCGTGGAAGCATTCGGATTTCATATGTCGTGGCTATGTGTTAAACGGCCTGTCGGATGCGTAGTATAATGTGTACTACAACGTCAAGACTTCCAAAGACCTTTGGGATGCCTTGGACAAGAAGTACAAAACGGAGGATGCTGGCACAAAGAAATTTGTGGTAGCCCGTTTTTTGGATTTCAAAATGGTTGATTCTAAAAGTGTTATGAATCAAGTCCAAGAATTCCAAATTATACTACATGACATCTTTGCAGAAGGCATGACACTTAGCGAGACATTCCAAGTGGCAGCATTGATTGAAAAGTTACCTCCTGGTTGGGTGGATTTTAAGAATTATCTTAAACACAAATGAAAGGAGATGACTTTAGAGGACCTTATTGTTCGTTTTCGGATTGAAGAGGGCAATAGAATTGCCCTAAAAGGCAGCCATGCGCAAACTTCTGCCAGCGCAGACGTGGTTGAGCATGGGCAATCCTCTAAGGGCGTGAAGGGTAAGGGGAAAAAGGACAAAGAGAAAGCAAAGGCTAGCAAACTTGGACCGAAGAAAGGGGTTGTGAAAAAGAAACCTCCAACGTTCCAAGGGACTTGTTACAACTGTGACGAGCCGGGGCATCGGGCTAACCAATGCAAGAAACCAAAGCGTGAGCGCGCGCACATGGTGGATGAAGACGGAATGCCTTTGGTGGCAATGATTTCCGACAAAACCGCAATGTTGGATGAGGTCAATGCTGTGACCAACACTCCAAAAGGGTGGTGGATTGATACGGGAGCGACCCGTCATGTGTGCCCAGACAGGAGCCTCTTTACCACCTTCAAGGAGCTTGCGGGAGATGAGAAGCTGTACATGGGAAATGCAGCCACTGCGGACATCAAGGGTGAAGGAACGGTGATTTTGAAGTGGACTTCAGGGAAGGAGCTCACTTTAAGCAACGTGTTATATGTCCCAGACTTGCGCAAGAGCCTAGTCTCGGGTTGGTTACTTAATAAGTTTGGATTTCGTTTAGTTTTTGAGAGCGATCAATTTGTACTAACTAAACGAGGAATGTATGTAGGCAAGGGCTATGCCCAAAATGATATGTTCAAATTGAATGTAATGGCTGTCAAAAAGAACATGAATAAAATTGCTACTACTTCTACTTATATGCTTGAGTTTTCTTATTCGAATAAATGGCATGGTAGATTAGGTCACGTTAATTTTAATTCAATACGCCGTTTAATCAATTTAAATTGTATACCAACATTCCATATTGATTCACATTATAAATGTGAAACATGCGTTGAATCCAAACTTACAAGAACATCATCGAAATCGGTTGAACGAATAACCGAACCCCTTGATTTAATTCACACTGATATATGTGATTTAAAAGCGGTACCCACAAGAGGTGGAAATAAGTACTTCATCACGTTTATTGATGATAGCACTAAATATTGCTATGTGTATTTACTAAAAAAGTAAAGATGAAGCAATAAGTAAATTTATCTTGTATAAAAATGAAGTTGAGAATCAACTTCAAAAGAAGATAAAAGCTTTGCGAAGCGACCGAGGAGGCGAATATGTTGCACCTTTTGCCGATTTATGCGCAAAAAGTGGCATTGTACATGAGTGTACACCTCCTTATTCTCCACAATCAAATGGCGTGGCGGAACGAAAGAACCGCACATTGAAAGAAATGATGAACGCCATGTTGATAAGTTCTGGGGTGAGCCAGGAAATGTGGGGGGAAGCCATTCTCTCGGCCAATTATCTTTTAAACAAGATACCATTGGAAAAGAGAGACGAGACTCCATATGAGTTATAGAAAAAGAAAAAGCCTTCATATAAATACTTGAAAGTGTGGGGGTGCCTAGCAAAGGTGATTGTACCACCTCCTAAGGCTCTTAGGATAGGACCCAAAACTGTTGATTGCATATTTATTGGGTATGCGCATCAAAGTAGTGCACATCGCTTTCTTGTACATGAGTCCAAGAATCCTGATGTACACGTAAACACTATCATGGAGGTGAATCCTAACGTTGTGTCTTACTTTGAAAATGTGTTTCCTTTGAGAAGACAAACACATGCAACGTTATCAGCACCTAATTTTGAAGTAGGTGAAAGCTCATCTACGCCAGTTGATGAGATAGTTCATGATAAGACACATGAACAACCTGAGGTTGAAGAAAGTGATCGTAGGCGAAGTAAAAGGCCAAGGGTTGAAAAATCCTTCGGTCCAGACTTCGTTAGCTATATGGTTGAGGGCGAGCCCAATACACATCGCTAAGCGGTTTCTTCTTCAGAAGGACCTCAATGGAAATAAGCAATAAGGAATGAAATTGATTCTATATTGCAAAATCATACTTGGGAGTTAGTAGATCTTCCACCTGGTTGCAAACCACTTGGATATCGTTGGATATTCAAAAGGAAGATGAAAACTGATGGAAGTATTGATAAATACAAGGCTAGGTTGGTGATTAAAGGATTTAGACAAAAGGAAGGTCTAGATTACTTTGATACATACTCGCCTGTGACGCGCATAACCTCGATTAGATTGGTTCTTGCTATAGCGGCTTTAAGAAATTTGGAAGTTCACCAAATGGATGTTAAAACCGCATTTCTAAATGGCGATTTAGAAGAAGAGATTTACATGGAGCAACCTGAAGGTTTCTCTGCCTCAGGTCAAGAGGGTAAAGTATGTAAACTGGTCAAGTCTTTGTATGGCTTGAAGCAAGCACCAAAACAATGGCACCAAAAGTTTGATCATGTCATGATTGACAATGGTTTCAAAATAAATGAGTGCGACAAATGTGTTTATTTCAAAGACACAAATGAAGGTTATGTGATTTTATGCCTTTATGTAGACGATATGCTTATCATTGGGAGTAATGATAAAATTATCAAAGCTACTAAAAGCATGTTAAAAGCGAGATTTGACATGAAAGACATGGGTTTAGCGGATGTGATTCTTGGAGTAAAGATCATAAGAACCCAAGAAGGTCTTGTGTTAACTCAATCTCACTATGTGGATAAAATTCTTGAAAAATTCAACTCAGGAGATACGAGTGTAGCTCGAACTCCAGTTGATACCTCCCAACATCTCAAGAAGAATAAAGGAGATGGAGTTGCTCAGTTAGAGTATTCAAGAATTATTGGCAGTCTAATGTATCTAATGACGTGTACTAGACCCGACTTGGCTTACGCAGTGAGTAGGCTAAGTAGATACACCAGCAGTCCGTGCGCGGATCATTGGAAGGCTATCACGAGGGTGCTTAGATACATAAGATACACAAGAGATTATGGACTGCATTATAACCGACAACCAGCAGTGATCGAAGGATACACTGATGCAAACTGGATATCGGATAATAAAGATTCCAAATCAACAAGTGGTTACGTGTTTACACTTGGAGGAGCTGCTATTGCTTGGAAGTCTTCTAAGCAAACGGTCATAGCAAGATCCACAATGGAATCCGAATTTATCGCCTTGGATAAGTTAGGCGAGGAGGCGGAATGGCTATGTCAATTTGTGGAAGATATTCCAAGATGGCCAAATCCTTTGCCAGCCATATGTGTACATTGTGATAGCCAATCAGCGATTGGTAGAGCTCAAAGCTTGATGTATAATGGCAGATCAAGGCATATGCGACGTAGACATAACACGATACGACAACTACTCTCAACGGGTGTTATCACAATTGATTATGTGAGATCAACGGATAACATTGCGGACCCATTAACAAAAGGCTTAAGCAGAGAGTTAGTAGAAACGTCGTCAAGAGGAATGGGACTAAAGCCCGTGGTAAATGGGAATATGAGGGAAACCTAACTTAGCTGACTGGAGATCCCAAGATCTAAGTTCAATAGGACAACTTAATCATATTACCAAAACGGAGTCACTGTGGGGGAGTACCTCAAACTAAATAAAAGGGAGTTATATATACTTCCTAGTCCATTCCAATCAGTGACATTGAAGTGAGGCTAAGCATATTAAGGTTAACGATTTTGGGAAATCAAATAACCATGATGCTTTTAATGATTTAGAGGAATCACCTATGTTAGAGAGAAGTAGGGTCGCTTCGAATGGATTTGTGGGGTGCGCAAATCCTAGAGCTCTCGCAGAACCAGGCTAGTGTTCCAGGACCATAATAGGACACGACAATGAGGAGTTGGCCAAACCAGGGAGAGTATTGTGTGAAGTGTATTGTCGTTTACACAAATGGGGGTATGTTCAAGGACATCGCGTCTACAAACCGCTAGTAAGCTAAGTATGCTTCACAAAAGAAGGTTCAAAGGATAAAACCTACCTATCTTGCAATACTCAACTGTCGAAGTTTATCGTTGAAAAGTGTAAGGAAAAGATCCATTTCCATACATGTGGGGGATTGTTGGAAATTTGATGAAAATAGCATTTTTCATGTGGGGGATTGTTGGAAAAATAGGAGAACATAGCATTTTTCACAAATATAGGAAAATGATTTTTTCCTATTTTGGACTAGAAATAAATATAATAAAATGAGCGGGTTTTATATATTTATTTATTGGTTTGTGTTCTACGTTGGAAGAGCTTCGCAACGAACTAAACCACGTCCAAAACGGAGCTAAGATGAATGAGATATCGATGCTCAAAGTTGGGTGTTTGGAACATTCAATGCTGAAACAAAAGGGAAAGTAGCACCTTGTCCCACATCGGATGAGAGATGGAACTTAAAGGGGTATTTAAGTGGGAACTCTCCATCCTTATTGTTTCATGGGAGCACTCACTAGTGTACTCGCGAAGGGAGCGGAGCACCCTAACTCGCACTCGCACAGGCTCGCGCGCGTGGCGTGGGCGATGAGGCGCAATGTGGTGCTTTGATGGAGCACTTTGCACGCTCGCATCGCCGCGAGCCGCTTGAGAGCCGCCTTTTATTTTTGACCACGTGCGCGTGGTGGATCACAGAGGATGCAAGGGCCAAGTGGAGTGCAGGTTCGAAGCGCGTGACGTGGCAGTCCGCGCGCGGGTATACTTGACACGAAGGCGCGCGATTGCGCATGGTGCATAGGTCCTGAGGTGTCGTGTGCGGCGCACCGAAGTGAGCCAAAACGGCGCGACTGTGTGGCGTGGCAGTCCGCGCGCAGGTATACTTGACACTAATTAACTCTTTTTAATTAGTATATTAAACATTAACAATTCCATCTTTCGTTGTGTGTATATACATAATATAGTAAATTAGTTCTTCAACGATTCATCATCTTCCTAATACACGTCTTTCTTATTTCTAATTTCAAAATCCACAATTCAAGTCACTACATTATACATAATACCTCAGATTAGGTCTTCAACACATACTTACATACATGCATACATGCATGCATACATACATACATTAATACATTAACTCCTTTTAATTAGTACAATAAACATTGAGATTTCCATCTTTCAATAAATATAATTAGGGAGTTACATAAACTAACAGTTCTTACACGCCCTAACATGAGCAACAAATGCAAGCAATCATGTCAAAGCTTGAGAATCCTCTTTTGCCAAGAAGCTACAACTTCAAAAAATTATTAACATAAGTGTCATGTATAAAGAATACAAAGTTATATAGATATACGTGTGTGTTTATACAAACCTAGACATACATATACATATACATATATGTGTATACATGCATACATATTTTGGGTCAAACGGTTCGTGTTCTTATAATATATGCATACATATAAATAAAATATACAAATCTACACACACACACACACATATATATATATATATATATATATTTATACAGACATACATATATCATATACATACAAATTTCAGGTCAAACAATTCATGTTTGTATAACAATTCATATTACAAACGGTTTTTTTTTTTTTTTATTCTTACGGCCCAAATTATAATTCGACTAGAGTGCTCTAGCCCATATTTCGTGGCCCAAGTAAATCAATTTTTTTTTTCAGCCCATTAAACTTTTCGAGATAGCAATCAGCTCACATTAGTTCACCAGAAATAAAAAGTTTAGTGTGTTAAGTTGTTATTTTGCTTGAAACTTGGACTTTTGATTTCGCGTGAAGTTTGTTGTTTTGCAGGTTGCTATTCCGCTTGAATCTGATTGTTAGGATATTCTGCTTGAACTACAAGAATCATGGATATCAATTTCTTTAATATGACAAGTGAAACTTTTAATAGAATAAATGTACTAAAGAAAGAGTTTGATTCGTTTTCAGGTTGTCCAGGAGAAAGTACAAAGAGTCTCATTGAGAGATATTGTCATCTTGTGCGTACCATGTCTCAGTTGAAAATTACTAAAACTCCAGCAGAATGGGTTAAAAAGCTTGCTGATGCTTTACCACAAAAGGAATGGGGGTACATATCTCATGATTCTGAAGAATTCTGGACAGTTTAGTAGATTGTCAATTGCTCAATTCATCGAAAAACTAGAAGAACAAATTGATAACAGTGATGATGATGATGAGTCTGTTTCTCAAGAAGAAAAGAATGAACAGAGTGAAGAAGTCAAGGTTGTTGAGAAGATTGTGGAAGTTGAAAAGATAGTTGAGGTTGAGAAGATCGTTGAAGTCACAAAACCTTGTGTTACATGTTTAGAGTCTTGTAAACAATGTATAGAGAAAGATGAGAGGTTTAGTGAGTTAGAAAAGTTGAAAGAAAAGTTGTTGTTTGATGTAAAAAATTTGAAACAGTCATATGATGTATTGAACAGAACTGTGAATAGTCTGGAAAAGACTAACTCTGAAAGAGAGAAAGCTTTGAAGATGTTGAATGCTACTATGATGACAAAGCAGAAAGAGATTAACATGTACATAGAAGAATGTGCAAAGAGGAAGAAAGAGTTGGAGAATGAAGCAGCTGAGAATGAAAGAATCAGAAGATTGCTGCAAAGTTACAAAGGTTGTGACTATGTAATGGATAGAATTTATCCAACAGTTGAAGGTTTCGAGGCATTTAAAGATGAAGATAAAACCAAAAAGCCAAAGGAAAAGGATACTGGTAAGAAACAGGGTGTATGTTATAATAAGTGTCCGCCTCCGATTTGGGAAGGGTATTCGTCTAGAAAACCTAACGAGGAAGAATTAAAAAAGGCAGTCAATATAAAGTTGGAGTCCGAGATAACCGATGTTTTACCGGATAGTATTGACGTCACGTTCACAGCGTCCGACACAGATCATGAGTCAGAACTGATAAAACGAGTGGTCGATCAGGTGTTGGATAAGGATGAGGAGTCAGAGTCAAAGTCCGAATCCCAAAGTTCGTGTCAGTCAGTCAGAAGTTCGAGTTCGTTTGTCAAGAATTCAAAATCGTCGGAAAAACGGGTTTATAGTAAAGAATTTTTATTGTCAAAATCTAATTTGAATGATGAAACATTTGAAGTTGTATATACTTTGAATGATTCTGACAAATTATATTTTGATAAAGAGTTTCCAATAAGAAGAGTTCGTTTTGACATGATCAAAAAGGTTTTCAAAATGACAGAAATTAGTATTTCTGAAATAAAAGATGAAAATCTTAATGTAAAACCTAAACTTTACACCTCAAGAGTACAACAACGTTTGAACAAGAAAAAGGGTTACAATTCTGGTTCTGGTTTTCAAAAGAAACCAAACCACAATCGTAGCTACAAAAAGAAAGGACTTGGTTTTATTCCACCTGAAAACTATAAAAATGAAAAATATGTTCGAGATTTTAAATCAAAAATGACATATGTTGCAGGAACTAGTCATGAAGAAGAAGCAAAGAGCTCATTCTGGAAACAGTCAAACAAGGAGTTTCTTGCTGAAAAGATGAAGAATGGAGCTTTTCAAAGGAAAGAGACAAGAACTTGTTACAGATGCAATGAAGTTGGTCATATTGCATGGAATTGTCCGAAAGCGACTAATACAAAACAGGGAGTTTCTGGAAAAATGAAAGAAGTTATTGTTGATAAAACCGAACCACCAACTGAAAAATTTAAAGTTTTCAAAAATTCAACATATGAAGTTGGTGAGTGTTCGAAAAGGTTTTACAAGAAGAAGGGAAATCTTGACAATCAAGCATGGGTTGTTAAGAAATCAGAGGTAAAATCTGGCAATGAATCTGATTCCACAAAATCAGAGGAGCCACAGTTTGATAAGAGTGATGAAAACTCAGTTCCTTCAATGGATGATGAGAATTTTCCACCATTGAGGATTGAGAATTTTAAATCAAATGTTGGGAAAGTTGAGATCTCTAATCAATTTTATTCTGACAAGAATGAATTTGATGTTGAGAAAGCGTTTAATGGGAAAGTTAAGAAGATTTTCGGAAAAATGGTTGAAGGGAAAGTAAAAGGGGTAAAAGAGTTTTATGCTAAAAAGAAAGCAACTTACACTCCAACTGCTTCTGAATTGAAAACACCCAAGGCTGGTCAGGCTTGGGTGGACATTTTCTTTGCTTGAAAAACCTGACTTGCCGGAGATCCCAAGTTTGTAATCGTGGATCAGGAATCGGCATCATTCATGTTTTATGAGTTTGTATGAAAAGTTCTTAAAATTGTTAGCATTTTACAGATTAAGTATGACTTGCCGGAGCTTCCAGGTTTGTAAGTGCGAAGCAGGAATCGGCATCTTGATTGGTAAAATGGTTTGTGTAGAGGTTTATTCCTACATAGGCTTGAATGTTGAGAATATTTTTACAAGAGGTACAGAGGTTGCATACATGCAAGTGGTAAATCAGGGACATTAAGTTGTACTTGATTTGCTACAAGTGATTGAATGTAAAACAATGTGATGAACCCCTAACTTTACGAGTGATAAAACCAACAAAACTTATTTTCCGGAAAAATCATTTTGGTTAAAACAAACTTAAGTGTTTTGAAATCATAATGAGAAAATAGTTTTGTGAAAGGGGGAGTTCTGATTGTTTATGCCAAGTGGATGGCGAATTGAGGTGATTTGATATCAGTTGTCACTTTCTGTACAGTTTGTTTTTTTTTCAAATTTCCTGAAATGTGTTTGCATTTTAGGGGGAGTAAAAATTTCAGAAAATCCAAAAACATTTGAAAATTTGAAAAAGGCAAAAACATGATAAAATCAAAAATGAGTTTTGGTGTCAAAGAAGAGGAAATGATTGTACATCAGTAGACAGTTTCAGTATGCTAAAGAAATGTAATGTTTGAATAGCGTTAAACAGTCTCACTGATGATATGCCGATAGGTTTTTACACATTTAGTAAACTTTTTCGGGATATAAATTAAATTTCAAACTTGCTTATTTCGTGGGGAACACTACTTGGATATATAGGTAACCCCTGAAATCTCGTTTGAAAGGTCCCTTATTCTGAGATACTAGGTCTTTATGCTCAGTGATATCTGGGGTATTATCCCGGGACTTCTGCTGAAAGAAATTTCTGACCTAGTCCCCGGAGAATACTTTCTGCATGCTTGAAATATAGCGCAGCCCTCAGCAAATTGATGAAACAATAAAATTGATAGTCATTGCTGTTGTAATGCAAAAGATCCTCTAAAGGGGACCCACCAAAAGTCGAAGCCGTCATCTCTCTGCGTATCGAAAGATCGACCTGAGCTCTCACGGCCCTCGTACTATAATTTATTCCCCTGACAGATATCATCTGTGGTATACTCACCTGTAAGACTGAATATTGGGATCTGGATACGGGAGTATATTCAAGAGGTGGGACACATGAATGAGTTTAAGTCTTTAAAACACCTAACTCATATCCTGAATTAGTTGAAATTTGTGTGAGAATTTAAGTGGATCAGTATATCGGCAATCTAAGTGAATTGTTTAATTCTTAATGTGTAACTAAGCTCAACGGTACTCGTGACTTGTCAAAAACTGATATGATCCTCTTACACAAAACTCACAAAAATATTGTTTGTAAATATTTCTTTATTGCATTACATTTTCTTTATTATAAAATCCAAAAAGATTTTGTGTGTGTTTTAGCATAATTTTTGAAAAAGTCAAAAAGATTTTAGACAACTGGTATTGGAAAGCTGATTTTCAAAATTCCGAGTGCTAAACATGATGAGCTATATTTGAGGGGGAGTGTTTGTTTGGAATTAAATGTTTTCATAATTTAACCTTTCAGGTGGTTTATCAATATTGTCACTGATAAAGTTGCAGTTTGATTTGAGGAAGAGTTTGTTTTAGTGCATTCATCTTTATTCTAAAATTGTAAAACTTATGTTTTGGGTAGAGAATATGCAGGATAAGATGAGATGCTGTTAGATGAAAAGACAGACAACGATCCTGAAGATGTTACTGAAGAACAAAAGAATGCCAGTAAATCGAGAAGGGGAGTCTGAAGATTGAGAGAAGAGAAAGCCCAGAGACTGATCTAGATTGAAGATGTGAAGACATAGTTTTGCAGTCAGAGTGTATAGGCGACTCCATCAACATCTGAGGGGGAGTTTGTTGGTGCACTACATCTGTTGATTCAGTCTAGGTGTCTAGGATCAGGTCTTACGTTGTATTGTATAGCATAGGGCACGTTTTACGAGAAAACAGGAGTCTGTATAGGTGTTATATGTCTGGTCCGCTTATATGGACATGTCTGGTCCGCTTATGTGTACATGTCTGGTCCGCTTATATGGACATGTGACACATAAGCGAACCAGAAACTCTATATATAGGTGTCATTAGGGCGGACCTCATAACATGTATGTGAAATTCCACACCGAAGCTCTGCCGGTGTGAAGATCGAGCTGTAAAACGTTTCAAATCTATAAAACAAGCAGTTAGGAAGAAGAACAAGCTACTTCTACTTGCATTTCTTATTATTCCGCATCTGAAACGCAAGAGACAACCTCTGAACGACTCGTTCGGGTCAGCAAACGATCCTACATATACATACATACATACATACATACATACATACATACATACATACATACATACATACATACATACATACATACATACATACATACATACATACATACATACATACATACATACATACATACATACATACATACATACATACATACATACATACATACATACATACACACATACATACACACACATACATACACACATACATACATATAAACACATATATTACATAACTTTATTAACCCTACAGTGACGGCATGTCATCGCCATAGGGGTAAACGAAACGACATTATTTCTGTTTTCAATTATAGCATATTAATATAATTTAAAAAAATCCACCTATGACGACGACATGTTATCACCACAGGGTCCTAAAATGGCGCTCACCTTTGACGTTTCTCGCCTAACCTATGGCGACTACATGTCTTAGCCATAGGGTACCCCAAAATAGAAATTTTAGTGGTCTTTTGGAGATAACGTGTCTTCACCATAGGTTACCATATGCCGACGACAATATGTCGTCGCTAAAGACTTCGTCAAGGCAGACCCAATTTCTTGTAGTGTAAGTTAGTAACCATAATTTTGAATTTATTTCAAAAATCTCAATTCAAGTGAATAAATAAATATCTCATATTAGTACTTCAACGATTCACCATATTCCGACTACAAGTCTTTCTTATTTTAATTTCAAATTCCCTAAAATCTAATTTTAAAATTCCATATCAGAGGTATGTATCATAAGTCTTTGATCCATTGTCCTAAGTGTTGTTGACCCATTTTCTTACGTTTTACAAAGTCTAAACGTTTAAGTGTTGAAAACATTCTACTATTTTGTTGAAAGTTATAAGTCTTGACAAGAATGTATTTCATGAGAAAATTTGAATTTTTGATATTTTATTGTGCTTTAGGTATTAATATATACTTTTTAGTTTTTATAGTAGAATGAGGAAAAAAAATAAACCCTAATGATGAGAGGAAGAGGCGAAGTTCCAACGAAGGAAGAATACCAGAGCAACCTAGAGGATCCCAGAAGAAGGATGGAAGTGGAAATTAATAAACAACATTCTAATCCGAATGCATGGGACCAAGAGTGGGAAGAGACCAATAACAGGAAGTGGAGGAAGATCTATCATCGCAAACAGTTCAATAGGGAGGAATTTCGTGGGGCTACTACTTTCTACGTCTCAAGCTTCTAGCTCATTGCAATACGGAGATGGTGTGGAAGGTGTTCAAACATCTGTATAATCTTGTGGATGTCTTTGTCTCCAAAGGACATGATGCGGCTAGGAGTGTGTATGGTTTCTTAAGGTTCTATAATGTGGCAAGGTGTGAGGAGAAAGTTATTGCCTCCGTTAAGTCTATCAAGGTTGATGGTGCAGTTATGGATGTTTGGTCGTAAGGGGGAGAAAGTTTCAATTCTCAACCCTTCAACCGGATTTTATGGTTCCATGGAGACGACTCGTGACTAGGGAAAAGTTACGATGGATGATAAGTTGAATGTTACTAGTGGCGGAGGGCCATTCAAAGGGTTTATGAAAGGCGCTAGTGATGCGCTCCGGAAAATTCATTTGAATTCCAAGGTCTCGGCTTCCAAGGTTGCTTGGATGGGTACCTCACTTATTAGTAATGTGATCAATCTGGATACTTTCTCAAACATTCAGATTCTTCTATCTGTCCCTATCATTTCCAAGACAAAGATTTCGTATGTCGAAGGTTTGCGGGTGCATTTTGTTTTTCCCAATAAGCAATAGCTGGTAATTTTTTGAAACAGGAAATCAATCATCAGTCTTAGTGGTTCTCCAATCTTTGTTTTTTTGAAAAGGAAACTGCTAGACTTTGAGTGAGTGGCTTAGCTAACTATCAAGGGAATTCTTCTTGCATGGTGGGATCCTCATACTTTCCAATTTGGTAGGTTGGTGCAATCGACGGAGGTCTCGTCTTTTGATAAAAAATTGGCCTCTGCTAGAATTGTTGTGGTTGTTCTGAACTGGTGCTCAGTGGCAGAGGAGTGAGGTGTTACTCTCCACCAGAGAGGTTGATTTTAGGGTGTGGGTTTCTAAGGATTTCGCGTCCTGGATTCCACTACACTTGGATGACATTGAAGATGTGGATGTAGGGGTGACATATGGCTTTTCCAACCAGTTTTGTCAGTCTCATGTCATCATTTTTACAGGAGATGGGGAATCGCATGGTAGGGAGGATCAAAGTGGGAATGTGTGCTTGGATCATTCTTTTGCTGCCCCAGGTAATGTTTCTGAAACGGTCAATAATGTTGTTGGGGATTTTGATGAACACGTATCTTCAACTTCCCATACTAATGATTGTTCTGGACCTAAGGTTATTTCTGAGCCCACTTGTGAGATTCAAAGGCCCACCCCATGCTTGGACCCCTCCAGACCTGCTAATGGTGTTAAAATGTGTAGGCCCATTAAGAAAAAATATTGGTGGCCCAAATCTCTATATAAACATATCTATGATGAGGATTCATTTGGCTTGGATTCTGTTCTCAAATACTTGGCAGGTAGAGAAAAAAATCAAGGCAATGAAAGAAAAAAGTGAAATCACCAGGTGTTGGTGCCACATCCGTCTCCTATTCTTGTGGAGGAGTGACCATCTATAGGAAATTAATAGGAAGCAAAGGGTGGTGATTCTGCTAGGGAGGTGTCGGTGACTTCGACATGTGTGCTGGATGTTGGGTGTGTGCGTAACCTCAACCAAGTTGCTTCAGAATCTAATCACGATATATGTGGGAGGCTAGGGGATAACGTAAATGTGGTGGAATCGATGGCTACTGTCAACTTTGCAAATCAAGTGGGTATTGATTTAAATAGGTTCTAGGGCTTGGTGGAAGATGTTGTCAGGGGTAAAGGTGCTCATAATCTTTTTCCATGATTTTTATTTCTCTTAACATCAAGGGGTTAATGCCGGCATTAAGTGCGGCTGGGTTAGATAGTTGAAAAATGAGTTAAAGATTAACTTCATCTCCCATCAGGAATCTCTATTGGTAAACTAGGTTTTGGAGTACAGGTACTTATGAGTTTGATTTGGTTGATGCTTTCGGTCATTCCGGGGGATTGATCTCGCTTTGGGATCCGGGTAAATTTGCAAAGGTGTGCATGATTAAACATCAAAACTTCTTATTCATCAAATGGCACTTACTTGGGTCTCAACATATTCTCATTGTCACGAATGTCTATGCCCCTCAGGATCCAACTTTTAAGGTAGATCTCTGGAATTCTCTACTTAGTTTATTAGCTGATTATGACAGGGTGTGGATTTTAGGCGATTTTAATAAAGTTTGCTTTCAAGAGGAAAAGATGAATTCGAAGTTTAACCATCTTAATGCTCAACGTTTTAATGATTTCAAACACGAGGCCGGTCTTATGGAATATGCAAAGCAAGGGAGGCGGTTTACTTCCCGTGTCGGAAATACCCAAAAGCTTAGTAAAATTAATAGAGTCATTGTTTATAGTGGTTTTTTGAACTCTTAGCCGGAGGCAAGCTTCACTGCCTTATATAAAGATAAAGGGTATTCAGACTATAGCCTAATACCTCTTATCACATACCCTTGTAACTTTGGGCCGAAACTTTTCAAATTTTACAACTCGTGGCTGCATAACCTGGATTTGGATCTTATTATAGCAAGTTGCAAAACGGAATTTGTTCACTTGGGTCCCCCGAATCTCGCTTTGGCTGCAAAATTGCGATGTTTTAAATATTCGATTAAAGCTTGGATTGCCTTTGATGGGTACTGAAAATTCTCATTATGACTTCTCAAAGGAGCAAGCTAATGGTCTGGAAGAAATTATGGAGAATCGGTTACTCTACGAAGAAGAAATGGCTACTAATTTGGAATGTTAGCAGCAAATTCTTATTGCGATCTCAATCGGCAACCTGAGCTTAAACAAAAATCGCGTGTTAAGTGGGTCTTGGATGGGGATGAGAACACTTCCTTTTTCCATCATCTCATTAACCTAGACTGTGTCATTCACGATTAAATATTTTAATGATATAAGGGAGATGATGTACCAAACTGAACAAAATCAAAGCTGAAGTCTTGTGGTTTTTCTAATAAATTCAAAGAACCTATTGGAAACCGCCCAACTTTTTTCCTGCTACAACATCAACCATTTGTCAGATTTGGAAGCCGGTTTATTGGTTGAGGAATTTTCGGCTTCTGAAATAAAAGCCGTGGTTTGGGATTGTGATGGTGATCGTGCACCCGGCCCCGATGGCTTTTATTTAACCTTCATAAAGAAAGAGGTGCTAGTTGTTATTAGAGCATAATTATCGGGATATTAAGCATACTGAGTCTAAGGCTCTTAACTTCAAGGTAGATTTGAAAAGGCTTATGTGTCGCAACCCCCGATCCCTGATTCCCGGGAACGGGCGGACGCGATCTCAGAGTTTTGGTGGTATCAGTTATTTAATCTTGCAGCGGAATTTACATCAGGACCGTAGTTAGGAAATGTTTATCAGAGTAAAACCACCATATTTGTTATTAGTAATCACATGGGCAAAACCCAAGTTTCTTATTACAATACATTTATAGGGACAAACCCTATTTTATTGAATTTAAAACATCGTTTATTAGGTAACTTTTATAGCCACATTTTTCCCAAGCCTTCAGTGCTCTCCAGATGGCTTTTCACTAATTGGCTGTTCACATTGTGTTACCTGTAACTCGTTTTAAAAACATTTGTCAGTCGGAAATACTGGTGAGTGAATCCCAGTTTTAATCAAGTTAAATAAAAGTCACAGTGAACAGTATTGAGAGCGATCACATTGTTTATGTCTACACAATTACTCCATTAGTACTGTCAATCCACTGACTTGTGGGTCATATTACACATTGGCTAACTCATTGTCCAATTGTAACGTATTGTCATCCCGACTTACTACTCACAGTGTAGTAAATTTTGTATACAAAACCCCAACATACCGAAAATAATTGAAGAACTACAAAGACTCAATCACTGCTTAATTTCATTAAGTATTTAAGGTTTTGTAAAACATTTCAAAAAGGTTAATCAAAAAGAGGATAAACTCACAAAAAGGTTTACACAAAAAGAAGGATTACTCACATTGCTATCTTAGACTCCGCGTAAGGGTTTCCTGGGAATAATCTATAATTTATACAAATGTACATTGATTAGTATCATAACCCTTTGAAATTATTAATGATACCCCCCCGAGACGGCATTCCAACAACTACGTCGGGCAGAACCACGACAGTTGTTACGGAACCCTAAATCAATCGGGCAGCGTAACTATTACAAAACTGGGGTTATAATACTTACAACGCAGCAGAACCTCGCTAATTAGGGGTATAATACCCGACTATTATGCTTATAACTTCAGAAATTCGTTTAGAAAGAAAGAAATGAGCAACGGAAAGTGAAACCCGATGGCCTGCTTATATAGTTGTTGAAACTGGTCTCCACGCAGCCGATGGCTTAAAGAACAGACAAGGGTTACGCGGCCCGCGTCAACCCTGGTCAACTGACTAGCTTGTCCCGGTCATGATCTAGACCCGCCACGATGTCGACACCTGTCAGCTCAGGATGTCTCCGCGTTGTAGGTCTCTTGCGGCCCGCGTTAACTAAACAAGAATACTTACGCGGCCCGTTTGAACTAAAGAAATCAACGATTTCTGATTCTAGCCTTCATACCGCCCACGCAAGGGTTTGGGGTGGGTTCACGCGGCCCGCCTCAGCCCTAAATTTAAGTTTTTATATTTTATTTAAATACTATATTGTATCTCGGGCTCGGTTTTCACATACGAGGTGTAATATAAGACATATTGAGACATTCTATAATATACTAGAGTGTCAGAATATTATGAGGGTGTTGGTTTTACCGAGGGTTGTTACATTCTCCCCACCTTATTTTAGAGCTCGTCCTCGAGATCTACTGGAATAAATACGGATATTTCCTTTGCATTTCAGATTCAAGCTCCCATGTATACTCAGGTCCTCTTTTGGAGTCCCACTTCACTTTGACTAGAACTAGTCTCTTATGCTTGAGGTTTTTGACTTTCCTGTCTTCAATCTGTAGAGGCCTTTCTACAAATTTGAGTTATTCATTTACCTCTATATCCTTAAGAGGTACTATCAGTGATTCATCAGCTAAACACTTTTTGAGATTTGATACATGAAACACATCATGTATTCCTGCCATCTCTTCTAGCAGTTGTAGCCGATAGGCTACAGGTCCTATTCTTCTAATAATCTCAAAAGGTCCAACATACCTGGGACTTAGCTTTCCCCGTTTGATGAATCTTACCACTCCTTTCCAAGGAGAGACTTTCAATAATACTTTATCTCCTACTTGAAATTCCAATGGCTTGCGTCGGTTATCAACATAACTCTTTTGTCGATCACGTGCTGCTTTCAGTCGTTCCTTGACTTGAATAATCTTGTCGGTTGTTTCTTGCACTATATCAGGTCCATATAGTTGTTTTTCCCCAATTTCTGCCCAACAGACTGGGGTTCGGCACTTTCGTCCATAAAGTACTTCGAATGGTGCAGCATTGATACTTGTGTGATAACTGTTATTATAAGAAAATTCTATTAAAGGTAAGTGATCATCCCAATTACCTCCAAAATCAATTACACAAGCTCTAAGCATGTCCTCCATTGTCTGAATTATCCTTTCACTTTGTCCATCCGTTTGTGGATGATAAGCCGTACTTAGCTTTAACTTGGTTCCCATTGCCTTTTGGAAACTTGACCAAAAATGAGAGGTAAATCGACTATCCCTATCAGAAACAATTGATAAAGAAATACCATGTAAAGAAACAATTTCATTTACATATAATTTAGCTAATTGTTCCATACTAATTGTTTCCTTCATTGGTAGAAAATGAGCTGACTTGGTTAGTCTATCTATAATCACCCAGATTGTATCATTTCCTTTCCTAGTTTTGGGTAATTTAGTAACAGAATCCATTGTTATCAATTCCCATTTCCAAACTGGCATTTCTAATTGCTGTAACAAACCTGAGGGTTTCTGGTGTTCAGCTTTAACTTGTGAGCAAGTTAAACATTTAGAAACTTAGGCTGCTATGTCCTTAAATCCTGGTACATTTTATCACTTCCCGGATGCATCGTATACTTAGACTTATGGGCTTCTTCTAATATACGTTGATGTAGGTTTTCTAATTTAGGTATCCACATTCTCTTTTCATGGAATCTCCAAATTCCATCTGTTCCTTGTTTTAATTCTTTCAGCATACCTTTTAATTTTTCAGAATCATCCTTGATTACTGATTCTTGTGCTTCTCTTATTTGATCATTTAAATCTACTTGCAGATTTAATTTAAGAGAACGTACCCTTTTTGGCTTTTCATGATATTTTCGGCTTAAAGCGTCTGCCACTATATTTGCTTTTCCTTCATGATACTGGATATCACAATCATAATCACTAAGCATCTCCATCCAGCGTCTTTGCCTCATATTCAATTCCTTTTGCTTGAAAATATATCTTAAACTCTTATGATCAGTGAATATGGTAAACTTACTACCATAAAGGTAATGTCTCCAAATCTTAAGAGCAAAAATTATAGCTCCTAACTCTAAATCATGAGTTGAATAATTTTCTTCATGATTCTTAAGTTGTCTAGATGCGTAAGCTATGACCTTTTGGCGTTGCATCAATACACATCCATAACCTAATCTAGAAGCATCACAATAGACTACAAAGTCTTCAGTTCCTTCTGGTAATGCTAGTATGGGTGTGTGGGTTAATCTTTGCTTAAGAATTCTAAAGGCTTCTTCTTGTTTTAATCCCCATTCAAACTTAACTGATTTACAGGTTAGCTTAGTTAAGGGAATGGCTATTCTAGAGAAATCTCGAATAAATCTTCTATAATAACCGGCCAATCCTAAGAAACTTCTAACCTCGGTTGGTGACTCAGGGGTTTTCCATTTGGTAATTGCCTCAATCTTAGTTGGATCTACATGAATTCCTTCATGATTGACTAGGTGTCCAAGAAATTGTACCTGTTCTAACCAAAACTCGCACTTTGAAAATTTAGTGTAAAGCTTTTCCTTTCTTAATAAACTTAAAAGTGCGTGCAAATGCTTTGCATGATCCTCTTTACTCTTAGAGTAAATTAGAATATCATCTATAAATACAATTATGAATTTATCAAAATATGGCTTACATATTCGGTTCATCATGTCCATAAATGCAGCTGGGGCATTGGTTAAACCAAATGGCATGACCGTAAATTCATAATGACCATACCATGTTCTGAAAGCGGTCTTAGGAATGTCCTCTTCCTGTACCTTTAATTGATGATATCCTGACCTTAAATCGATTTTTGAGAAAAATCGAGCTCCTTGCAGTTGATCAAACAGATCATCGATTCTTGGTAATGGTTACCGATTCTTAATCGTGACTTTGTTCAATTCACGGTAGTCAATGCACATACGCATTGTTCCGTCCTTCTTTTTAATAAACAGTATTGGCGCTCCCCATGGCGACGAACTTGGCTGTATAAATCCTTTTTCTAACAATTCATCTAATTGTTTCTTCAATTCTTGCATTTCTGCAGGTGCCAAACGATAAGGTGCTTTGGCAATTGGTGCTATTCCTGGTAGCAGGTGAATTCTGAATTCAACTTCTCTATCCGGAGGTAGTCCTGGTAATTCTTCTGGAAAGACAACTGAAAACTGAGACACTACTGGAATGTCTTTTAATTCTTTTCCTTTAGTGTTAGTGATTATAGAAATCAAATACACTATAGAACCTTTTCTTATAGAACTTGCAGTTTTCATCACAGATATAAATTTTGTGGATCTAGATGGCTTATTTTCTTTAATTGTGATCGTTTTACCTTTAGATGAATTTACTTGAATTGACTTTTGATCACATAAAATACTGGCTTTATTGGCTATTAACCAATCCATTCCTAAAACAACATCAAATCCTGCCAGATTCATTGGATAAATGTTTGCTATAAATTTCTGATTTAAAATTTCTATTCTTGCTCCCTGCAAGATTTCAGAAATCCTAACAGTTTCTCCATTAGCTGTCTCTACTAAGCATTCTAGTGGTAGTTTAGTTAATGATTGATTTACAAATTTGCAAAATGATGTATTGATAAAACTTTGGTTTGCACCAGAGTCAAATAATACTTTAGCAAATACATCATTAATTAAAAATGTACCAGCTATGACATCTGGGATCATCTTGGCTTCATCTGCAGTCAGAACAAATGCTCTAGCATTTTTAGTGTTCTTGTTATCTGTGACTGGAGCTAATTTTGGACAGTTTGGCCTGATATGACCTTTTTCTCCACAGTTGTAGCATAATCCATTACTGGATTTCTTCCTGCAATTTTCTTCCTTGTGTCCTGGCATTTTGCAATAATTGCAGAGAGTGGAGCATTTTCCCGAATGCTTTTTCTTACAGACCTTGCAGTATGGTGCAGAGGTAGAACCCATATTCCTACGATTGTAATTTCCAGAACGAAATTCTTGTGTAAGCCTTTGGGTTAAGTTCCTCTTCTGATTTTCTTCTCTAGTACGGACTAATTCATCAGTCAAGGTATTTGTTAATTATACAGCTTTTTCTATAGTTTGAGGTCTAGCTGCCTTGACTATGTGTCTAATCTCTCCAATTAATCCCCAAATATAATGGGAAATTAACACTGGTTCTGGTGAAGCAAGAGTTGGCACTATTCTAACATATTCAAAGAATATTTTACTGTACCCCTTACTATCTACACCAGTCATCCTAAGATTTAGGAATTTGTTTGCTATCTGTTCCTTCTCATTGGGTGGGCAGAATTTCCTTTCTACCTTGTCCTTAAATTCTTCCCATTCCATATTGTAGGTTCTATCACTTCCTCTTGATTGAAGGATAGTGTTCCACCATTCTAGTGCTGCATTCTTAAACAGATTAGAAGCAAACAGTATCCTATCTTCTTCAGCACACTTACTTATTCTTAAGACTGCCTCAGTCTTTTGTATCCATCGTAAGGTTGTAATGGCCCCTTCGTTGCCCGAGAATTCCATTGGTTTACAAGACCAGAATTCCTTATAAGAACAACCGTAAGGCACAGTTCTTCTTCTTTTGGGAATAGGCAATTGAAGTATTGGTCCATTATTCACGCTGTGTTCTGGTTCAATTGGTCGTTTACTGCTATGTTTACTTTTATTATTCGCTTCTTGAACCGTTTGAATAATAAATGGCATGGCATCTATGATTCCTTGTGCCACTATGTGTTGAACGACACTATTATCCATCTGGTTTCCATTGTTATTGATGCTCGGATTCTCATTAACCACGTTAATGTTACTCTGGTTATCATTATTCAGATTTCCTTGATTTCCTTCGTCGGCCATCTGAATTTTAAACATTTATCCCATATTAATATCACAAATAATATCTTAATATAGTTAATCACATGACACGCAATCTAACCAAAAACGTCGATCATTGCGACTATATTCTTGTGGAGGAGTGACCATCTATAGGAAATTAATAGGAAGCAAAGGGTGGTGATTCTGCTAGGGAGGTGTCGGTGACTTCGACATGTGTGCTGGATGTTGGGTGTGTGCGTAACCTCAACCAAGTTGCTTCAGAATCTAATCACGATATATGTGGGAGGCTAGGGGATAACGTAAATGTGGTGGAATCGATGGCTACTGTCAACTTTGCAAATCAAGTGGGTATTGATTTAAATAGGTTCTAGGGCTTGGTGGAAGATGTTGTCTGGGGTAAAGGTGCTCATAATCTTTTTCCATGATTTTTATTTCTCTTAACATCAAGGGGTTAATGCCGGCATTAAGTGCGGCTGGGTTAGATAGTTGAAAAATGAGTTAAAGATTAACTTCATCTCCCATCAGGAATCTCTATTGGCAAACTAGGTTTGGAGTACAGGTGCTTGTGAGTTTGATTTGGTTGATGCTTTCGGTCATTCTGGGGGATTGATCTCGCTTTGGGATCCGGGTAAATTTGCAAAGGTGTGCATGATTAAACATCAAAACTTCTTATTCATCAAATGACACTTACTTGGGTCTCAACATATTCTCATTGTCACGAATGTCTATGCCCCTCAGGATCCTACTTTTAAGGTAGATCTCTGGAATTCTCTACTTAGTTTATTAGCGGATTATGACAGGGTGTGGATTTTAGGCGATTTTAATAAAGTTTGCTTTCAAGAGGAAAAGATGAATTCGAAGTTTAACCATCTTAATGCTCAACGTTTTAATGATTTCAAACACGAGGCCGGTCTTATGGAATATGCAAAGCAAGGGAGGCGGTTTACTTCCCGTGTCGGAAATACCCAAAAGCTTAGTAAAATTAATAGAGTCATTGTTTATAGTGGTTTTTTGAACTCTTAGCCGGAGGCAAGCTTCACTGCCTTATATAAAGATAAAGGGTATTCAGACTATAGCCTAATACCTCTTATCACATACCCTTGTAACTTTGGGCCGAAACTTTTCAAATTTTACAACTCGTGGCTGCATAACCTGGATTTGGATCTTATTATAGCAAGTTGCAAAACGGAATTTGTTCACTTGGGTCCCCCGAATATCGCTTTGGCTGCAAAATTGCGATGTTTTAAATATTCGATTAAAGCTTGGATTGCCTTTGATGGGTACTGCAAATTCTTATTATGACTTCTCAAAGGAGCAAGCTAATGGTCTGGAAGAAATTATGGAGAATCGGTTACTCTACGAAGAAGAAATGGCTACTAATTTGGAATGTTAGCAGCAAATTCTTATTGTGATCTCAATCGGCAACCTGAGCTTAAACAAAAATCGCGTGTTAAGTGGGTCTTGGATGGGGATGAGAACACTTCCTTTTTCCATCGTCTCATTAACCTAGACTGTGTCATTCACGATTAAATATTTTAATGATATAAGGGAGATGATGTACCAAACTGAACAAAATCAAAGCTGAAGTCTTGTGGTTTTTCTAATAAATTCAAAGAACCTATTGGAAACCGCCCAACTTTTTTCCTGCTACAACATCAACCATTTGTCAGATTTGGAAGCTGGTTTATTGGTTGAGGAATTTTCGGCTTCTGAAATAAAAGCCGCGGTTTGGGATTGTGATGGTGATCGTGCACCCGGCCCCGATGGCTTTTATTTAACCTTCATAAAGAAAGAGGTGCTAGTTGTTATTAGAGCATAATTATCGGGATATTAAGCATACTGAGTCTAAGGCTCTTAACTTCAAGGTAGATTTGAAAAGGCTTATGTGTCGCAACCCCCGATCCCTGATTCCCGGGAACGGGCGGACGCGATCTCAGAGTTTTGGTGGTATCCGTTATTTAATCTTGCAGCGGAATTTACATCAGGACCGTAGTTAGGAAATGTTTATCAGAGTAAAACCACCATATTTGTTATTAGTAATCACATGGGCAAAACCCAAGTTTCTTATTACAATACATTTATAGGGACAAACCCTATTTTATTGAATTTAAAACATCGTTTATTAGGTAACTTTTATAGCCACATTTTTCCCAAGCCTTCAGTGCTCTCCAGATGGCTTTTCACTAATTGGCTGTTCACATTGTGTTACCTGTAACGCGTTTTAAAAACATTTGTCAGTCGAAAATACTGGTGAGTGAATCCCAGTTTTAATCAAGTTAAATAAAAGTCACAGTGAACAGTATTGAGAGCGATCACATTGTTTATGTCTACACAATTACTCCATTAGTACTGTCAATCCACTGACTTGTGGGTCATATTACACATTGACTAACTCATTGTCCAATTGTAACGTATTGTCATCCCGACTTACTACTCACAGTGTAGTAAATTTTGTATACAAAACCCCAACATACCGGCAATAATTGAAGAACTACAAAGACTCAATCACTGCTTAATTTCATTAAGTATTTAAGGTTTTGTAAAACATTTCAAAAAAGTTAATTAAAAAGAGGATAAACTCACAAAAAGGTTTACACAAAAGAAGGATTACTCACATTGCTATGTTAGACTTCGCGTAAGGGTTTCCTGGGAATAATCTATAATTTATAAAAATGTACATTGATTAGTATCATAACCCTTTGAAATTATTAATGATACCCTCCCCGAGACGGCATTCCAACAACTACGTCGGGCAGAACCACGACAGTTGTTACGGAACCCTAAATCAATCGGGCAGCGTAACTATTACAAAACTGGGGTTATAATACTTACAACGGAGCAGAACCTCGCTAATTAGGGGTATAATACCCGACTATTATTCTTATAATTTCAGAAATTCGTTTAGAAAGAAAGAAATGAGCGACGGAAAGTGAAACCCGATGGCCTGCTTATATAGTTGTTGAAACTGGTCTCCACGCAGCCGATGGCGTAAAGAACAGACAAGGGTTACGCGGCCCGCGTCAACCCTGGTCAACTGACTAGCTTGTCCCGGTCATGATCTAGACCCGCCACGATGTCGACACGTGTCAGCTCAGGATGTCTCCGCGTTGTAGGTCTCTCGCGGCCCGCGTTAACTAAACAAGAATACTTACGCGGCCCGTTTGAACTAAAGAAATCAACGATTTCTGATTCTAGCCATCATACCGCCCGCGTAAGGGTTTGGGGTGGGTTCACGCGGCCCACCTCAGCCCTAAATTTAAGCTTTTATATTTTATTTAAATACTATATTGTATCTCGGGCTCGGTTTTCACATACGAGGTGTAATATAAGACATATTGAGACATTCTATAATATACTAGAGTGTCAGAATATTATGAGGGTGTTTGTTTTACCGAGGGTTGTTACATTATGACACCTTGAATTGGGACTTTATCGATTCAGTGTTGGCCTAGATGAATTTTCCACATAAATGGAGGATGTGGACCAAGGAAATCCTAAGCTCTACTAGAGGCTCGGTTTTAGTAAACAGGTAGCTCACTTTTGAGTTTCAATGTTATTAGGGAGTCCTAAAAGAGAATCCTTTGTCACTCTTCATTTTCATTCTTGCGATGGAAGCCTTTACTTGTTTCATGAATAGAGCCATGGATCTTGATCTTTTCTCCGGTATTTGGCTTCCTAATAATGGTCCATGTATCTCTCACCTTATGTATGCGGATGAGGTCCTAATTTTAGGTAAGTGGTAAGAGGCTAACGTGGAGTGTAATGCTAGGATGTTGTGGGCCTTTTAATATGGTTCCGGGTCTAAATGTTAACTCATATAAATCCTCTATTTATAGTATCGGGGTGGCGGATCATTTGGTTGACTTGACGGCCTCAAACCTCCATTGTAAGTCTAGTTTCTTGCCTTTTTCTTGTTTTTGACTTATGGTGGGGGTGAACATGAATCTTTACAAAAAAAAATGGAAACTAGTTGTTGATATTGTTAAAACTCGTTTGGAACTTTGGAAGGCTTTGGTCTTGTCTATTGGTGGGAGACTTACCTTTATTAAATTACTTTTTAAATTCCTTCTGGTTTATTATTTCTCTTTGTACTGAGCTCTAAATTGTGTGATTCATAAAATTTGATAGGTTAAGGAAAAAGATTCTTTGGGGTGGAAGGAAGATAAAAATAGTATCCACGGGGTCGCTTGGGCTAAAGTTACATAACTTAAGGATCTTGGTGGTTTGGGTCGTGCTACCTTTAAGACTTCAATATGAGCCTCTTAGTCAAATGGCATTGACGGTTTTTTCATGAAGGCTCGAGATTGTGGTACAAAATTATTCTTGCCATTCAGCATAGCACGAGGGCTCTGTCCCAAATACCAGTGTTGGACCTACAAAAGAATAGATGATTTTTAAAGCTAAAACATGCCAATCAAATTAAGAAATAAACAACAGATTGAACTTATTCCCCCCTACAAAGATAGTGAATCTTGAACACTAATCAGAACATCTGTTGAAAATATTTAAAGATCTGTTCAGAGCTTTGGAACCACTGTTGAAGAAGAAGAATCCATTGATCAATGGCCAAAGCCCTGTTGAAGCAAAACACTTATCATGAATATCAAACATATGTTTTGGCCAAAAGATGTTTGAAACAAAGCAACAGAGGTTTATTCATTGTAACAATATTTAGCCTAGAACAAAGTTTGTATATAATAGACTAGATGTTAGATTTCCGCAGATGTTTGCTAACATTTGAGGAATCTTTTCTATTAGGAATTTTAGATATCACTATCAAGGTGACGTCAGCTGATTGCCAACAGAGCTATAGTACTTGTATAAATAGATCTCACCTTTAGAGATCTATTTCATCACATCATTTACATTCCTTTTGTATAAGCAACAAAGTTGTGTGATTAGGCTGGGGGAGTTAGTATAATCTTTCTGTATTTGTAATCTTTTAATTATAAATGGAAAACAGTTTTGTTTTGGTAAAAAATCAGGCTAAGATGATGCAACCAAATCTTTTGTTGTGAGGTGTGATGCTTGAATCAATGAACAAATGTATGAATAACTTGCAAATTAAATGAACAAGTGACACAAGGATTTATACAAGGAAAAAGCCCTTGATCAAGAGTTGATCTCCGGCATAAAAAACCTCGGGTGATGGAAACTACCGATCACCAACTATAATTAAACAAATGATCTTTACAACTCGGGATGATAACAAGCTTGTTACAAGGATCACTATAGTGCAATGTGTATGAAATCGCCAATGAACTGTTGAGAGCTGTTTCGAGTGTGTGTGTTTTCTTAGTTGTTCTAACTCAAGCTTGTTATCCCTTTTAAAATTAGAAATAACTTAAATAACTAACTATCCGCTAAATGTACAAGCTCCCCACGACTTCTAAAACGGTCACCAAGCCATGCACGTGCGGAATATTGAGGGCATATTCCCCAAGAATATCGGCAAGACCAAGTCCAATGCGTATACTCCTGCAAAACAAGCTTAAACATAGTGAAGGCAACCGTTAGTATAAGGATAACAATGAGGATCCTGGATCCTGATCCTGCAATGTCTTCTGAGGACCCTTAATTCAAACAGAATTGAGGATCCGTGATCCTGGCAGTACTTGAGGATCCGTGATCCTTAGGTTTAGAAAGTCTATCCCTAACAATTGCCCCCAAAATATGAGGAGTAAAATGTAAATTAACGAGTCGTATTTTTAATCTTATCTCCAACTGACTAACGGATATATAGCCGTTAGGATCGAACTAGCCGTTGCTGATCATACGTCAGCGACGTGACATCCTGCAGAACCATCATTATAAATCTGAGATTAGAGATAAGGATCGATAGGCATTTAAATTCGTGCGTTACTCCTTTTAAATCCTCATTCCAAGACTGATCAGGTATTTCTTTTCTCTTTCTCTCTTCATCTTCTTATTTTGATCTTCATCAAAATCTTTAGTTCACCATGAAGCTACGATCCTCCCCCGCCAAGGATCACCAGAAAGATAGTCCTTTGAAAAGCCAAGGGATTATCAAAAATCCTTCGAAGGAACTTTGATGCTTCACTGATCCGGAGATTGACCGGATTCGCCACTGTTTTCCGGCGGATACCGTCTTCAAGCCTTTCGACCCTTCTGCCAAGAGTGATTCTGTCTCGAACACTTGGGTTGCTTTTCCGGCTACCCCATTCCTGATAGGATTCTCTTATCCCTTCCCTGCCTTCACCCAATCCTTCTTTTCCCTCACCGGCATGTGCTATATCCAGGCCATGCCAATGATGTGGAGGGTTTTATATACCTTAGAGAACATCATTGAGGAGGAAGGCATAGAGTTGGGAATGTCGGAACTAGCTGAACTGTATAACCTTGTGAGCCATGGTTCACACCGCTACTTGTTCAAACAGAAACCTGGTGATTCTCACCCAATCCTCAAGACGACAAAAAACGATACCAACTGGAAGAAGCGTTTCTTCTTCGTTAGGAGGGACTCTATCCCTGATGGGAAAGATCTCCCCATAAAGTGGACAACCCATGGTAGGATATAGGATCCTTATAGAAGGATCATAGGATGATTCTATTTCTGTTGAGGATAACTGATCCTTTTCTGTCTTTTTGTGCAGCTATCTCAGTTTCTCATATCATTCCATCACCTGCAACAAAAGAGAGGATCGCTGCTTTTTGGAGCCTTGATCCTGCAATTAGATCATTCCAGGCAAACACAAAGGATTCTCAAGAAGTATCCTCTGGTTCAGTAACCATGTTAAGTAAGTGTTTAAATTTATATATGAGTAAATAAATATAGATTAAGGATACTTATCTGTTATTTGTCCTTTGTAGGTGCTGGAAAATCCTCAAAGTCAGCCACTCGCTTCAGCCACTCGTTTGATGGTGTTTTTCTTGAACAATGCTGGTCTGTACTTAAACAATAGTTTTTAGGGTTGAGGATTATGGATCCTTGGACAATAGGTAGGATAATGGGTGGTGGATGGATCCTCTGTTTGAGGGATGAAACCACTTGTTATCCTGCCGCCATTATTTCCTGTACTTAGACCTCGTTAACATGGACACCTTTTGCCAACCCAAGTGGACGGGCCACGTTTTGCTCGTAGAAACTTGGGTTGGCAATTTTGACAACCTTTTAAGGGTTTAACTTTTGGTAAATAAAAACTTAATCTTTTGGCTATCTCATGTGTTGTTATATTCGTGAATACTTTATCTTTCAATTGTTATGATATACTTTGTTTGAATTCATAAGTAAAGAATAAAAGTTTACTAGATTATGTCAAAAAGTTTAGGATATGATCTGTTTTGGTCAAAAAATCTATTGAGGATAATGCAACCAAACTCTCTGTTATGGGGAATGATGCTTTAAATGTAGAACAATGATAAGGATCACTTCAATGCAAATTGCACAAACGACACAAGGATTTGTACGGGGAAAAAGCCCTTGATCAAGAGTTGATCTCCGGCACAAAAAACCCCGGGTGATGGAAACTACCGATCACCAAGCTTGAATAAATCAATAAATGTTTACAACCTCGGATAGTAACGAGCTAGGTACAAGGATCACTACGGTGAAATGTGTAAAAGTGATCGAAAATTGTTAAGTGTTTGCCAAAAGCTTCAAGAGTGCGATTGTACGAGAGTGTGTGTAGCTGAAAATGGCTAAGTGTTCTAATGACTAGCTCGTCACCCCTTTAAAAATAGAAGTTAACTATACTAACAAACTATCCGACTTTTGTGCCAAGCTCCCACGTTCTCCACAACGTCCATTTCTGGTCAAACGTGTGCGAAATACCCGTGGAATATTCCATAGTTACGTTGCCAAGACCAAGTCAAGCTTGTTACTCCTGCAATATAACACGAAACATAAACAAACAATCGTTAGTATGAGGATCCTTAAGGTGATCCATGATCCTGATCCTGAAGCTCTCCTGAGGATCACTATCTGTCACAGAAGTAAGGATCATTAATTAGGATAACAAGTAAGGATCACTAATTGTTAGAAAACCCGTCCCTAACAATTGCCCCCAAAATATAAGGAGTGATATGTAAAATGAGCGAATTATATTTTCTTGATCTTATCCGCAACTAACTATCGTAAATATAGCCGTTGTTGTAGAACTATCCGTTGCAACTATGACATCACAGAAGTGACAATCCTGCACAATCATGATTATAAATAGGAGATAGAGATATGATCGTTTGCATTTAAATTTCAGAAATACTCCCTTTATAACTGCATCCGAAGATAAACAGGTATTCTCTCTTTATCTTCTTCTTTCTTTTGCTCTGTTTTCCGTCTCTTCCCATCATTCTATCAAAGATGTTGCTCCGGAACTCCCCAGCTAAGGATCACCCGAAAAACAGCCCACTGAAAAGCCAGGGGGTCATCGAAGATTCCATAAAAGAACGCTGCTGTTTCAACGACGCACAGATTGATAGGATCCGCCATTGCTTCCCGGCGAACACCGTGTTTAAGTCTTTTGATCCCAATACCCTGAGTGATCATATTTCCGACAACTGGGTTGCTTTTCCTGTCACTCCGTTCACCATAGGCTATACATATCCTTTTCCAGCCTTCACCCAATCTTTCTTTTCCCTAACCGGCATCTCTTATATCCAAGCCATGCCGATGATCTGGAGGGTTTTGTATACCCTTGAAAGGATCATCGAGCAGGAAGGGATAGACCTAGGAATGTCAGAGCTGGGAGAGCTGTATGATCTTACTACCTTTAGTTCTCATCGTTATTTGTTTAAACGTAAACCTGGTGAGGAACACCCGATCTTCAAAAGAGATTCTATCGATGACGGAAAGGATCTACCCAAGGAATGGGCTACCCATGGTAGGGTGGAGGATCCTGAGAAGGATCACCAAAGGACTTTCTTTTGATATAAGGATCACTTATGTACTTTTGCTTTCTTGTTATGCAGCTATCACAGTTTCACGCCTCAGACTGTCTCCTGCTGCCAAATAGAGACTCGACACTTTCAAGAGACTTGATCCTGAAACAAGAACTTTCAAGACAACCACCCAGGATTCTCAAGAGGTATCCTCAGGATCTGTCACGATGTCAAGTAAGTATCTTTGTTTTAAAATTTAAATAAATAGTGAAATATAAGTGAAGTAAAGATACTTATCTTGTTTTGGTTGTGTAGGTGCTGGAAAATCCACCAAGTCTGCTTCAAAGTTCAATGTCACCGATCTCACCACCGTCAGATCCTCCAAAAGAAAGGCTCCTACCAGCCCGACAGCTTCAGTCCCCAAGGCACCCCTCAAAGGAAAGGGAATCAAGAAGAGAAAGGCCTCTGAAGCTGAGGATCTGCAGGGTCTGCCTCTGATCCGCCACCAATTCCTCGAGTACTTCAACGATGTAAGGATTTCTGTCTCTGCTAGTATATCCTGCTGACATATCCTGCTGATTTGAGGATCACTTGGTCCTGACCTTATCTTTTATCCCCTTTGCAGAAATTCACTGAGATTGAGGATTATGTTGGCCACGTTGAGGATCAGGATAGGAAGATTGCCGACCTCCAGCAGGTTGCATTGCTAAAGGATCTCAAAATTGCTGATCTTCAGAAGGAGCTCCAGGATGCCAAGACTAAGACGGCTAAACTTCTGATCGACCTTGACTATGAAAAACATGATCTCATAGAAGGTGCAAAGGTCTCTGCTGCCATCACAATGTATCAGACAAAACTAAAGATGGCCCAGGAAGCTCAAGATCCTAACTTCGACAGAAGCAGCTGGGATGTTGAGGACTGGAAAGCAAGGTTGGCTGATCTTGAAGATGATGAAGAGGCTGAGGAGGTTTTGGCAATCGAGGCTGGAGGCAAGGGTGAAGGTGGTGAAGCAAGTGGAGCCGGAGGTGGTGATGCAGGGAAGGTTTAGGCTGCATGATTGGGCGATGATGGAAACTTCTAGACATAGCCGGAGCCCAATTTTTTAGTTTGATGGTTGTTTTGTTGAACAATTTGATGGTTTGTTCTGAACAATAGTTTTTAGGATTAAGGATCATGTATGATCCTTTGGACAATAAGTAGGTTTGCAAATGGTGGAGGGATCCTCTGTTTGGGGGATGAAGCCATTGTGATCCTGCCGCCTTTATATTCCTGCACTACTTTTGAACCTATTATCATGGACACCCTTTACCTACCCCAGCGGACAGGCCACGTATTGCTGGTAGATGCTCGGGGTAGGTAATTTTGACAACCTTTTAAGGGTTAATCTTAAATAAAACCTTAATCTTTTGTCGCTTATCTTGTATTGTTATCCTTTTTGTCTCCTTAATTCTCAATTGTTTTGATGTACACTTATTGAATAAACGATTTTGAACAAGTCAGATTAAAAATATTTAGGACATGATCCATGATTAAATATTCCATAGTTAAAGAATCCCAAAAAGTAATATATTTTAAGGATCACAAGTTTAGCTGTCAAATTTTAAGGGTTATTCAAATAAACAATGAATAGAATTAAAAATAGTTAAGGATCATACCTGAGGATCCAAGTTAGGATCCTATAAGGATAACTATAAGATAAACCTTAGAGAGAAGTAAGGATCAAGGATCCCTAGTTGTTTATCTTCAAGGACTTGAAATAGAGCATAACTTGGGACTAAGCCAATATAAAATAAGAGTTAGCAACTGGGGACAAGCCCAAGGATAACTGGGGACAAGCCCAAGGATAACTGGGGACAAGCCCAAGGATAACTGGGGACAAGCCCAAGGATCGTATGTAAACTGGAGTATGGCCCTAACTGGCGACTATCCAAACTTAGTGACATGAAAATGCCAAAACCTTAGCTAACGTGAAAACGTTAGAAACCTTAGGAACAGATGTATGGTACGTCTACCGTTATACGTAGGATCCTAGGTATAGCCAGTACAATGGAATTATCAGCCCCTAAAGCGAGTACTGGTCCCACTGCCTTGAACTATACCAGGATCATCATGCGCTACAGGCGGAACTGGGGTCAAGCCCAAATAACTGGGGTTAAACCCAAGGAACGGATTGCTTCTGCAGATAACCAATATTTTGCTAAGGATACCTGAACTTTCAAAAGTTAAAATCACGTGAGAGATGGATAAAGGATACATGATCCTTATCCTTATATGAGAAAATAAAGAAATGAAATAGTTCAAGATTAGGATATTACCAAAGTAAGGATCACCGATACTTTAAGGATCCTTCAAGGATAACTCCAATGTAAGGATCATCTGTGCGATGAGGATCCTGCTCACATGAAATATTTCTTCAAGTGGACAGCATTCCAAGCTCTTGGTAGCAAATCACCTTCCATGGTCAGCAATCTATATGCCCCCTTTCCTGCTTCAGCTTCAATCAAATAAGGGCCTTCCCATTTTGGAGCCAATTTTCCATCAGCAGGATTGGTGGTATTCTGAAATGCTTTCCTTAATACCATATCTCCAACTTGAAACTTCCTGATCCTGACATTTTTGTTGTAAGCACCAGCCATTCTTTGTTGATAACTGACCATCCTTATCCTAGCCAGATCCCTGATTTCTTCAATAGTATCCAGGTCCTGAGCCAAGTTCTCATCATTTTCCTCAGGATCACGAGTACTTGTTCTAGCAGTTGGAACCACCATTTCTGTTGGGATCACTGATTCTGCCCCAAATACCAAAGAGAATGGCGTTTGACCAGTAGCATTCTTAGGGGTTGTTCTATCAGCCCAAAGCACATAAGGTAGTTCTTCTGCCCACTTCCTTTTTTTGGATCCAAGCTTCTTCTTCAAATTGTTGATGATGATCTTGTTGGATGATTCTGCTTGACCATTAGCTTGTGGGTGGACTGGTGTTGATGTTATCATCTTAATCCCCCAGCTGTCACAAAAGTTAGTGGTTCTGCCCCCAATGAATTGGGAACCATTATCGCATATAATTTCAGAAGGAATACCAAATCTAGTTATAATATTTCTTTTAATGAAGGATATAACTTCCTTTTCTCTGACTTGGGCAAAAGCTTCAGCCTCTATCCACTTGGAGAAGTAATCAGTCATAGCTAGCATGAACACTTTTCCACCAGGTGCCCTAGGGAGCTTACCAACTATATCCATACCCCATCTCATAAATGGCCAAGATGAGGATATCGGATGCAAAAATTCAGCTGGTTGATGAAGGATATTGCTGTGTCTCTGACAAGGATCACATCTCTTAGCATACTCCACAGCATCTCTCTTCATGGTTGGCCAGTAGTATCCTGTCCTCAGGATCCTTGAGAATAATGCCCTGCCCCCAGTGTGGTTTCCACAATCTCCTTCATGGAAGTCTTTTAAAACTTCTTGGATTTCAGGATCCCCAATGCATCTCAAGTATGGTCCTGCAAGAGATCGTCTATACAACATATTATTTAAAATTGTGAATTGAGATACCTTAATTTTGAAAGCCCTAGGGTTTTCTCCTGTAGGAATCTCCCCATGTTGTAAGTATCTCATGATCGGTGAGATCCATGATCCTGGTCCTGAATGGGATTGCGTATCCTTACTAGGGATAATTGCAGAATTCTTTCCTATCTCCATAGCCACATGATCCTCGATAGCCGGGGTCAGGATATGGATAATAGGGATCTTGATATCCTCCGGGATCTTCAAAGATGATCCTAAGTTAGCCAATGCATCAGCTTCTGTATTTTCTTCCCTTGGTACCTGTGTCAAACTAAAGGAAACAAAGGAGAGTGCCAATTCTTTGACTATCTCTAAATATTTGGTTAGCTTTTCACCTTTAATAGCATAGGATCCATTAAAGTGGTTTGTAATTAGCAATGAATCTACATGTACCTCAAGATACCTGATCCCCATATGCTTAGCAATTTGCAAACCAGCAATTAAGGCTTCATATTCAGCCGCATTGTTAGTGGTTTGGAACTCACAAGCTATAGAGTGGGGTATTATGTCCACATGTGGCGATTTTAGTAGTATTCCAAGCCCTGTGCCTTTGACATTTGAGGATCCATCAGTATAGAGCATCCAAGGATCCTTGGTCTCCTCTAGCTGCTGGACTTCTAACTCAGCTTCTTGTTGTAAATCACAACTGAAATCAGCCACAAAGTCAGCTAATGCTTGGGATTTGATGGCTGTCCTAGGCTCATATCTTATATCATAGGCACTAAGCTTCACTGCCCACTTAGCCATCCTTCCTGACATCTCTGGTTTCCTGAGGACATTCTTAATTGGAAAATTAGTATTAACAACAATAACATGAGTTTCAAAATAATGTCTCAACTTAGTAGATGCCATAATTAATGCAAGAATAAGCTTTTCAAGGTGTGAATACCTGGACTCGGAATCAAGTAAACTTTTACTTACATAATAGACAGGATGTTGTGTACCTTCATGATCCTTAACTAGGACCGCACTTACTGCTTTAGAGGATACTGCAAGGTACAAGGATAGCACATCGCCTTTTTCTGGTTTCATCAAGGACGGGGCTGAGGATAGGTAATCTTTAAGAGCTCTTAAGGAATTTTCATGCTTCTCAGTCCACTCAAATTTCTTGTTCTTCCTTAGGATATCATAGAATTCTTTGCACTTCTCCGAGGATTTGGATATAAATCTGTTCAAAGCTGCTATCCTGCCTGTTAGCCTTTGGACATCCTTAGCATTGGCCGGAGATTTGATATCCACTAAGGCTTTGATTTGTTCCGGGCTAGCTTCAATGCCTCTCTTGGTCACCATGTATCCTAAGAATTTACCTACTTTAACACCAAAGTGACATTTTGAAGGATTAAGTTTCATGTTATATCTGTCAAGGATATTGAATGCTTCCTCCAAGTCTCTTAGGTGATCCTCAGCCTTTATTGATTTTACCACCATATCATCTATGTAAACCTCCATAGTTTGTCCAATCTGATCCTTGAACATCATATTCACCAGCCTTTGATAAGTTGCACCTGCATTTCTTAGTCCGAACGGCATAGCAATATAGCAATATATACCAGTTGGAGTCATGAAGGCTGTATCCTCTTGATCGGATGGTTCCATTTGGATTTGTTGAAATCCAGATGAAGCATCCATAAAAGTCAACAGTTCATGACCCGCCGTTGCATCCACCATGGAGTCAATGTGGGGTAATGGGAAAGGATCCTTGGGACATGCCTTATTTAAATCTGTGAAATCGACACATACCCTCCACTTTCCATTTTTCTTTTGAACAACAACCACATTGGCCAACCATCTTGGATACTTGACCTCTCTAATCATACCTGCCCTGAGCAATTTCTCTACCTCTTACTGGATAATGGCATTTCTTTCCGGTGCAAACTTCCTCCTTTTTTGATGGATTGGTTTGAATGACCTGTCGATGCCAAGTTTATGAGTGATAATATCCTTAGATATACCTGTCATATCCTCATGCTTCCATGCAAAGGTAGTTTTCCTCCTTTTGAGGAAGGATACGAGGTCTTCTT
Organism: Helianthus tuberosus; assembly: GCA_030545235.1. Classification (NCBI taxonomy): domain Eukaryota; kingdom Viridiplantae; phylum Streptophyta; class Magnoliopsida; order Asterales; family Asteraceae; genus Helianthus; species Helianthus tuberosus. Next base: position 172,214,710 of record CM060360.1, read on the forward strand.
TCATATCGCCAAGGATCCCTGATCCGATATAGATTTTAGATTCAGGATCATGAGGATCCATGAGGATTTCTACCACATCCTGCCCTCTTGCCTCCAAGACATCCCTTGGAGGATACTTTAATTGCTATTTCTCCCTTGACTTCGAGGCTGGTTTCATCGATGAAGTATAGCAATTCTTAGCCTCCTGCTGATCACTATCAATCTTGACTATTCCCCAAGGACTAGGGAGCTTCACACATTGATGGTAAGTAGATGGGACTGCCTTCATATCGTGTATCCAGGGCCTGCCAAGGATAACATTACAACAAGATAAACAGTCAATAACACAAAATTTTTGATAAGAATGTAGGCCTTCGATGTATATTGGGAGCTTAATGTCCCCGAAGGTATTCTTAGTCTCGCCACTAAATCCCACGAGCACGGAGGATCTTGGTATGATATCTGATTCAGGAATACCCATCTTCTTTAGAACATCAAACTGGATAATGTTCACTGAGCTTCCTCCGTCTATAAGGATCCTGCGGACAAAATGGTTAGAAATGAAAAGAGTAATAACTAAACCATCGTGATGAGGATCCTGGATATCAACACGATCATCCTCATCAAAGGTTATGACTTTTCCTTCGAAGACACTTGACGTTCGAACGGGTCTTTCTCCATTATCCATTTTAGTTTCCTTTGCATGCCTTTTAGCTGCTGAGAAGGATGTGCCGCAAATGTCTGATCCTCCAGAAATAAAGTTTATTACTTGTGCATCTGCTGGAGGGGCTGGAGCTTTCTCAGGGATCCTTTCAGGATCCTGAGTTCTTGACTTTTTTCTACCCAACAGTTCTTTTAGATGCCCCTTGCTCAACAAGTATCCAATTTCCTTTCTTAGTGCAATGCATTCTTCTGTGAGATGCCCAAAATCTTCATGGTATGCACACCACTTTGATTTATCTTTGGTTGCAGCTGGTCTGTCATTTTTTCTGGGCCATCTGGCTTTATCACCTAGATTATTCTGGTTTTTCAGATCTGTTATCAGATCTGAACTTGTTGTTCCTGAATGAGGATCCTTGCTTATCTTGCTTTGAGGATCCTGCTAACCTCTCCTGGATCCTTTTGTCATCCTCTAGCCGGATGAATCTAAGTGCCCGGGTTCTTACCTCATCTAGGTTCCTGCATGGTGTCATAACAAGATCATCATAGAACAATGAATCTCTAAGCAATCCCATTTTGAAGGCCTCAAAAGCCGTGGCTATATCCAAGTTGGGAATGTCTAAGGATTCTTTACTGAATTTGGTAATGTAATCCCTTAATGATTCATTATGACCCTGGGTTATCCTATATAGATCACTAGTTAATCGTTCAAATTTTCTAATACAAGAAAACTGATTATTAAATAGGTTAACTAGATTAGCAAATGAGGTAATAGAGTAGGGGGGAAGACTTAGCAGCCATTTGAGAGCTGATCCAGTAAGAGTGGATCCGAATCCTTTGCACAGGCATGCTTCCTTTAACCTTTCTGGGATTGGATTGATCTCCATCCTCTCCCTGTATTGTGCTATGTGTTCTTCAGGATCTGTCGAACCATCATACAGCTTCATGGTTGGCACATGGAACCTCTTGGGTATCTCAGCATCACAGATTGGTGGTGCAAAACGAGATATCTTGTGGCTCCCATCTGCAATCTCTGGGATAGGTTTGACCACTCCTGGAACACTTGATATCATATCCTTCAACTTTTGTAACTCTCTGGCCATGGCATGGTTGATACCTGGATCCTGCATAAGGCCATGGTTAGTAGTATAAGAATTATTAAAAGTGTTACCTCCCATTGGATTCAAATTAGGAAGAATGGATGTTAATCCATATTGTTGGGGCTCTGGAATGATCGAAGGACTAGTAGAAGCAATGGTCTGCATCGGAATAAAATCTCCCTGATGGACATCTGAACTTCCTGTTTGCAAACTCCTCAAGGATCCTGGCATCTGGAAGGATCCCTGAAACTGGGACGATCCTGGAACAAAGGAGGATCCTTGAACCTGGGATGATCCTGGAACAAAGGAGGATCCTTGAACCTGGGAAGATCCTGGAACAAAGGAGGATCCTTGAACCTGGGACGATCCTGGAACAAAGGAGGATCCTTGAACCTGGGACAATCCTGGAACAAAGGAGGATCCTTGAACCTGGGACGATCCTGGAACAAAGGAGGATCCTTGAACCTGGGACGATCCTGGAACAAAGGAGGATCCTTGAATCTGCTGCGCTCCTGAATATCCTCCTGAATTCATGAAGGATCCCATATGCTGAGGATAGGATCCTGCTGGCTGGAAATATGAACCTGATGCCTGGGTCACTGTTGTTGTTCCGTAGTGCACTCCTTTTGGTCCACCCACATATTGAACATCTGGAACCACTGATGGCTGAGAAGTAATCACCGGAGTATCAAAATTCAAAGATCTGGGCATCAGTGGGGAATGATCCTCTGCCGTTTTCTTTTGTTTCTTGAGATCTCCGATTTCTTTGAGAATTCTTTCATTGGTCTTATCCTGTTGCTGTATATGATCCTTCATCTGCAAAATCAAAGTAAACATGTCACTAGTAGTGGGAGTGTAAGAAGCAGAAGAAGTTGGAGGTTTGGAGAAAATGGGAGTTGGTTTCTTCTCGGCATTTTTCTGAGGTCCAGAAGGTGGTGGAGGCAAAGGTGGAATGCCCTGAGATGAATTGACCGCAGTCATTGCAGTAGAGGTATTCTTCAATGATGAAGCCATGTATTTGTATGCAATGAACCTGAATGATCACCAACAGAAAAACTTCTTAGGGATGAAGCACCAATTGCCCCACGGTGGGCGCCAAACTGTTTTGGTCAAAAAATCTGTTGAGGATAATGCAACCAAACACTCTGTTATGGGGAATGATGCTTTAAATGTAGAACAATGATAAGGATCACTTCAATGCAAATTGCACAAACGACACAAGGATTTGTACGGGGAAAAAGCCCTTGATCAAGAGTTGATCTCTGGCACAAAAAAACCCGGGTGATGGAAACTACCGATCACCAAGCTTGAATAAATTAATAAATGTTTACAACTTCGGATAGTAACGAGCTAGGTACAAGGATCACTACGGTGAAATGTGTAAAAGTGATCGAAAATTGTTAAGTGTTTGCCAAAAGCTTCAAGAGTGCGATTGTACGAGAGTGTGTGTAGCTGAAAATGGCTAAGTGTTCTAATGACTAGCTCGTCACCCCTTTAAAAATAGAAGTTAACTATACTAACAAACTATCCGACTTTTGTGCCAAGCTCCCACGTTCTCCACAACGTCCATTTCCGGTCAAACGTGTGCGAAATACCCGTGGAATATTCCATAGTTACGTTGCCAAGACCAAGTCAAGCTTGTTACTCCTACAATATAACACGAAACATAAACAAACAATCGTTAGTATGAGGATCCTTAAGGTGATCCATGATCCTGATCCTGAAGCTCTCCTGAGGATCACTATCTGTCACAGAAGTAAGGATCATTAATTAGGATAACAAGTAAGGATCACTAATTGTTAGAAAATCCTCCCCTAACATGATCAAGGACCAAATATCCTATAATCGATAAATTCAAAAAAGTAGTGTAATTTAAGGATCATGTGTCTAGTTGTCAAAGAGTAAGGGTCACTTAGATAAACAAAAAATAAAATCAAAGTGATCAAGGATCATACCTGAGAATCCAAGTTAGGATCCTAAACCTTTAACATTTACAATCAGGATAACCAAAAAATAGACCTTAATAAAAGGTTAGGATCAAGGATCCTTAGCTGTTTAACTTCAAAAACCTAAAATGGAACACAACTTGGGACTAAGCCAACATAAGAGAAGAGTTAGCAACTAGGGACAAACCCAACAATTCTGGGGACAAGCCCAACAATTCTGGGGACAAGCCCAATATACTGTGGACAAGCTCAAAAAACTGGGGACAAGCCCAAAAAACCGGGGACAAGCCCAAAGGATCTTGTGTAAACTGCAGTATGGCCCTCACTGGCGACTATCCAAACTTAGTGACATGAAAATGCCAAAACCTTAGCTAACGTGAAAACATTAAAAACCTTAGAAACGGATGTATGGTACGTCTACCATTATACGTAGGATCCTGAATACAGCAAGTACAATGAAATTGTCAGCCCCTAAAGCGAGTACTGGTCCCATTGCCTTGAACTGCATCAGGATCATCGTGCGCTACTGGCGATACTGGGGACAGGCCTAAAAAACTGGGGACTAGCCCAAATAACTGGGGTCAAGCCCAAATAACTGGAAACTTTTGTGGATGCTCAATCCTTTGTTAAGGATATGTCAACCTTCTGCAAAATTCAGAACTAAGTGAAAGAAGGATGAAGGATCCAGGATCCTTCTCCTTGTATATAAGATAATTAAAGAATTAAAAAGATTAAAATTCGATCATTACCAGAATGAGGATCATCTATCCTCTAAGGATCCTTTAAGGATATCGGCCATGAATGTTGCTAAGGATCCTGAATCCTTATTACATGAAGTATTTCTTCAAGTGGACAGTATTCCAAGCTCTTGGTAGTAAATCACCTTCCATTGTTAGCAATCAATATGCCTCCTTTCCTGCCTCAGCTTCAATCAGGTAGGGGCCTTCCCACTTTGGTGCCAACTGTCCATCAACATGATTTGTGGTATTCTGAAATGCTTTCCTCAATACCATATCACCAACTTGGAACTTTCTGATCCTGACATTCTTATTGTAGGCTCCAGCCATCCTTTGTTGATAACTAGCCATCCTTATCCTTGCCAAATCCCTGAGTTCTTCTATGGTATCCAAGTCTTGAACCAAGTTTTCAGCATTTCCTTCAGGATCACGGATGCTTGTTCTTGCAGTAGGAACCACCATCTCTGTAGGGATCACTGATTCTGCTCCAAATACTAAAGAGAATGGAGTTTGGCCAGTGGCATTCTTGGGAGTTGTCCTATCAGCCCATAGTACATAAGGTAGTTCTTCTGCCGACTTTCCTTTCTTGGATCCAAGCTTCTTCTTCAAGTTGTTGATGATGATCTTGTTAGATGATTCTGCTTGACCATTGGCTTGTGGGTGGACTGGTGTTGATGTTATCATCTTAATCCCCCAGCTGTCACAAAAGTTAGTAGTTCTACTCCCAATAAATTGGGATCCATTATCACAAACAATTTCAGAAGGGATACCAAATCTAGTAATGATATTTCTTTTAATAAAGGATATCACTTCTTTCTCTCTGACTTGAGCAAAGGCTTCAGCCTCTATCCACTTAGAGAAGTAATCAGCCATGGCAAGCATGAACACCTTTCCTCCTGGTGCTTTGGGAAGTTTACCAACTATATCCATTCCCCATCTCATGAATGACCAAGAAGAGGATATAGGATGCAAGAGCTCTACTGGCTGATGAAGGATATTACTATGTCTCTGACAAGGATCACACTTCTTAGCATAATCCACAGCATCCTTCTTCATTGTAGGCCAATAGTATCCTATTCTAAGGATCCTTGAGAACAATGCCCTACCCCCAGTGTGGTTTCCACAATCTCCATCATGAAAATCCTTTAGGACTTCTTGAATTTCAGGATCCTCTATGCACCTTAGATATGGACCTGCAAGAGATCGTTTATATAACATGTCATTTAATATTGTAAATTGGGATACCTTGATTTTGAAAGCCCTGGGGTTTTCTCCTGTAGGAATCTATCCATGTTGTATATATCTCATGATTGGAAGGATCCATGATCCTGAATGAGACCGTGCACCATCACTAGGAACCATTGCAGAATCCTCTTCTGTCTCCATAGTTATGTGATCCTCAATAGCAGGAGCCAAAATATGGATGATAGGGATCTTGATATCCTCTGGAATCTTCAATGATGATCTAAGATTGGCCAATGCATCAGCTTCTGCATTCTCTTCCCTAGGTACCTGTATCAAACTAAAAGAAACAAAAAAGAGTGCCAATTCCTTGACTATCTCTAGGTATTTGATTAGTTTTTCACCTTTAACAGCATAGGATCCATTAAAGTGATTAGTAATTAATAATGAATCTACATGTACCTCAAGATACCTGATCCTCATATGCTTGGCAATTTGCAAACCAGCTATCAAGGCCTCATATTCAGCCTCATTATTAGTAGTTTGAAACTCACAAGCTATTGAGTGGGGTATTATGTCCCCCTGTGGCGATTTTAGTAGTATTCTAAGTCCTGTTCCTATGACATTAGATGCTCCATCAGTGAAGAGTATCCAAGGATCCTTAGTCTCTTCAAGCTGCTGAACTTCTAACTTAGCTTCTCTTTGTAAATCACTACTAAAATCTGTCACAAAGTCTGCTAAGGCTTGGGATTTGATGGCAGTCATTGGTTCATATCTTATATCATAAGCACTAAGCTTCATTGCCCATTTAGCCATCCTTCCTGACATTTCAGGTTTCCTGAGAACATTCTTAATTGGAAAGTTAGTCTTGACAATAGTGGCATGAGTTTCAAAATAATGTCTTAGTTTAGTAGATGCCATAATCAAAGCAAGGATAAGTTTTTCTAAATGTGAATACCTGGATTCAGCATCAAGCAAACTCTTACTTACATAATAAACATGATGTTGTGTACCTTAGTGATCCTTAACAAGGACTGCACTTACTGCTTTAGAGGATACCGCTAGATACAAGGATAATATATCCCCTTTTTCTGGTTTCATCAAGGCAGGAGCTGAGGATAGGTAATCCTTAAGGGCTTTGAGAGCATTTTCATGCTTTTCAGTCCATTCAAATTTCTTGTTCTTTCTCAAAATGTCATAGAATTCCTTGCACTTTTCTGATGACTTGGATATGAACCTATTCAAGGTTGCGATCCTCCCTGTCAACCTTTGCACATCCTTGGCATTGGCAGGAGATTTGATATTCACAATTGCCTTGATTTGCTCTGGACTTGCTTCTATGCCTCTTTTTGTTACCATGTAACCTAGGAACTTGCCTGCTTTAACACCAAAGTAATACTTTGAAGGATTCAACTTCATATTGAATTTGTCAAGGATATTGAATGCTTCCTCCAGGTCTCTAAGGTGATCCTCAGCTCTCTTGGACTTAACCACCATGTCGTCTATATAGACTTCCATAGTGTGTCCAATTTGTTCCTTAAACATCATATTGACTAGCCTTTGATAAGTAGCACCTGCATTCCTTAGTCCAAATGGCATAGCAATATAACAATAGATACCAGTTGGGGTCATAAAGGTTGTATCCCCTTGATCAGATGGTTCCATCTGAATTTGTTGAAATCCAGATGAAGCATCCATAAAAGTCAACAACTCATGACCCACGGTAGCATCCACCATGGAGTCAATGTGGGGTAATGGGAAAGGATCCTTGGGACATGCCTTGTTTAAATCAGTGAAATCGACACATACCCTCCACTTTCCATTTTTCTTTTGAACAACAACCACATTGGCTAACCACCTTGGATACTTGACCTCTCTAATCATACCTGCTCGGAGTAATTTGTCTACCTCCTCCTGGATAATAGCATTCCTCTCAGGTGCAAACTTCCTCCTCTTCTGATGTATGGGCTTGTATGACCTCTCAATGCCAAGCTTATGAGTAATTATATCTTTAGAGATACCTGTCATGTCTTCATGATTCCAGGAAAATGTAGTTTTTCTCATCTTAAGGAAGGATACTAGATCCTGTTCAATGTTGCTGAGGATCCTTGATCCTATGAAGACTTTGGATTCAGGATCATGAGGATCCATAAGGATATCTTTCACATCCTGTTCTCTTGCCTCCAAGACATCTCTTGGAGGATACTTTAGTTGCTATTGCTCCCTTGGTCTTGAGGCTGGCTTCATTGATGAGGTATAGCAATTCTTTGCTTCTTGTTGGTCACTCTCAATCTTTATCACCCCCCATGGACTAGGAAGCTTCACACATTGATGATATGTAGATGCAACTGCCTTCATGTCATGTATCCATGGCCTGCCAAGGATAACATTGCAACAGGATAAGCAATCTATTACACAAAATTTTTGATAAGAATGAAGTCCTTCATTGTAGATGGGAAGTTTAATGTCCCCCAATGTATTCTTGGTTTCTCCGCTGAATCCCACAAGAATTGAGGATCTTGGGACAATATCCGATTCAGGGATGTTCATTTTCTTGAGGACATCAAGCTGAATGATGTTCACCGAGCTTCCTCCATCGATTAGGATCCTGCGAACAAAATGGTTAGAAATGAACAAAGTAATGACAAGACCATCATGATGAGGATCCTGAACATCAACACGACCATCCTCATCAAAAGTTATAACTTTCTCCTGTGTGACAGTAGAGGTCCAGATGGGTCTGTCCCCATTATCCATCTTGGTCTCATTGGCATGTCTTTTGGTTGCTGAAAAAGAAGTACCAAAAATGTCTGATCCACCAGATATGAAGTTTATAACTTGTGCATCTGCCGAAGGAGCAGGAGCTCTTTCTGGAACCTTTTCAGGATCCTGGATCCTTGACTTTTTTCTTCCCAAAAGTTCCTTCAAGTGCCCCTTGCATAACAAGTAACCAATTTCTTTTCTAAGTGCAATACATTCTTCAGTGAGATGTCCGAAATCCTCATGATATGCACACCATTTGGATTTGTCTTTTGTTGCAGCTGGTTTGTCACTTTTTCTAGGTCATCTTGCTTTCTCACCTAAATTCTGCATTGCAAGAATTAGTTCAATGTTATCAACAGAAAAACAATATTCAGAAATGGGAGGATAATCCTCATCATCCTCTTCCTGTTCTACTGCATGCGCGTTCTGGTTATCAAACTTGTTGTAAGATTTGGACTTGTTGTTCCTGAAGTAGGATCCTTGTTTCTCCTGCTTCGAGGATCCTACCAGTCTTTCCTGGATCCTTTTATCATCCTCTAGTCGGATGAATCTAAGGGCCCTGGTTCTTACCTCATCAAGATTCCTGCATGGGGTCTTGACAAGATCATTATAGAATAATGAATCCCTAAGTAAACCCATTTTAAAAGCTTCCACAGCCGTAGCTATATCCAGATTAGGAATATCTAAGGATTCTTTACTAACTTAGTGATATAATCTCTAAGTGATTCATTTTGACCTTGTGTTACCCTATATAGATCACTAGTTAAACGTTCAAATTTCCTACTACATTGGAATTGGCTATTAAACAGATTAACTATATTAGCAAATGAAGTAATAGAGTAAGGGGGAAGACTTAGCAGCCATTTAAGAGCTGATCCTGTGAGTGTGGATTCAAAACCCTTGCATAGACATGCTTCTTTTAACCTCTTAGGAATTGGATTGATCTCCATCCTTTCTCTATACTGAGCTACATGCTCCTCTGGATCCGTTGAACCATCATACAACTTCATGGTTGGTATTTGGAACCTCTTTGGAATTTCTGCATCACAAATGGGTGGTGCAAAGCGAGATATCCTATGGCTTCCATCTGCAATTTCGGGAATGGGCTTAACCACTCTTGGAATGCTGGATATCATATCCTTTAGTTTTTGTAATTCCCTAGCAATAGCTTGATTGATACATGTATCCTACACAAAGCCATGGTTAGTGTTATAAGAATTATTCAAAGTGTTACCTCCCGGAGGATTCAAGTTTGGAATCCCAGATGTGAATCTATATTGACGAGATTCTGGTATGACTGAAGGACCAGAAGAAGCAATGGTCTGCATTGGAATGAAGTCTCCTTGATGAACATCTGAACTTGAGGGTTGCACGCTTCTCAAGAATCCCTGATCCTGAAAGATGTTGGATCCTTGAACCTGAAAGGGGGATCCTTGAACCTGAGATGATCCTTGAACCTGAGAGAATCCTTGAACCTGAGAGGATCCTTGAACCATGTGCGTCCCCATATATCCTCCTAAGCTAACGAAGGATCCCTGATGCTAGAAAGAGGATCCCGAAGGCTGAAAACAGGATCCTGGAGGCTGGAAGTGAGACCCTAAAGCCTGACTCCTAGTTGTTGATCCATAACGCCTTCCCAATGGTCCACTCTGGTACTGGATGTCCGGAGCTGCAGATTGCAGGGCGGTTATAGCTGGAGTGTCGAAATCCAGTGATCTAGGTATCAGAGGAGAGTGATCCTCCCCCAATTTCTTCTGTTTCTTGATGTCACCAATCTCCCGGAGGATCCTTTCGTTGGTTTTATCCTGCTCTTGAATGTGATCCCTCATCTGCAAAATCAAAGTAAAAAGATCACTGTTAGTAGGGTTAGAAGAAACAACAGATGTTGGTGGTTTTGGGAAAATGGGGCTTTGTCTCTTTGCAGCATTTTCAGCATTTTTCTGGGATCCAAAATGTGGTGGAGGCAAAGGTGGAACGCCCTGTGAAGAAGTGACTGCCGGTATAGAGCTTGAAGTGTTCTTTGCTGAAGAAGCCATATGGTTGAAGATAATGAACCGAAATGAACACAATGAGTAAAATTTCTTAGAAATGAAGCACCAATTGCCCCATAGTGGGCGCCAAACTGTTTTTGTCAAAAATCAGGCTAAGATGATGCAACCAAATCTTTTGTTGTGAGGTGTGATGCTTGAATCAATGAACAAATGTATGAATAACTTGCAATGAACAAGTGACACAAGGACTTATACGAGGAAAAAGCCCTTGATCAAGAGTTGATCTCCGGCATAAAAAACCTCGGGTGATGGAAACTACCAATCACCAACTATAATTAAACAAATGATCTTTACAACTCGGGATGATAACAAGCTTGTTACAAGGATCGCTATAGTGCAATGTGTATGAAATCGCCAATGAACTGTTGAGAGCTGTTTCGAGTGTGTGTGTTTGCTTAATTGTTCTAACTCAAGCTTATTATCCCCTTTAAAATTAGAAATAACTTAAATAACTAACTTTCCGCTAAATGTGCAAGCTCCCCACGACTTCTAAAACGGTCACCAAGCCAAGCACGTGCGGAATATTGAGGGCATATTCCCCAAGAATATCGGCAAGACCAAGTCCAATGCGTATACTCCTGCAAAACAAGCTTAAACATAGTGAAGGCAACCGTTAGTATAAGGATAACAATGAGGATCCTGGATCCTGATCCTGCAATGTCTTCTGAGGACCCTTAATTCAAACAGAATTGAGGATCCGTGATCCTGGCAGTACTTGAGGATCCGTGATCCTTTGGTTTAAAAAATCTATCCCTAACAAGTTTGATATAACTTTCCACTCTTGTATGCTCATTTAATTCCGCATTTCCATTGTTTATATAAAATTCACTCATACTTGTTCATCAAAGCATACTAAGAGCATCTTAGATCCTAACAATTGGTATTAGAGCTTGGTCACATAAAACTTGACTTCACAATCAGTTTAATATATAAAGATGAGCTCACAAAGGTATCCAATATGTTCGTGGTCTCTGAAATAAGAGTTTAAAGTGTAAAATTCAAAAAGTCTTTATACATATTTTGTTTTCATAAAAGATCAAAATGAATGACACAAAACAATCATGATCCCCATAACACCAGTTTTAGAAACAAGTCTATGATGCTTGTCAGAGCAGTATAAAATACCTGGCAACATCGGATGAAATGTGTGCTAGCTCAATAGAACACAAGATGTTGGAAGTCCGTTAGATCTGGACCACACGTTCCGACGGTACCTGGTGCCGAAAATCCGAATGTTCAGGAGCCAAAGAAACCAGAAAACTGCTCAGGGCAAGATTTCCAAAAGTTTGAGCTAGATGCAAAGGCCTATTGTGGCCATGGCTCTCCCAAACGAAATCTATGCCAGTTTGTTACATTGTAATAGTGCTAAAGAGTTGTGGGATGCATTGAAGGAACAATTTGGTGGAATAGAGGATGTGATCGAGAACACTCGAGAAATTCTTAACCAGCAATAAGAGACCTTCACACATGTTAAGTGAGAAACCCTTACTCAATAGTTTGAAAGATTTTCCTGCCTGATAAGCAAATTTAAGTTGGTAAGCAAAAAGTTTTCAATATCAACTTTAAATAACATATTTTTGAGATCACTTCTTGAAAAATGGGATACAATAGAAATTCTGATGAGAACAACTCAGATTTTAAGGATACGACCTTGACTCAGCTTCGTAAACGCGTTAAAATGGCAATGTATATACGAGGGCAAATTTGTCAAAATTTGAGGTCTTTTTACCTTTTTGTCAAAGGTTGAGGTCCTTTTTGGCTTTTGTTGTTGGTGGCTTCTTCTTTAAGGTATAGATAAAAAAAATACACACATGGCCCCGAAAAATTAATATATGCTAATGTAACACCCTAGATAAATTTCACATCGGTCCTGCAAAGTAGAGATTCTTGGTTCAGAAAGAATGCCATGTCTTTTAAATCACCAACTTGCCATGGGCATAGTTGGTTGTGGAACACATGACAACTCAACAGTTAAGCGTGCTCAGGTAGGAGTAGTACCAGAATGGGTGGGTATTTCGGGGCAACAAAAAACAAATCCGTTAGTTCTTGGATGGGCAACACATCAGCGGTAAAACGAACAATATTGGTGGTATGAGAGGCTGCATGTTACAAATGGTATCAGAGCCACTCCTTTGCCGTTCGAGATGGTGAGGCGAAACTCGTCGAGGACGGTGAGTCTTTAAGGGGTGATTGCGAGATAATGAAAAGACTAACATGGATCATGTAACACTTAAGGCAAATCTCACATCAGCCATAGACATGATAGATTCTTGGTTCATAAGGAATGTCCTGCTTCTTAAATTATCAACGCATTTTGAGCTTAATTGGTTGTCTAGCACATGAATACTCAACAATTAAGCGTGCTCAGGTGGGTGTAGTACCAGGATGTGTGACCTCCTAAGAAGTCTCCACCGAAGTAACCGAAAACAAATATGTGAGTTCCTGGATGGGCAACCCATCAGCGGAAAAGCATACAACATTGGTGGTATGAGAGACTGAATGTTGCAACTTCAGTTCTTCATCTTTCGTATACATATATACACATCATCTTCTCTCTTCAATATGATGAAATATCTTCATGGGGCAAAGAGAAAAGAAAATATATCAATTTACTTCAGAAACACCTTGTTTGTGTTCGTTCACAACTCGTTCACCAAATATGCCAAACATATTTAGTGATGATGCGGATTCATGAGTCTGTGTCCATCTAGTACCACGTCTTCCATCATTGAGCTCCACGAACACCCTTTGCAGACGGTCTAAGCCGTATATGGGTAGGTATGTGTACGCACTAACACAGAAAGACACAATAATTTTTGTGTACTTTGTGATGTATGAACTAGCAAAAATTAACACTCCACGCTACACGGCGGGGATTTGTTTGGTTAACCCATGTGTTGTGGGTGCATGGATCGTAAAACCGCACCAAGTTGTAAGCAAACAAATATGTGAATTTATACCGCTACGTGACGTAAAACATAGTAAAAAAACGCAAACTAATAACGTGACCCGACGAAAAATGTACAAACATGAATTTATACCGGCAATTGATTATACCGGTGGATCATAGTTTTAAAAATGATAAATACCACTTATTTTAATAACTATTGTGATCATTTTATAAGATATAAAAATTATTTGATATATAATATTTAGTTTGCTAAACACACAACACTATTGGTAAATGAAATGCAAAGAAATGATAATTTTAAAATTAAGATTCAGAAAAAAGTCATGAGTGTATGTATCTATGTGTGAATGTATGTAGCCCTTTTTTCTGCTTTCTGCTTTCTGCTTTCTACCTACTCCTATTATTCTTTAATTATTGGCTTCTTGCTACATCACTAATGAAATCTTTTCTTTGGTGGATGACATAGTATACATACATAACAATGCATCTATGCAATATATGCATGATAGGTAACGGTCTTGTGACAAGTGTATATACATATAACACAAACTCAAACAAGTTTTTCCACCTTAATTATTTACGCCTTCCATGGCTAATAAGTTGAGATCAATATCTATTTCACATATTACTTCCTCTACCACCACCATCCACCACCGCCACTACCGTTACCACCCGCGTTCCCATGAGAATTCGGACCGTTCTGCCTATTCCACGTACGATTAACATAATGATAAGGACCCGCTGGAGTCACTGGCTGAATTGAAGTTAATACAGGCATCCCATTGCACACATGTTGGATCAGTTCCGCATTTGCAGCATCAAGATCCTTTTGAAGGCGATCAACTTGTTGTTGCAAGGAACTGATGACTCCCACACAACCATAAACGGGATCTCTAACACGAGACGCGGCTTCATACGCAAGTGAACTAACCACATCTTCTCTCTGGTGGGGTAAAACATCGTTTATAAGCTTCGTGACATTGCTGGCACCGAAGATTTTGTGAACATTCATGAATTTCTGTGGATTTTCAGGTGGAAAATAAGGTGCGAAAACGCAGCCCGGTATGCATTTTCTTTTCAAAAACTTGCAGGCAGCACAAGGAGGATTGTAAGAACTTGATGATGACATTATTAGCTCTTCTTTTTTTTTTTTTTTCTGAAAAGTAATTAAGAATTAGTTAATTATAGTTCTCTTATATATCTTCTTAAGTACTAACTAAAGGCACAATAAGTTAATTATGTATGCAGGATACTTCACTTTAATATTGTGTCATATATAGTAGCACACACGTAACCATTATAGAGTCACAGGGTCGAGAATTTTAGGCGTTTTTAGGGATTTTTGAATACGCTTAACAAATAGCCAATTCGCTACCATGTGTGGCGAACTTATGCAAGTCTCCATTGAGGTGGCAAATGAACTCCTAGAGTTCGCTAGTTTGACAAACCAACTTACCTTGAGTTTGCTAATCAAAGAAGCAAACTCCATCCTTTATTTCATGTTGAGTCATGAGAGTTACTCTTGGCTTGATTTTGTTGGTTTAATTTGTTCTTAACCAAGTTCGCTTATCAGTGAACTCAAAAACCCATAGTCCCTTTTGAGTTTGCACTGCCTATTTTTCAAAATTCTTTTGAAAACCTCTTAGAAAACTTATGAAATCTTTGTACAACCTATAAATAAACAAACTATTAATCATACTATTACAAGGGAAACTAAACAAATAGTCATGTTAACCAAACAATCTTTCAAAATAGTCATAAAAATTCATAAAAAAATAGTCAGCCCCCATTTTCACCAATCAAACACCGGCACATCAGTTTCCCTGGCTAGGATTTATCCTACACTTTTGGCCTTCGACTAAGGATTAGCCCGCTGTTTCGGGGGCTTAGCCGCCACACTTTTCGATGCTGGCTAAAGCCTAGTCCACGCTTTTTGGGACGTCTAAATTTCAATGGCTATTTATAAATAAAATTGGTCAACTAGACTATTTGGTAATTTTCTTATATTTTGAACATTTAGGTCACCGGTTTAAAACCTACAACAAGTTTTAATCTTTACCGTCCGATATTGGATCATGTCCCTTTTAATCATCCCATACAAACCCTGAGTGAGTATCTTGCCTAAGACCACCTCTACCGGAGGTATTTGAAAATAAACGAACCAATACGTGGACAAAAAAGAAAACGGATGACGTGTTGCATTCCTTGTTTGTGGCTCATCCGGATGGGGGGTGTTCGGAAACTCGAATTAACGAAGAATCAACGAAGACGAGAGGATGATGGACCCCACTCTCACATCTCTCTCCCACACATAATATATATATTGTTAACCTTTAAATGGATGTTTGGAGAAGAAAAGGGTATTTGTGGGTGCTTGGAACTAATTTGAGGATGATCTAAAGAGTCTTATTTAGTTTAGTCCTTAGGGTAGACAAGATGCATAAATGACTAGATTTAAGTTAGCAACCGCATGCAATAGCTGGATCTTTAGATTACTTTGAACAAAAGTCGATTTAAAGAAAAAAGCCTTGATTTTTTTTTTCAATTTATTCCAGGCAAGTGCACAAGTGATCAAACCTTATAAATCACCAATTTGTAGGAGATCTATATGTACAGGCCTAGATCTCTCTATGACTCTATGCACACATTGATCACGGTCAAATATAGTAATTATAACATGGGATCTGGGGTTTTAAATGATTGCTTAATTAGCCAGAATTATAATGGCATGAACCCTTGATCATTTATTAAAAAAATTAATGGGATCGGTGCATATATGCATCTTTTTAAAGTAGAAAACTCAAATCAGACCAGAAAAGCATGACTAAACCTCAAAAGCTTGTTGTACATGTATTGCAAGCCAAAGGGTTTAAGTAAAAGAAAAACAAAAGACTTGTGATTCATGTGATTTTTTATGGATTCTGTATAGGTGTGTTTTGATCATGATCAGATGAAAAGAACAAATGATCAGTGATCACAAATTATTGACGGAAAAGACAGGTACCTTTTTTGGTTTCTTTTGGTTGTGTTTGAACTCTGATCTTACCCTATTTGCCTGCTGAGTGCTGGAGACATCAATAATGATGTATTGAAAACCCTAATTATTTGATAGTTTAGAGAGAGAGAGAGAGGGAGGGAGGGAGAGAGAGGCCTGCAAATTGATGGGAACTTTCAAAGGTAATGGGGAGGAACAAATTGCATTTAGTGGATGAGAGAAGGCACTTAAAAGACAAAATGTAATGAATCTCCAATGGAAGGTACTCTACAGTGAAAAGGATGACCATACACTCTCATCATCAGTCTCTTAACAGTTAATTGTTTGTTTTTAGGGTTTTATTTTCTGAATATAATCTTAAAATAATCTTACAATAATATGTATTCTAAATGGTATTTATACACGGGGAAATCATGAAAATAGACAAATTAACTTAAAAAGCTGAATAATATCAAAGTTAATCCTAAAAAGATATCAAAATATTACACAAAATTCTTGTTAATTTTTTTAACAGCCCACTTCATTAAAACTAGCAAGACGTTAAAAAACAACCAAGAGATTACAAATCTAGATCCAAATTACACCATTTTCTTCAAGTAATGTTTCTAAAAGAAGATATATTCTGAATTCATAAGAGGCTGATCTTTAAACGTTTTAACAATGTTCACTTTCTTCTCCGAAAAATCCGGCTTCGTTTCTGGCTTTCCAAATATACCAAGTCGCGGTCAACAAGATGCCATAAATCAACTTCTTCTTGTGATGACCAAGATTAAGATGATTAGGGACTCGCACCAAATATGCTAAGTTGCACAAGTAGTCCACTAAGCGTCAAATTGCCAAAGCAAAGTAACAGGAAAAAAAAGATGCTTGCATAATTTCGTCGTCTGCCCATATGATATGCAATTTTAAGGTCCTATTTGTATGTTTCTTCTAGATAAAGCTTCAAGGGTGGAACTCTATTCATAAGGGCTTTACACATGAAGACATTCACCTTTATGGGACCAGTTGATGTGTGAAAAATGTGTATATTAATCTCGAACAAGTTTTGAAAAGGGAATCACCAAGCTAACCCACACACAATCGGCAAGTGTACTGTAGGTCCGGCTAGGGGAGGATCTAGTCGCCTAATCCTTGTATACGAACCAACCCGGTTGTGCGGAATCCAACCGAGAAAGCAAACCGAGATCGAGATCGACAAGAACACGAGATACAAGACACGTAGATGTAATGTTTAACACACTTGTATATTTCTGAGAAGAGTTCGAGTACAAGATCATACAATATCCGGTTAACATACACACTAAAACTCTCTCTCAAATCTCTCGGGTTCTCACCTCTCTCACGCTTAGCCGAAAACACTGATTTCGGCATATATATGTTTTTCACTTGTGCGATTGGTATGGGGTTCGGCCCATGTGGAAGGTTTCTTATTGGCCCATACACAAAACAAAAACCCAATCATGCAATAACTCTACGTAAATACCATGGCTGCTATTGATAAATGCATTTGGTCAAAGTTCATGACATCATCATGATGATGTCATGATGATGTGGCAGCGGAAACCGGCTCGCGGCCCTCCGTGCTTCGTGTGTTGAACTCTGGGACGCACTGCGGAGGAATGTCGTGACGTCGGGCTTGAGCCGAACCTAACTGGGTCGAACCGAAGCAAATCGAATCGAACCAAGTCGCGTCCACATAATATGTATCAACAAACTCCCCCTTGGACGCTACTCGTGAGGTTCAACTTCCATATCTTCCATGTCGGAGGATCTTCAAAGTCTTCACATGTCGTAAGTAGAAAGTGTATCAACAAACTCCTTTTTCATTTAGGTAGTGTGCCAATAAACTCCCCCTTTGATTATGCTCGTGAATCTTTTGACATCAATGCTTGAGATCCTTGTGGTGTTGGGGATGGTCAGCGGCAACTCGATCATTTTTATCTCTTGAGTGCCTTCACGTCGTGTCTTCATTTCGAAGCTTGTCATCGACCATGTTCTCCTTGCCTTTAGAATCTGCACACGCAAGAAATCTAAACGCTCAATGAGAACAACTGCTTGGAATATAGTTAACATAAACAAACGACACACATATGACCATTATTCAATCAACTACCGTCCGACAGTTTGAAAGTTTAAAGGATTTATCAATTCTAGGTTTTTAACTTTCAAAACTTGCAAATTTTGACCATTTATGAAGATTTAGTCACTTTGGTTTTCAATCAGGTTTCAGGTAACGAAGACTCGAGATCCAACATCGTACGATCGAAAATAAGATAGAAATAAAATCTTTCTGGCTTTTATAAAGTTTATATTAAAACACACCTAAAATCTTTTTGGAATTTTAAATATTTCAAATGTAAAGACAGAAAGCAATAAATAAATACATACAAAGATGCAGAAACTGAAAGCATTAAAAAAATATTTACAGACATTCTTTTTGCGAGTTTCGAGGGTAAGAGAATCATATCAGTGTATGGTCATGCCAAAACGCTCTTGTTGTTCAATTAATTCACATTAAGATAAGCATCCTATAACGATTATTGGTATTGTTGTCCACATAAGCTCAACTTATCATATGTAATCATGGCGAGGGGATACGTTAAGGTATGATTTATACTTACCGACCGGTGTTCATCCACACACGACACATTCCCGTATCAAGGTATGCACGAGGGTTCATCTTACCGGTGAGTATACCGATTATCATCTGTTTGACCGTATATGATGTGAGATTCTCACTTATTTTGATTTGAAAACAAGCCCTATGTGATATAATCACTTATTAATGAGGAACTTGATTTTCATATGCATGAGGGCACAGGAGCAAGTCCGTGAACAGGTCAGTACTTTCGTACAGTAGAGAAACGAACTTGACTCCCGGATAGATGTGATATTTTATCACTTATTTGTTGGACATGTGATTGTTGATCACTTATTGAGGTCGTATGCAATATGTACACGTATGTATGGTATCATGGAAGATCTAGACTTGCGTCCCCGTTATTTTTCGGTAAAAGAAACAACCATGATACCCAGATGATAAGCAGCATAAAGACCGAATATCTCAGAACCTCGGCAATTTATCAAACGAAATTTCGGTACTAAGACCATATGCCAATGAATGGTTCCCACCTGATCTTCAGTCGATTTAAGATTTATATCACCCTGCACACTTTAAAATGATTGTGAGCCTACCGATACATCTTATATAGAGCTACTTATCGTTTTTCATTTAAGGTTTAAAGATGTTTAGACAGACCACTGATGTACTATCATTTTCTCTTTTGCTCGCCAGGAAACTCATTTTTGCTTTTCTATTGTTTTTGTGTTTTTGAAATTTTTCGATGTTTTTGGATTTTCAAATTTGGATTTACTCCCCCTAAAATCAATAAACTAAGATAAATTTAAAACACAAAGGTATTTACAAAAATGATTTTCCGATGTTGGTTTTACTCTTGCTTTACCTTAATGTCGTTTACCAATAATAAAAAGTCAAATCTTGATTTGTCAAATGCTTTGGTAAAAAGGTCGGCACGTTGGTCATCGGTGTGGACCTTAACAACATCGATTAGCCTTTTCTCAAAGCAATCACGTATGAAGTGATACTTGATTTCGATGTGTTTGGTCTTTGAGTGCTGCACAGGATTTCTAGTGATCTGTAAAGCAGCAGAATTATCAACGTAAATAGGAGTAGTTAGGAATTCAAAACCGTAGTTGCGCAATTGTTGTTGGATCCACAAGACTTGGGAGCAACAACTTGAGGCAGCAATGTATTCAGCTTCGCACGTTGATGTAGCGACACACGTCTGCTTTTTGCACTGCCATGTGACTAGGCGATTTCCCAATGTAGGACCGTTTTCCGTGACCGAAACCGTGATTATCATGATTATGTTCATAGACGGGAAGATTAGAGACGGATAAATGTACTTACTTGTATAGATTTGTAACATAACAAAGCAAGCCGGCCCGATTAACAAGCTAACCGAACCATACCAAAGGAGTACACATCCGGGGAGAGACCAAGTGGTGATCTCTCCCGGTGAGGTCTCAAACCTCCTAAAACTTCCAAGTGTTTGAAATGGCAAGGGTTTTCTATTTATAGTCACACCCCTTGTCTTGCAAACACACACGGTCAACCGAATAACCCTCTCGTTTGACCACTTCAAACGAGCGGGTCTATACACGTTCGATAGACCGTTTCACTAACTATTACAAATTTAGCGTAAAATAATAACTAATCTATTCGACAAGCATCGGACACAAAATCTGCATCAACAAATTCCCCCTTGTCCGTTGCTGTCGAATGCCGAAAATGCAACTGCAATCAATCTTCAGTCAAGTATTCATCTTCTCTGTATTAACAAATTCCCCCTTTGACCGATGATCCAGGTAAGTAGTATCTTGACGCTTCTTGTATAATAGTTCCCCCTCAAAGTATGCGTATCCGTGTTGGGTGTTGTGCAATTTCCTCAAAAGGCTCAATTGACCGATCTTCCGCTGATCTTCCAATACTCCAACTGGCATTTGATAAGGGTTCCATTCTTTAAAAACTGCATCAAGTCTTGATCTTCAAGCATACTACATTGGTAGAGGTTTCTGGTGAACTGTCTTTTGTAAACCGTCTTTGTGGAATCGACCAAGTAATGCACTTTAATCTTCAGCATCAACACTCAGGAAAGTCAGCTAGACCAAGTGTATCCCTTGCAAGCTCAACCAGCATGCTTAGTTGAACTACATCCAGATCTCATTGTCTCGCCTTTGTGAAGTTGACCACGTAATGCACTACGGATCTTCAGCATCAGTACTCAGGAAGTCAGCTAGACCAAGTACATCGTTTGCAAACTCAACGAATTGAGTTACCCCCAGATCCCTGTAAAATCCCAAAGAAACATCAAACCCAAAACCGAATCCTGCAGGTCTTCAGCCTTGAACTATCAGCTTTCATAAAGATTCCCCAGGTCTTCAGTGAACAGCGCTTTTGTAACTACTGTAGACTTTAGAAACCAGTATTTTTCCGTGCAAAACCCTTCACGCTGGCTGGAGAATTAATTAAAATCCTCAAATATGTGTCTGTGCAAAACATTCCACGCCGAACCGTTTGTATCACCAGAAAATCACAAACTCTACCACCTGTGATTGCGTTTAGAAATTTACCGAAGAAATTCAACATATGAAAATTTTTATTCCCCCATTTCTTTGGTAAGATCTCTAAACCTTAACAGATTCTCTCCACTTCAAAGAAACTGTCGTCAAATGTTCACCAATTCCCTCCACTGAGCGGAACTGTCATCAATCTTCACTGAAAGTTTTCGGTTCCGAAAAATCACGAAAACGACTTTCTTCTTTGCATATTCTAGTTGAAAAAGAACGTCCCCTAGTACCCCGTAGGATCCGACTTGTATCCCTCCAAAGACTTTGTGAACTCGTTAGGACCGGTATTGACATTCTAGGTTCATTCATTCGTTACCAAATGCAAGAATATGACAATAAACAAAAAGATTTCTTCGTTGCATATTCTAGTTGATAAAGAAATTTCGCCTAGTACCCCGTAGGATCCGACTTGTATCCCTCCAAAGACTTTGTGAACTCGTTAGGACCGGTATTGACATTCTAGGTTCATACGTTCGTTTTCAAATGCGAGAATATGACAATAAACAAAATGCTTTCGAACATTTACGAATAACCGATAACAAT
Source organism: Helianthus tuberosus (assembly GCA_030545235.1). Classification (NCBI taxonomy): domain Eukaryota; kingdom Viridiplantae; phylum Streptophyta; class Magnoliopsida; order Asterales; family Asteraceae; genus Helianthus; species Helianthus tuberosus. The sequence goes on from CM060360.1 coordinate 172,236,728, forward strand.
CATAAACATTGACGTGCGGAAGTGAACATACCGTTTTGTTTTTGGCCCATAGTAGTCAAGTCACCAAAATTTGACGTTTGCATCGGTAACCGTGACTACCCCACATTTTTCAAAAATCAAGTTTTCATCATCTCTTATTTTCATCATGCCGCATCATCCCGCGCGTTCCCAAATTCGTGAACACCCGACCCCCACTTTGCAAATAACCACCTCTGAATCTTGGCCCAAATAAGAAATTGTGATTTCATTTTGCCCAAAAAAAAAATCACGGCCCATTTAATTAGATGGCTAATTAAATCCAAAGGTCCATTAATATGTGAATGGCCCAAATTTTATGCGACTATCCGGATCTTGTGCAACTGATCAGAAGCCCAAATATAATTCCACCAGGAGCCCAATTGAAGCCCAGCTACTGGTGCGATTCTATCAACTTGTACGATTACAAGTCTTGTGCGACTAGCTGAAATTTGTGTGACTATCAACTCTTGTGCGACTGGATATCAAAAGCCCAAACAGAATGGGTGACTGAAGTAATCAAAAGCCCAAATGGAAGCCCAGTTCTTGTGCGATTCTTTAATCTTGTGCGATCCAATTTCTTATGTGACTAATCAGCTTGTACGTTCCAACTTCTTGTGCGACTGATCATGCTTGACTTTTTATGCTTCTGACATTATGGACATGCTTTTCAGCTCTTATCTCTTCACTGACACATCAGAAACATGCTTTCGGCTCAAGACATATCATTTCACTTACCAACCATGATGATGTCTTAATATTTTAAACCTTTTTCACAATTTCAAATACACAAACAACTTCACAACTAATCTTCAAAGATCAAAAAGTGGATTTTTTTTATGAAGAACACTTGAAGAATGTGAAGAACACAATGAACTCGATGAAGTTTCCGGTGAGCCGAAACTTTCTGCCGACATCACCTGCCATCAAAGACCAGCCGAGAAGAACAATCAGCAGCAACTCTTTCTCTCTCTCTTCTTCTTCGATATTTCTGCCCCTTTTTTTTTTTAAATGCTCCTTCAACCTCATCTCAAGAACACAGCACTGTTCACTTGCAGATCTTTACGAAAATCACTTTAAAAGTGATAGTTGATGATGAAAACTTGATTATTTAGGTGTAAAACATAAAACTTAACCCTCTGGTCATCACAGATCTGTATATTCGGGACCAGATCTGGATTTTTCTGCTTTTACACCTTTTTTTTTTTTTTTTTTTTTAACTTCTTGAACAAAAATCATAATAAACACAGATCTAGAGCACATGTGATTTAGCAAACTGTTAGATTCACTAAATCAGGCACCATGGCTCTGATACCAATTGTAGGACCATTTTCCGTGACCGAAACCGTGATTATCATGATTATGTTCATAGACGGGAAGATTAGAGACGGATAAATGTACTTACTTGTATAGATTTGTAACATAACAAAGCAAGCCGGCCCGATTAACAAGCTAACCGAACCATACCAAAGGAGTACACATCCGGGGAGAGACCAAGTGGTGATCTCTCCCGGTGAGGTCTCAAACCTCCTAAAACTTCCAAGTGTTTGAAATGGCAAGGGTTTTCTATTTATAGTCACACCCCTTGTCTTGCAAACACACACGGTCAACCGAATAACCCTCTCGTTTGACCACTTCAAACGAGCGGGTCTATACACGTTCGATAGACCGTTTCACTAACTATTACAAATTCAGCGTAAAATAATAACTAATCTATTCGACAAGCATCGGACACAAAATCTGCATCAACACCCAAAAACTGACATCCAGCCGTTGTGGATTTGCCGTCGATTTTGCATCCGCCAAAATCAGAATCACTGAAAGCAATCAAATCAAAGTTATTATCCCTAGGGTACCATAGACCGGTGTCAGGGCAACCCTTCAAATAACGAAAAATCCTTTTTACAGCTGCAAGATGTGAGGCCTTCGGGTTCACTTGATATCTGGCAAGCAGGCACGTTGGGTACATTATATCTGGTCTTGATCCTGTGAGGTACATAAGAGATCCGATCATCGCGCGATAGTATGAGGGGCTAACAACTTCACCCTTCAAGTCCGGAGTAATTCCGTGATTTTGCGGCAATGGGGTACCGATGGGCGTTGCATCAGACATCTGGAACCGGCTCAAGATGTCACCAACATATTTAGTCTGATGGATGAATATCCCAGACTCAGTTTGTTGTACTTGTAGGCCCAAAAAGAAGGTCATTTCTCCCATAGCACTCATCTCGAATTTATCCTGCATAATGCGCTCGAAATTCCTACACAAAACATCATTAGTAGAACCAAAAATAATATCATCAACGTATACCTGTACCAGAAGAAGATCTCCATCTTGTTCTTTGATGAAAAGAGTACAATCGATAAGACCTCTACGAAATCCATTCTCCAGCAGATAATTAGATAAGGTTGCGTACCAAGCTCGCGGTGCTTGATGTAGACCATAGAGAGCTTTGTTGAGCAACCAAACCCGATCGGGATGGATGGGATCTTCAAAACCTGGAGGCTATTCGACGTACACCTCTTCTTCAACCACACCATGTAAGAAAGCACTCTTGACGTCCATCTGGTAAACCTTGAATCCTTTGAATGAGGCATAAGCCAGAAAGATCCGAATTGCTTCCAGACGTGCAACAGGTGCATAAACTTCGTTGTAGTCGATCCCTTCAATCTGACGAAAACCTTGAACGACTAATCTTGCTTTGTTTCGAATAACGACTCCACGTTCATCCTTTTTTCATTTGAACACCCAACGGGTACCAATCTTCTTGTAACCAGCAGGTTTCTCTACGAGTTTCCAGACACCAAGCTTTTGGAATTGTTGCAGTTCTTCCTACATTGCTTCAACCCATGAGTTCTCTTTCAAAGCTTCTTTCCAAGTTCTTGGCTCTTCCTGTGAGACATAACACGCGAAAGACTAATCATTTTGTTGCCCGGATTCTCGAATAGCTGCATACAGGCCTGCATTGTTGTTGTTTCGCAACATGTTTCTTGTTTGAACGCCACTCTGTACATTTCCGATGATGTTTTGTTGAGGATGGGTATTGTGAATCCTTGTCTCTGGATTATCTTGAACTGGAATATTTGTACCCAGATTGTTGAGATTGAGATCAACAATCAATTCAATGCCCGGAATTGACGAAGAGGATGATGCAGTAGCTTCAGCTGTTCTAGGGGCGTCCACTGGAGGTGTACCCTCTGAAGTACCATGAACTGCTGTTGTTGGAGCTTCTTGATCTGCATCGAGAAATTCATCATCCTCTGAAGATTCGTTCAATTCGGTAGCATCGTGAAAATCCTCATTGTTGAGAGCATTGTTGTTCACTGAAGATGGTTCTTGATTGACAATAATGGGACGAACCAGCGGTGAATCTGTTGCGTTGTCACTCTCGAAAAACATCCTTGCCGCAACATTTTCTTCAACTGCTTCAACATTGATCGAATTGAAAAAGTCATCGTACTCAAACATCCAAGGCTGACCAGGACATTTGACTGGCAATGTGTGCCTTTGTACTCTGACCTCAGACCATTCCTCGACCCTTTTAGTCTCTAGATTCCAGACTCTTAAGTTCGGGGTGGCATAACCAAGAAAGTATCCTTCAATTGCTTTTGCCCCAAAGTTTCCATTTGGATCGATTATTGTGCAAGGAGCTCCAAACGGTTCAAGGAATGACAAATCTGGTTTCCGTTTGTGAAGAAGCTCAAAGCAGGTCTTGTTGTGCCTTTTGACTGTAAGGACTCGGTTCAACGTGTAACATGCAGAGGCCACAGCTTCAGTCCAGAATGGAATCTGCAATTGTGACTCTACTAACATTGTCCTAGCAGTCTCGATCAATGTGCGGTTCTTACGTTCAGCGACGCCATTCTGTTGAGGAGTGTAAGCCGCACTAAATTCGTGAAGAATACCTTTTGAAGTGCAAAACTCCGCCATGGCATGATTTTTAAATTCTGTTCCATTGTCGCTGCGTATCCTCCTAACTTTCAACTTATACAAATTCTCAATCTGAATGATCAAGTTTTTGATAATACCAAAAGTTTCGCTCTTATGTGCCATAAACGCCACCCAAGAAAATCTTGAATAATCATCAGCTATCACGAGGCAATATTGATCATTCCGGATGCTTTTATGCTTGACAGGACCGAACAAATCCATGTGCAAACGTTCAAGCGGAACGGCCACCGTGTTGATTTTCTTTGTAGGGTGTTGCTTCTTCGTTTGTTTTCCTTTCTGGCACGAAACACAGACGTCTTGAAGATGGAAGTTTTTAAGAGGAACACCATTCACCAATTCATTTGACACCAAATGATTCATTTTGCGTAAGTGAATGTGACCCATTCGTCTGTGCCAAGAGATTGAGTCTTTTTCTGTGGCTTTGGAAACGAAACAGGTTGCTTGTGCAGACGTTGTAATAGCTTGGCTCATATCAAGGACATACAAATCATTTATCCTTGGAGCAGATAAGAGAATCCATTCTTTTGGAATTTTGAAGCCGGGTTTCAGCACATAACATCCATTTGCATCAAAGTTTACTGAGAACTGCTTATCACAGATTTGTGAAACGCTGAGAAGATTGTGATCAAGTTGTTTTACAAAGTTGATCTTATCAAAGCTTACAACCCCGTTGGATATCATTCCTTCACCAGTAATATATCCGCCTTTATCTCCAGCAAAGGCAACATAACCTCCTCTAATAGATTTGACGTCGTAGAGAAGCTTCATGTCACCTGTCATGTGCCTGGATGCCCCACTATCAACAATCCAATGACTACTGATAGTTCCTCCTGGAACACCCTGCACATGAACTCACATGATTAGTTGGAGATGGGGACCCAAGCCATTGTGGTCTTGGGTCTTCCATTTTCATCGACAACAATTACTTCCACTTTTTGATGGTTAGGAAATTGTGATGGTCCCCCTGAATTTGTGGTCATTTTAGGTTTCCAAGTCTGTTGAGCTTTACCAGTTTGATTGTTGGAAAATTTAACTTCGTGATTGTTTGAAGTTTTTGAAAACTTTGAACTTTCTGGTTTAACTGAAACAGGTTGTTTTTGAACCACATCAGTCTTAAGTGCTTTCTCAATCACCTTGACTTGTTGGCGTTTCTGTTTCTTTTCCCTTTCTCTTACAAGGCGGGGATCTTGTTTTAAAGAAACAGATCGCTTTTGGTAATTTCGTTCACGGGGATCATCAACTTTAGCTTTTAACTTATGAAGATACGGACAATTTCGAATGATATGCCCAATTTCACCAAATTCAAAACATGATCTTCGTTCAACAAACCCCAAAGTATCATGTGATCGTCTTGCCGATGATGAACTTTGTGATCCCGAGGTACTAGGTTTTGTACTGTTTGGATCATTTCTTTTCAACACTGCTGCTTTCTTGACAAAATCTAAGTCAGATTTGTTTTCAAACGTTTCAATTTTGTCCGTTCCCCTAGATTTCACAAAGTTCACATTCTTGTTCTTCTTTTGATTCGGCTTCCTTGGACCTTGAGTCGTTAATTTTCCTTTTGGTTTGGTATGATTTTGCTGTTTTTGCACTGTTGGTAATTTTTGATTGCCATACTGTTTTCGAACTTCGGCCTTTGGAATCAGAGGACACTGTGTTACCGTAACATGTGATCCTGTCTTTCCCAAAAACTTACTTGTCGAATTTTCAAAGACTTTACTGATTAAAGATTGATTAACATTCTTAATAGGAAAATCTTTGTCTGAATAAATTTTATCATCACCAACAAGAGTGTACAGCAAATCCACACTTTCAGACTCTTTTGCAGACGTGGACTCGGTCGGAACAGTCTTAGCAGGTTTTGCGGGAGGATCACCTAGAATATGATTCTCAAGAGGTATGTCCTCTTCTTTGATTACCGCATCAGACTTTGCTGAATCAGTATCATCAGATTCATCATCAGAAGAATCAGTATCCTCAACAATGATTGGAGGATCCTGATTTTGTTCAGCAGTTACAAATGTATCTGCTGACACATCCGAATCTGATGATACTTCCTTCTTGTATCCGAGTCCTGTAGCAAATTCCTCAACGTCCAAAGGAACAGATGGTTCAAAGTAAGTTCTATCCTCCTCATCAGGCATGGCATCATAATTGTGTCTAACAGGTGGTGGACATTTCTTGTAACCTATGCATGTGACATCCCGTTTCTCTTTCTGAACGTCAATGATGTGATCCAACACATAGCTAGAGCTCAAATAACTGTCTAGCTTAAGCTGGATCGCCTCACTTTCAGTTTTCACACAAGCCATTTCTTTTTGCATTATCTCAAGTCGAGTTATATACAAATTAATGTCAGTTTGTTTTCTGGAAACCATTTTTGTTAACTCGGTTTTATCTTTCTTTAATTTCTCAATTACCGATTTAAACTCCTTTTCATGATTTTCATAAAACATGTTGGCTTCAGTGCACTTCGAAAGATCCACAGTTAACTTCTGGTTGTGGATGAATGTCACATCATACTTTTCTTGCAAAGCCTCGTGTTTGATTTGCAACTCACACCACTTGGCATTCAATGAAACATGTTTGTCTTGCAAGTCAAACAAACTAGCTTGTAAAGCATCATGTTTGCCTTGCAACTCAGACATGTTTGCTTCTAAATCAGCACATTTAACACTCAAACTATCACAATTATCACAAATAATAGCAGTGGGTTCATCGACACATACCTGACTTGAGGAACTGTCGACATTAGCCATAAAGGCTGAATGGAGAGAAGAAGAAGTATAAGCAGCTTGATCCACCAATATAGATCTCCTATGATTTTCTGCTGCAGCTTCCTCCAATAGCTCATCAACATCTGCATCGACTGACGCACTTGATGTGTCATCCAAATGATCATCGCCTGAACTCGAGGATTCTTCATCTGAGCTTCTACTGTAGCCAGAACTGTCTTCGTCTTCAGAAGATTCATCACCATTGGTGGAAGATTCTCCACCACTGGCGTGCTTAAGATCCTTGACAACCTCAGCAAAACAAGTTGTTCCATCTGGAGCATCATTTCCCAACTGAATTGACCAATCACAACCTTCATCTACTTGAACCACAAGTGCCTGGTTGGCATTTGATGGTCCTGCCTGACTTGGGTTGTTAACAGGTATCAATGTACGCTCATTATTCCTGTTCTGATTCTGTTGGTTGCCTTGATTGCCTTGATTCCTGAACGGATTCTGATTCCCATGCTGAGCTGGCCATGTACATTCTCTCTTGAAGTGACCCCGTTCGCCACAGTTGAAGCACTTGACAGCCTGTTTATCGAACCCATACTTGGTGTCTTTCTTGCTTTCCAAGCTGGTTCTGCCTGTTCTCTCCATGAAATCCTTTGCTCACCTTACAGCACTTGCGAACGCCCATTTGATGTCCATCAAATCCATCTCCTCTTTATCAATCTGCTGATAGTCTTCTTGTGTCAGATTAATGTTACCAATCTGACCTTCCACTAACCCACAATACGCGCTCACCAAAGTGTTTAGTAGCTCCATATGTTCCTTTGCTACTTCCACACTGACTTTAGAAAAGCTTGAGGTGTCGAGCCGTACTGTATTTGGCTTTGATTACTGACCAGCAGATGACGTGCTTCCATAACAGGCTTGTTGTTGAACAGGAAGTGGATTCCCATATAGATCAGTTGTCACAGGAGGCCTTTGGGTTTGCTGTTGAGGCACTGGTTGAGGAACTGGTTGAAGCGGATTTCCGTACAAGTCTGTTGTTGGAGCTGGCTTAACAGGAACTTGGATAGGATTGCCATATAGATCTGTGTTAGACACAAACGCCGTCTGAATTGGAGCATGTGAGATTGGTCTTGCAGGGGTGCTAGATGTTCCATAATACATTTCAGGATTCTGTGGCACTGGAACCTTCTTTGCCTTCAGAGTTTCTTCCTGATCTTTATTCTCCAGGAGTTGAACAAAATCATTGATGTTCGTTGTAGCCAAAGTGCCATTGTACTTCAGAATTTCCAAGAAATTATTCCATTGAGGTGGCAATGCATCTGCAAACTTCTTTACCACCTCTACGGGAGTTGTCACTACCCCAAAGTTGCCCAACTCAGTAAGCAAATGATAGAACCGACTTTTCATATCTCCCAACGATTCCTTATCCATACACGTGAAGCCATCAAATTCTTTCTGGAGTAAGTCGTGTCGCAATTGGCTTGTTGCTTCATTTCCTACTCCTCTTGTCTTCAACGCATCCCATAATTTCTTTGTCGTTTTGAAATTGACAAATTGATGGTAGATATCTTTGCTTAATGCCTGAGTAAGAATGGCATATGCTTTCTTTTCCAGATCATACATCTTTTTCTGATCTTCTGGAAGATCGGCAAATGTAGCAGCAGATGAAGCGGCAACCTCTATCGTTTGATCAAAATCTGTGGTGAAACGTAGCCATAATTCTGTATTTTGCCCAAGCACGTATGTGTAGAACCTATCAACCCATCCCGGATACTCAGTTAAATGCATCAATTTTGGAGGCCGATTCAAACTTCCGGTTTCGCTTTCGCTCAATAAAAGGCTTTGAATACTAGGCGTCTGATTTGATACGAAAGCCCATTGACCGGTTGATATAGCGTTTGTTTGCGAAGAAACGGATACGGGAGATTCGGCCCATGAAGGAGATAAACTTGTATTTCTGTACTTTCCCTCATCTGGAGACGGAGTACCCCACCAACTTGGATTCATGATGAATATCTAAAACTGAATGTCTGATAACATCACTTGAAACAAGCAATTAAAATAATTTTGCAAATCCAAAAAAAAAAAATATATATATCACAAGTATCGACGAAACAAATTCTGATCAGGTCCTACGAAACTGAAGCCCAATTTTTTTTGTTGTGCAAGCCCAATACTTGTGCGACTGATAAAATATTGTGCTACTAATCAACTTGTGCGACTAATCAGAAGTCCAAATTGAATTTAAATGATGGTCCGATGTAATCAGAAGCCCAAATAGAAGCCCAACTTCTTGTACGATTAATCAAGTCTTGTGCGATTCAATCTTCTTGTGCGTTCCACCTATCTTGTGCGACTAGCTTGTCTTGTGTGAGCCACTTCCTTGTGCGATCCGTTGACAAAATAAACACAAAACATGCAAAGTAACCTTATCTTTCTTCTGACACAATACAAAATTGTCAAACCTTACTTTCGGCTAGACCTTATCACTTCTGACACTAGACACAACTTTTCAACTCAAGGCATGTTGAACTTACCAACTAGAGTATGGCATGGAATATTTTAATCCAATTACACTTTCCAATGCACAAACAACTTAACAATTATTTCAAATGGATCAAAAAGTTATAAAACTTGAAGAACACCTATGAAGATGAGATGAACTTGATGAGTTTCGGTAAAAATATGAGTTTTCCGGTCACCGACAAATTTTTTGAAAACTCGATTTTGCTAGAAATGTTTAATAAAAACCAATATTTACCATGAGGACATGAGTTCAACAAGGTTTTTAACAAAACACACAGCAAAACAACAAGATTTAACCAGATTAAGAAAGTTTTTCCAGAAAATATAAACTTTAAGAACTCGAAAAACAACCCGAAAACACTCGGTTTTAACAAGGAGAAGAGCCAAGGCTCTGATACCACTTGTAGGTCCGGCTAGGGGAGGATCTAGTCGCCTAATCCTTGTATACGAACCAACCCGGTTGTGCGGAATCCAACCGAGAAAGCAAACCGAGATCGAGATCGACAAGATGCAATGTTTAACACACGTAGATGCAATGTTTAACACACTTGTATATTTCTGAGAAGAGTTGGAGTACAAGATCATACAATATCCGGTTAACATACACACTAAAACTCTCTCTCAAATCTCTCGGGTTCTCACCTCTCTCACGCTTAGCCGAACACACTGATTTCGGCATATATATGTTTTTCACTTGTGCGATTGGTATGGGGTTCGGCCCATGTGGAAGGTTTCTTATTGGCCCATACACAAAAAAAAACCCAATCATTCAATAACTCTACGTAAATACCATGGCTGCTATTGATAAATGCATTTGGTCAAAGTTCATGACATCATCATGACATCATCATGATGATGTCATGATGATGTGGCAGCGGAAACCGGCTCGCGGCGCTCCATGCTTCGTGTGTTGAACTCTGGGACGCACGACGGAGGAATGTCGTGACGTCGGGCTTGAGCCGAACCTAACTGGGTCGAACCGAACCGAATCAAACTGAACCAATTCGCGTCCACATAATATGTATCAACATGTATAGGTCGCAGTGTAGCAAGTAGGCAAGACCGTATATCAATTCGTGGACGCTTTGTGCAAACTCTCGATAATGAACCTCTGTCGAATACTAGCCAAATTTGATTTTGAGTTTTAGGATTTTCTACTAGACCTAATAAAACAAATAACTATGAAAGCAGTAAAAGTGAGATTTCAACTAGCAACTCAAACACAGCAGATTGAACGCAACACGCAAGAAAACGTGAGGGAACTGGATCTAAGATCAAATATGATGGGAAGGAACTACTTAGGTGTGGAATCCCAAGACCCATGTAATGATATCCTGACTCTGGAGATTGACTGAAGACCCTCGCTAAGGATGATAAACCGTGCACTAAAGTGGGACAAAGTGTCGAAGTGCTAAAACCGACCGGCTTGACCTATCGATGCCAAATCCCACAATTATCAGATATATGACAACTATGATGTCAAGATCCTCAAATTATGAAGCTGATTAAACCTAGTAACTGAAAACCCAAAGAAACCCTAAACACGAATAAACAGTTGAACCTAAGCTATCGGTCACCCAACTATCACACAACGTTTAGCAAATAACTAAGCAATCCCAATTTATCTTTCGAATCACCAAGAAGGAATCATTCACTTTGGTTAAATGGATGTTTAACTTGTTTTATTTCTAAAGACAAGATCTTGACCGAAAACCTAACGATTAACGAACTAGGCAATTCCAAAAGTGTGGAACCCTTTGGTAAGCACAAATAGGTATTTCCAAAAGTGTAGTATTCATTTGATTAGTAATGGAATGTTGCTATTTTATTAGAAGTTATTAAACGAGAAAGAGTTGGATCAGATAAGAGGTAAGTGCGTTATTGATCCATAGGGATTTCGAATGTACAAATTCTCATATGTAACTTGTAAGTATGTACGGTGTTAAATACATGAGTAGTAACGATGCTAACCGGGTTGCCTTTGAGAATGAAATGTTATGCAGGTACATTATTGTTGACTCACCAAATATTAGACATGGAGATGAAATGCTTGAATTTAGAAAGATAACAGAATTGGAAAATATACAAGGATTGAACGTAATGAGACCCTATAATTATGAATCTAATATATATATAATGTGTACTAATGTTGCGAATGTACGTGGCGAGTGTAGGTTGTATAGAATTATGGATCAACATTATGAAGGACAAGTGATTGGAGATCGAGACAAAGAGACATGGATTGTACGGAATGGGTAGCCGTGTAATTAATATTAGTGTGTTATAATTGATACACAAATGAAGGATAAATGATGTAATCCTTCTAAAGAAGTTATTTTCAAATGGTTTTCAAGTTTAAAGGAATATTATAAACGAAGAAATTTTATGGTACGTATTTCAGCTGCGTATTCATGATCAAAACGTGTAGGGTGTTACAACTTGGTATCAGATCCTTGGTTTGAGTGAAACGAGTACAAGGAGGTTAGTACTCAAACTCAAACCCGTTTGCTCACGTGATCAAGGATCCGTGCAATCCAAGACTCGATCAACACCCACAGGTAGAGTTGAAAGGAAGTACGTGTAGATTTATCTGTACATGAAAACTAACTGTGTTTGTATGCTAGATGATGCCTGAATTGGTTGAGGAGGATGATCGAAGAATGCAGTTTGGGATGGAAAGCAAGACACGTAAATAGGCAAACGGACCCCAGGTACACAAATTGAAAAATTTGGTGAGTACTGATATGTTGTATACTTTTAGAGTAAGGGTACGTGAGTGAAATTAAGGGCAAGGGTGTAGTCCTAGAATGGTTTAAATGGTTGTGGCACGAACTGAAGACCGGTTCTCTGGATATAAAGTGATGATTCTCATGAAGACACGATACTATTATGTGGATTGCACGCCTGGCCAATGTGAAAGAAGCATAGGACGCTCGTGAGACCATGAGAATCATCACATGTATGTCTGGACGAATTACGAAATAGGAGTCTTGTGGGGATGGAAGGGGTTCAACGATTCTTTAAGAATCAGATCAGCTTAAGAAACAAAGATGAGAATGAAAAGTTCAAGCCTGTAGTTGAATGCAAATCAAACCTAAGAAAGGGGGGTGGAAACACCACTTGAAACAGAATGTACAATGTTGCGTTGATATGCGACACATGAAATAGAATGTGGAATGTAGTGTTGGAACACAACACTTGAAGTTAAATGTAGAAGGTTGCTATGGAACATGTCATATGAAATGAGATGGAAAATGATGCTATGAAAGAAAGAAATGTAGGAATGAAAATGTTTGAATCCGTGAAATGGATCCAACATGAAAGGAATGAAAAGTAGAATGAAAAGTTTGAATCCGTAGATGAATACGGGTCAAACTTAAGAAAAAAAGATGAGCATGAAAATGTTTGAATTCCTAAGTAAATACGAATCAAACAATTAAGAATGAAAAAAATGGAATGAAAATGTTTGAATCTGTATGTAATTACGGATCAAACAAGTAAGAACAAAAGTAGATAGGAAGGGTTTGGATCCATAGATGAATATGGATCAGGCATATAAAAAAAGTATGAAGGAAAGACTTTTTCCTTAAGCAAGTAAGGAAGTGGGTTGGAATTCGTATACCTAATAAGCTAAGTATAAACATTGTAAGTAAGCGGTGATGATAGCTTAATCGGGTTAAGCTTTGCTCAATTAACATAATATATATATATATATATATATATATATATATGCATAGAGAAACACACGTGGGATAGGTTGTAGCCAAGTGATAAACGTAAGTAAAAATGAAATTTATAGTTGTACTTCCTGAAAGGTTAAACGAAGTTAAGCATAAATTATAAGACAAGTAATAATGAATTAGTATGAAGGATTTGATTCATTAAGTAAGTAAAACCTTTGAAAGTTGTTGATGTAGCAAGAAACCTTAGTTGAAAGAAATAAACTTTGAATAAGTACGTATGAGGTATGTTAGTAATCGACTCATGAGAGTCAAATGAATGATGAGCTAGGACTTGGATGGATGATTTATGCAATGTACAAGAAAGAAAACTTTTACAAAAAAAACTAAGATAATGTCTTGTAAGTATGCTTGATTTGGAAGGAAGTACCAATGAGTACTTCAATGCACATACGATAAGTAAGAAGTGGCACTTGACTTAAAAAGTTCAAATTGAAAAAGTTCGTAACATAATTAACTAAATGAAAGATTTTTAGGTAAGAATGGAATGATTTGTTGCTACTTAAGACCCTTTGCAGACCGCAAGGGGTAGCCATACAGTCTGCAAGGACCTTTGGCGGTAAAAAAAAATAAACACCCCTTACGCTGCAAGGGTATGTAATACGGCCCGCAAGGCAAACGCTAAACAAAAAAAAAATTAACTTTATAAACCCTGTTCGTTGTAGGGTTTTGGCATTTCCCAAACCAGGCGATAGAGAACATATTTGAGGCGATTTTGGAGCATCTTGGAGCAAGGTTGAAGGTTAGAATCGAAAGGATTGAAGATTGGAGCGCCTCAGGTTTGATTTTAGCTTGTTTCTTTGGTCTTTAAACATCAAGTACATGATTTCTTTCGTTTTCATATATGAGTTTGTTATATTTCTGATAAATATGAGTAGCTAAACTTGTTGCAACTACTTAGGTTAGATGAACTAGACGTTGTATTGATTGAATGACTTTGGTTGTTGATTGAATGTGTTGATTTACGCGATATTCATTATTTCTAATTCTGATTTTCGTATACTAGTGTTAATTGATATTGTGGAGTGCTCATTGGTTTTGTTGACTTAGGCACATACAAATATCCTTTAGGTCACAAAAAATGAGTTCTGATACATTTTAATGACTTATCTACACGCCCGATTCTTACACGTACCTCATGAACACTTTTTAATGACTTTCAGATACATTTCGGGATCTTAAAAATGAGTTCAATACTCACCCATACTTCACAAAACCATTTGGTAAGGTAGAGGTACAATATGGAAGTATAACGGGGCTGGGAATGGATTGACGGGGTCTAAGATCGAAGAAAAACGAAGAAAACAACCTTGCTGGTGGAAACCCCACTATAACCTATTGCATCCATCGTAGCTTACGGTGGCTAGGAAGACCCTACGATGTGGAGATACTATGTTACGGTGGAAATTGTGGCATCACCACCTACCGTAGCTTACGGTGGCTACTGTAAGCTACGGTAGAGCCCAGTTCAAACTATTACACCCCCAAAATACCACATGCGGAAACACCGCGGGACTTGTGACGTACCAGGATCCAAGCCATCAATCACATTGAACTATACACGATATAAATAAAAGTTCTCATTTATTTCGTAAACAATTCCAAATCACAACTTAAAACAAGTACGTTCAGCGGAAGCATAATATAAATAGTTATTCAAGTAATTCAAAACAATGTGCATGATCAATAAACAAGTATCCAAGAGCTACGACCCATGACCACTCCAGCACTCCCAGATAGCAAGTTCCATTCGTGAATCTAACGACCTGCAAGCATGCAGACAAGTGTGTCAGACGACGCTGGTGAGTTCAAAGTTTGTTATTACGTTTTAGTTACCAGATATAAGTATAAAACATTGCAGAGATTTGATGTCGTTAATAACTGGATTACCGCCGATGGCTCCTGATTATTTGCCCTATTCCCCGATGCCTTTATCAAAGCAATGGTCAAGACTGGGGTCATTAGTTCACGCCCGTCCTCCCTGGTACAATGTGAGGTTGCCAAACCTAAATAGCGCTATTAACTAATACCCCGTTGCCTCCCCGACAACAAATCGGTAGAAGGGATTTAAATGATAGATATGAGTGTATTAACCAACATCCCGAGTATAACATTCCAGTCAAACCCAATAACCCGACATTCCTCCCCGGAACGTTTACCAGATGTCCCTCCCCAGGACGCATGCTTGGAAAAAGAACAGTGAAATCACCTTAGATTTGCTCGGTTTATTTAGTTACCCTTTTCAGTTAGTCAACCAACCCGATGATAACGAGATGATAAGTCCGATCGAGATGTAGAGCCTCGTGAACTCAAGGTTGTCGCCGCACAGAAAGAGAAGGTGTTCTAGGGTTTGCCGTAAAAGCTTATGCCCGGTTATGTAGTGACTTAACAATAAAACCATGTTGGGCCTATACTAGGCTGTGGGCCGAGGATTCTATTCGGCGATGGACCTGCTCGGCGAAGAACCCATTCTTCGTCGAGCCCAAAGGTGGCGAAGAACTTGTTCTTCGTCGAGTAGGACTTGTGGCGAAGAACATTAAATAAACTATATTAACATTTCATTAGTCATCAATATTGCACAATTAAATCCACCAACTATCAAGACTAATCTTTCAAGCAATTCCACGTTACATAATATAAACCAAATTGTCAAAACAGAATTGCGAAACAAGTGATACGTAGATAAAAGAACTTGAAATCTCGAGTTGTCACACAAACAACTTTTGTTCTCTTTTTTACTTTCGTAAACGACTGTTAGGCCCCCGAACTTCTTTCTTCCTCATTTTTCATGCTTCCATGACGTAAATCAACCATATTCAAGTCACATATCCTTCTAATTCTTAATCATAATATCAAATTAACTATTACATCTCACCAAATTACTTTTTATGTTTTGACACGTTTGATTCTACCATGCACTTTCCGTTACTTTTGAACTATAAACAACTTACTACAACATTCTTTCTTGTTTACTTACCTTTCTCAATCATTCCCACATGACTCCTAACCTTCATACAACAAACTTTAATTATGTACTAAGAAGTAAGTTTCCGGAATTCACTTACCTTATGCGTTCGTGTTCATATCTGCTTCCTTGCCTCCTCTTGACCCGTTAGCCTTTCGTGCTTAAGTCCATCTCGAAATGATCCCTATACTTTCATGTAATAGCAAACACATTCTTCTTAGCATACATGATTGTACATATTAACGATCATATCAAATACATATCTCACATTTGACTTTCATTAGTCAATTCTAACAAGCATAAGGCATATACCCAAAATCACATCTTTTCAAACTCATATAATTCATCATGTCATCCCATATAACACATATTGATATAACACGTACCATGTGACTTTCTATAAACTTACAATTGTGACACCAAGTCTAGCATGCTTCTTATGCGCAGTTGACTTTCAGAAGTCAACGGTTTAACATATGAACTTTTGACTTAACCTCATATATCCGTGTCATTGTATTAGGCTATAGTAATGACACTATATACATTTCACACTCATGATGTAATATGCTTACAACCACATGATCACCTTATTATATACACATACACATACTTTCACATGTTAATGCTTTCATTATCTCACATTTGACAGCCACATGCAAGGTTAGCTTATTTAACATAATCACAGCATCATTCTTTACTAGCAAGTTTATATGTTTATATACTTAGTGCACATTCATCATTCAAGTATAGAGTACAAGTTCTAATGCATAATTCTACCCTATCATACCATCAACTACACCTTCTTACGGAATGCTTCTACAATACATCTTCTCAAGTTTACTTATCATCAATCATGTCATTACCACATTCTATTAATATTCATTCATTGTTTAGCATATAATTTCACATTCTAACTTATACTAGGCATTTCATCAAACACTTGGTGTGCGTACGCCATTTAATGCACAATTTACAACTAATTCATGCGTAATCTTCCAAGTTCTTACTTTCAATCATCAACACAACACAACACAACACAACACAACAAAACATCAAACTAACTTAATACCATATTCAAGTTAATACCATATTCAATCTAACTTGCAAGAGTTCATCATATTCATCATAATCAATCGAATTTGCACATGATTTGGACATGGGTGATTAACCCATGTTACTACCTTCACCATGAATGGTGGGTTTCAACTTTAATAATCAAATTACTTAAAATCATTCATAATGCAAGTCCTCTTTTATGATTCTAACACATGTTCATACTCAATTTCATACAATTCATAAATTGATCATAAACCCACTTCATACAAAATCTCCAATTCAAAAATTACAACTTACCACATGTTTGTTCAAGTTAGATGGTGAGAATCTTTATTCATGCAACGTTTTCCATTTAATTCGGGCCTTGATTTAGGGTTGAATTGCATCTTCATTCAAGAAAGGGTTTTCTCCTTTCTTTCTCTCCATGTACGACACATCCACACACACTACACACACTTAGGCTAATTTATTAAACTTCAACCCCATTTACCAAGTTTAGTCCCTCTTGTTTGTTACTAAAACATAATTGACACAATTTCCTTCTTTACTAGTTTTTACCATACATTTAACTGGTTAAATAACCTAGTTATTTTATTTCATACTATAGAATATGGACACATATTAGCGAATTAAACAATTCGAGTTTTGGGACGTTACATTTTTAACACTAATTAGTACCACATATTTTTAATTATTTGACAAACACTCTTTCATGTATACATAAACACACTCTTATAATATAAGAAACTATTTTTCCACAAGGTCTTTATTAATTAAAATCAATCTAATTGTTGAATCGGCTAAGTCAAATAATGATTCTTTAGCTTATATAAACTGAACCAAATCAACTCGATCGGAATGCAAGTCGTCGATTATATACGTGTTGAGTCATTGACACATACTATAGCGACTCTGTCCTTGCCAATACAGAGGCTACTTGACATGGCTCCACCGGCATCTTTATACTGAAAGCATTGTTTGCATGCGGTCTCACAACCCACTTTGACAAGTGCTAATTGTTAGTTGGATGTTGTGCGGGGCCCATTACACTTTTTGGTCTTCCAATGCCGACTCTTTCATTTCCGTCTCTGCTGGCCATGGTTGTTTTCCTTCATCCCATTCATTTGTTTTGGAATTGCATATTTTAAAGCTTGTTAGAGTCAATACTTATTTTATAATTTTTTCTAGTCAAAACGTCTGTTTTCATAATTTTATGTAAAAAGTTGACTCTTACAAGTTTAAAGATAATTTTTATTCGACTTATAAATTATAGAAGACACTTAGGGCACACAAACTAGGAGCTGGGGAGGAGTCTTCTGACACCCAGCCCCATTCAGGAACACAACCCCCTGTTTAGGGAGTTTTATTCACCGGATTTTGATGACTTCTCACTGATCTTCAACAATTTGGGGAGGATGATGATGATGATAGAGATATTACAATCTACACACACACTATACATATGTATACAGACACTACACATATACATACACATAAAATATATACATATACACTGGTACTATATATATATATATATATATATATATATATATATAGAAACAAGATCAAGAGAAAACGTCTAAAAGTGTGAAAACGATGAGAACGAATCCTGGACGAACACGTGGAAAACAAATGTTGGAAATTTAGTGAAAATGAGTTTTTCACTAAATATTTTGGACATAAATAATATTTATATATGTGTTGTATAAATAATTATTTATGGGTTTGTTTTCAAACTATGTCCAAATAGAGCTAAGATGAATGAGATATCGAAGCTTGAAGTTGTATGTTTGGAACAAACAAAGATGAGAAAAATGGATTGAGATTTGTCACCTTGTCCCACATAGGTGGAATGACAAAACTTAAAGTGGTATATAAGGAGGAGCACTCCTTGAAGGAAAACACTAGTGGGGACCAAAGGGTGCACCGCACCTGCACATATGCGCGCGTGATGTGGGCTATAAGCCCAATGTGGTGCGCTTTGAACTTCGCACACCCCTTTGTATTTTTGCCCATGAGCGCGTGGTCAGATACATGGCGGGTCCGTTTATGGCGCACCCTTGGGTGGCGTAGGCGGATGCCTTGGCATGGCGCACATCATTGGCTTTGGCGAAGACTGCAAGTGGGGCACGAGTTTGGATGGCGCATGACCAGGTGGCATCCTGGTATGCGTAGTGTCATCCGTGTGGCGTGCAAGTATGGATGGCACATAACCAGGTGGCGTCCTGGTATGCGTAGTGGCATCCAATTAGCGCGTGGTGCAAAAAGGTGTTTCTCCGTGGAAGCGTAGTGTAGGCTCAACTAAGGCGCGCCTGCATGCGCACTAGACCGGTCAAACCAGTCTACTTACTCGAGAGTTAATGTTAGACGGTTTCCACTGGTGCCATAAGTTGAATGACAGTTTTGTTTTTACTACCACTTAATATCCATTAATTTAGAGTTTAAACTCTTGTTATTACAAGATTAATTATCTTGTTAATTACAAGATTAATGACCTTGTTTATGACAAACATTAAGGGGTTGAATGAGTCTTGATGTATCTCTTTATAAAATGAATATTGTTTATTCATTTGAGAATAAGAAAAAAATATACTCAAGAGCAAGCTCTACATCTTATGAGATTTTAGAGAAGCGCATTCTCTAAATTATTCACAACTTCATATTTCCATCAACAATTCTAAACACCCTGATACCCGGTGTAATCTCGGGCGTGAGTACCATCTCCGGCAGTACACATACTATTCCGGTTGTTGTACCCTGGGAGACAGACCGTCTAAGAGGAGGCGCGGAATCTGTTTTAAGGGAAGCGTGTTGAACACGTGACTCAACCAAAACTGTCAACGATTTTTTGCTTGTCTTGCAGTGGAGTTTCGATCTAGAAGGCGCGGTTGATGTTTCCAAAGACGCTTGCTTGAATCAAGATTGATACAATTACATTGTATTTTATATTCGTTTATTTAGATTTTGTAACCGGTATTGTACTAGTCGAATTTCCCACAATTAACGAGAGTCTCATTATTATTATTTTTATTTATTTTGTAATATATTTTAATAAAAAGTGAACCTAGTTCCTACAATCTTAAAACAGACTTTCGTGAAGATTGTTGCTACAATCTTAAATCCCTTCTCTACGAGGATTTAGGTTCACGAAAGTTTAAAATATTAATTGAGATTTTTGTTAAAATCTTGTAAATATCTTTGGGAAATATTTTTTTTAGTACAATGAGTCGGATTAGTTTTGATGATTGGAGTACAATCTTTAATCCGAATACCGTGTTGCAAAACGAACATTTTGATTCATGTTTTAGAGTTCATGGGTTTTTTGTTCGTGTTTAGATAAACCGAACCATATACAAAATAATATGTATTTCAATATGTTTTGAAATACTAAATTTTCTAATGAGCGTATTAGAAAAATATATTTTGTAACCCCATACAAAAAAAAATGTTTGTAACATTTTATTTATTTACTTCAAGCATGTTATAAACTTTAATTGGTATATTAATATTGGTTTAAATGTCTTGAAACACATATATTTCTAATGAGTGTATTAGAAAGTAATTTTTTTTATAAAATTACAAGTTTTAAAACATTTAGGTATTCTAACAAGCGTGTTAGAAATAATTATTTTGTATAATAATAAGTTTTAAAACAACTATATGTTCTAACGAGCGTGTTAGGAACAATGTTTTAAAGACGGTTGGATGTTCTAACGAGCGTGTTTGAAACAATAGTTTAAAGACGTTTAGATTTTCTAACGGGCATGTTAGAAAAAATTATTATTACAAATAATTGTTAAACGAGCGTGTTTGAAACAATTATTTTGGATAATAAGAAATCTTGAAATGGTTTCGTATTTTTTTTATTTCTAATGAGCGTATTAGAAATAGTTTTTTATAAACTTCAAAAAAAAATTGTAATAAGTTATTTCTAATGAGCATGTTAGAAATGATTTAACGACTTTGGCAATTTTTTAATTTTCTAACGAGCGGGTTAGAAAACGTTTATTTTATATAGGCCAAAAATGGCATATGGCAATAAATGATCGTTTAATTCTAACGAGTGTGTTAGAATTTTATAGAATAATAAGGTTTAATATCATCTATTATATCTAATGAGCGTGTTAGATACGATGATTTTGTAAACCTAACTACTTAAAAGACGATCAGATTTTCTAACGAGTGTGTTAGAAAAGATTTTTGTTGCAAATAATTATTAACGAGTGAGTTGGAAACAATTTATGGATAATAATTAACCTTGTAACGGTTTTATCTGAACCTTTAAATTTCTAACAAATAAGTTAGAAACGGTTTTTTACATAAATGTTAAAACGGTTTCGTATTTGTTTATTTCTAATGAGCGTATTAGAAATAGTTTATATTTTTTTATAAACTTCGAAACAAATTCTGTAATCGTTTAGTTCTAACGAGCGTGTTAGAAACCTTTTAACGATTTGCATTCGTTAATATCTAACGAGCGGGTTAGAACCGGGTTAACCATGATAAATTATTTAACATGATTTGTATCCGGTTTATATATTTTCTAACGAGCGTGTTAGAAAAGGTTTGTGTTTATTTCTAACGAGCGTGTTAGAAAATGTTCATTTACATAAACCAAAAGTGAATATATATATATTCATTTTATTTCTAACGAGCGCGTTAGAAACGGTTTACTTTATAAAAAAACCCGGATATTTTGAATGTTTGATAAACATTTAAATTCTAATTAGCATATTAGAATTGGTTATCATATAAACCACTCATTTCAACGATCGGTAATCGTTATTATCTAACAGCGGTTAGAAATGGTTTAAATATGATAAACTAATTATTAAAACGATGTGTATTCGTTTTATTTTTCAAACGAGCGAGTTTGAAATTGTTTTATTTAATAAACTATTATAAGGTTTATTGTTTTGATTTTTAATCTAAACATAAACATATAGTTTATTTTTAAAACACTTGGAAAACGAGAAATGTTTTGAACGAATAAAACATGTTTTTGCGAATTATAAGTGATTCGATATACTTCCACGAGAAGTATAACTTCTTGAACCATATAATAGTCTCGGAAAGACTATTTAGTGAAAAACAACTGGATGTTGTTATAGACATAATAAGTTGCTTAACTACTTGCGAGTAGTTAATTGTAAACAACTTTATATTTTAGGACAACTTGTGATTATTCAAGTTTAGAGTTCCAAGATGAGGGAGTACCTCAAAACATGACACCGAACGAAATAATTGTGTTTATTTCGGTCAAAAGTGTTTAAGATAATAACACTTTGGCATTTGATGTTTAGACATCTTTAGTGTATCCGTTTTATTTTTTGTCCACTTTTATTTATTATAAATGGTAGACTATCGTTTGGGTTTATTTCACATAAACAAATGGTCTAAATATAATATAAGATAAATATTTATTTTGGACTACTTGTAGGACCGTTTTCTAGACCGAAACCGTGATTATCATGATTATGTTCATAGACGGGAAGATCATAGACGGATGAAATACTTACTTGTATAGATTTGATAAGATAACAAAGCAAGCCGGCCCGATTAACAAGCTAACCGAACCATACCAAAGAAGTATACATCCGGGGAGAGAGCAAGTGGTGATCTCTCCCTGGTGAGGACTTGAACCTCCTACAATCTACTAGTGTTTGAAATGGCAAAGGGTTGCTATTTATAGCTACACCCCTTTGTCTTTCAAACACACACGGTCAACCGAATAACCCTCTCGTTTGACCACTTCAAACGAGCGGGTCTATACACGTTCGTTAGACCGTTTCACTAACTATTACAAATTCAGCATAAAATAAATCTAATCTATTCGACAAGCATCGGACACAAATCTGCATCAACAAATTCCCCCTTGTCCGTTGCTGTCGAATGCTGAAAATGCAACTGCAATCGATCTTCAGTCAAGTATTCATCTTCTCTGTGTTAACAAATTCCCCCTTGACCGATGATCCAGGTAAGTAGTATCTTGACGCTTCTTGTATAATAGTTCCCCCTCAAAGTACGCGTATCCGTGTTGAGCGTTGTGCAATTTCCTCAAAAGGATCAATTGACCGATCTTCCGCTGATCTTCCAATACTCCAACCGGCATTTGATAAGGGTTCCATTCTTTTAAAAACTGCATCAAGTCTTGATCTTCAAGCATACTACAATGATAGAGGTTTCTGGTGAACTGTCTTCTGTAAACCGTCTTTGTGTCACTAGAAAATTACAAACTCTACCACCTGTGATTGCGTTTAGAAATTTACCGAAGAAATTCAACATACGAAATTCATCCGGGGAGAGAGCAAGTGGTGATCTCTCCCTGGTGAGGACTTGAACCTCCTACAATCTACTAGTGTTTGAAATGGCAAAGGGTTGCTATTTATAGCTACACCCCTTTGTCTTTCAAACACACACGGTCAACCGAATAACCCTCTCGTTTGACCACTTCAAACGAGCGGGTCTATACACGTTCGTTAGACCGTTTCACTAACTATTACAAATTCAGCATAAAATAAATCTAATCTATTCGACAAGCATCGGACACAAATCTGCATCAACAAATTCCCCCTTGTCCGTTGCTGTCGAATGCTGAAAATGCAACTGCAATCGATCTTCAGTCAAGTATTCATCTTCTCTGTGTTAACAAATTCCCCCTTGACCGATGATCCAGGTAAGTAGTATCTTGACGCTTCTTGTATAATAGTTCCCCCTCAAAGTACGCGTATCCATGTTGAGCGTTGTGCAATTTCCTCAAAAGGATCAATTGACCGATCTTCCGCTGATCTTCCAATACTCCAACCGGCATTTGATAAGGGTTCCATTCTTTTAAAAACTGCATCAAGTCTTGATCTTCAAGCATACTACAATGATAGAGGTTTCTGGTGAACTGTCTTCTGTAAACCGTCTTTGTGTCACTAGAAAATTACAAACTCTACCACCTGTGATTGCGTTTAGAAATTTACCGAAGAAATTCAACATACGAAAATTTTTATTCCCCCATTTCTTTGGTAAGATCTCTAAACCTTAACAGATTCCCTTCCACTTTAAAGGAACTGTCGTTAAGTTTCAAATGTTCACCAATTCCCTTCACCTAGCGGAACTGTCGTCAATCTTTACTGAACAAATTCTCTCCACTGAGTAGAATCTTTCAAATGTTCTCGGTTTTTCGAAAAATCACGAAAACGGCTTTCTTCTTTGCATATTCTAGTTGAATAAGAACGTCCCCTAATACCCCGTAGGATCCGACTTGTATCCCCCCAAGGTTCTGCTAACACCTAATCTGAAAACTTTCATCATAGGCATATACTCTTCGACCTTTTGGATTGGTTAGGACCGGTATTGACATTCTAGGTTCATACGTTCGTTTTCAAATGAGAAAATATGACAATAAACAAAATGCTTTCGAACATCTTCGAATAACCGATAACAAACATAAATACTGACGTGCGGAAGTGAACATACCGTTTTGTTTTTGGTTTTTGGCCCATTGTAGTCGCGTCACCATTTTTGACATTTTCATCGGTAACCGTGACTACCCCACAATTTTTCAACAATCAAGTTTTCATCATCTCTTGTTTTCATCATGCCGCAACATCCCGCGCGCTCCCAAATTCGTACGAATTTGATGTTAAAATTTGGAAGCCCGGTTCAATAATCTTCGCGAACACCCGACCCCACTTTTCAATTCACTAACTAATAGAGACGGGTCCACGACTCCATGTTTCGTCTAACACATTTGTTCCATAATTCCAATGCCAAACCATAACAATAGACGAACTTCTTACTTTACCAATCACCAACAACTCCAAATCCCTTCCTCATCCAATAATCAAAACCAAAAAAAATATCCCAGCCGACTAAAACCAATCAACATGAAACCTTGAGGCCTAAACAAGCTTTTGTAACCCAACATTTATAAACAAGCTACCCACCACTTAAATGCCATTCGGCCTAAAAGTGGTATCCAAGTTTAAAACAAACAAAAGTCATCATGGCCCAATAAATCTCCAACAACAAAAGAAATACCTCAAGAGGGCCTTTAGAAGACCTAGCTGCCATCAATTTACTTCAGCCGACATAAATTTCAACCTCAGCCAAACATCAGACATCCTCCATCTCTCACTTCGATACACATACAAGCGATACCAAACAGCCACTGCCCCCATCTTCTTCTTCGATAACATAAAGCAGCAGCCGTCATAGGCATTATAACCACCCTAATTCCACCGTGAACCTGCCATCATCATCTACCTGACCTCTGTTATCTTCGATTCACAAACAACAAATCCAAAGTCATCTTCGATGAACAACCAGCAGCAACAACCTGGTCATCTTTCTGCGATACAACATCTGATTCAGACATCTATCTTTCAAGTTCACTCTTCTTCGATACCCACATCAGCACATCTGCGATACATACATCAGCACATCTGCGATACATACATCAGCCAACAACCTCTTCTTCTTCAATCAGCAATACCAGCTGAAACCCCTGTTTCAGTCGACGAAGATAAGGAACCGACGAAACTGATTGATCTTGTTGGCCGACGAACCTGATTGGTATGTTTTGTTCGACGAAATAGCAAAGTATAAGGTCCGACGAAACAGATTTGTTGTTTCTTGATGACGAAACAGGTTATTAAACACTTGTCGACGAAACTGAATGATGTATAAGGTCCGACGAAACAGAATGATTGAACTCAACGACGAAACAGGTGTTAAAGATCTTGCCGACGACGAAACTGGAGGAGGTGTTTCGTCATGGGGCCTGTTTCGTCGGGACTGGTTATGAAGAAACCCTAGTTTCTTTAAGCAGCCGCCAAGAACATCTTCAAGAACACAGCCTCTGTTCTTTTGCAGATTTGACAAAAACATTGTATTTTTGATTTTTGATGATGATAACTTGATTATATAGGTGAAAAACATAAAACCGAACACTTGTTTCAGCACAGATCTGAATATTCGGGTCCAGATCTGAGTTTTTCTCATTTTCACCTTTTTTACATCTTGAACAAAAATCACTGATCTAGAGCACATGTGACTTAGTAAACGGTTAGATTTACTAAATCGGGCACCATGGCTCTGATACCAATTGTAGGTCCCGAAATTGTAGGACCGTTTTCTAGACCGAAACCGTGATTATCATGATTATGTTCATAGACGGGAAGATCATAGACGGATGAAATACTTACTTGTATAGATTTGATAAGATAACAAAGCAAGCCGGCCCGATTAACAAGCTAACCGAACCATACCAAGGAAGTATACATCCGGGGAGAGAGCAAGTGGTGATCTCTCCCTGGTGAGGACTTGAACCTCCTACAATCTACTAGTGTTTGAAATGGCAAAGGGTTGCTATTTATAGCTACACCCCTTTGTCTTTCAAACACACACGGTCAACCGAATAACCCTCTCGTTTGACCACTTCAAACGAGCGGGTCTATACACGTTCGTTAGACCGTTTCACTAACTATTACAAATTCAGCATAAAATAAATCTAATCTATTCGACAAGCATCGGACACAAATCTGCATCAACACTACTAATAATTTGTCAAAAGGATACACATTTTGGTACAAAGTGTAAAAAGTAATTTACACAAACACAACGAGCGGGTTGTGATCATGACTTAGGTAATAAGTCACAAATCAAACATCAAATGCATAACGGCGTCGTAAGAAACGTGGTGAATGGTTTGAGATGAAATACACGAAAACGAGATATGTTATTTAATGTTGAGAGCATCAACATGGGAATGCACAAGTGAGTTTTTCATAGAATATAACATATGAAAGAAATATATGTTATTATTGTAAATGATTTTAATAAATTTAGAAAATTTATTAATGGAATTTACAATAGTGATGGATTTGTAGATGTTTCTACCACCATCAATGTTGTTTAAACTATGTGGAGGCATGGTCCTCAATTTGGGAGAGTATCCCAATACATGGTATTAATGAAACAACAACGTAAATGTATATATCACTATAGGCATACATGATTGCTTTCTTGTTGAGAGTCAATCTAATTGGCTATATCTCAAGACTCAAGTGATTTTATACAAAGATCTTTCATCAAAGTGACTTGGATTAAGACTTATGTTTAAGTCTTTAGGAAGTCAATGATGAAGCCTTGAAGATAAAAAGGCAAACGACTTATGATCCTAATGGATGGAGTTAACTATGGTTTTGAGGCCTTCCTACAAACCGATGGTAATTTGGAATGGTGAAATAAAATTTCATTATTGTGTCTAAACTAAGAAACGAATGTTCGGAAGAGATAGTGCGTTATCTCTTAAGGCTGTGAAGAATCAGAATGATGCATCTTATGTTCACATGCTAGAGTATTGTGGTCTAAAGCATGCTAGACTAATACTTGTTAATTTATATGCTCGACGGAGATTAAATTAACTTTAAACATTCAAAATATGTGATGACACAAGAACGAATTTTGTGCTAAACAAAACTATAAATATAAATTCATTAAAATGCAAGCAATGTGGGGGGAGGCCATTTAAGAAACAAACCCTTTAGGGTATGTGGAAATGGTAGTTGAGAAGTTTTCTCAAACTCGAAATGAAAGGGATAACCTTTCATCACCCCATTTGGATGTTATCCAATTACACTTAAATGTGGGGGTGACTTGCATTTGAATGTGAAAATGGTAGTTGAGAAGTTTTCTCAAACTCGAAATGAAAGGGAGAACCTTTCATCGCCCCATTTGGATGCTATCCAATTACACTTAAATATGGGGGGTGACTTGCATACATTGCAAACGCATGACCAAGTGGAGTACACAATGGTTATATAGAGTCAATCGAATAGATTGGACTCGAATGCCAATTGGTTAGATTCAAAATCTAGTAAGATGTCAGTCATGACACACCAAAGGCATGGTGAAAACGTGTTAGGCCATGAATTGAGTTTCATGTCATTCTAAGACAAGGTACATAAGTGGATCCAGGTTGAGATCACGAGTTATAAGTCTTATGAATCGACTAAAAGGCAAAGGTGACTAGCGAGTCCAGAACACATTAGAACAACTGATCTCAATTTAAATTGTCGTTGGTGACTTAGCGAAGTCAAAGATAATTTTGGATCCAACAACCAGTGGGTTGATAAGAGATCAGGTTGTGGAATGGGACTAAAGCCATGGAAAAAAGGGACATGAGGGAAACCTAACCTAGTTGACTGGAGATCCCAAGATCTAGGTTCAATAGGCCAACTTAATCATGAACCGAAGGGTAGTCACTGTGGGGGCGTAGCTAATATATATGTTTATATATAAGCTAGTTTATATGTTTCATATATCCCCCTAAAACTATAAAAGGGTGTTTAAATACGTCCTAGTCCATTCCTATAATAGTCAGTGACATTGTTGTGAGGTTAATCATAATATGTGGTTTTATGATTTGTGTAAATCATAGTAAACCATAATGCTTTTAATGATTTAAAGGGAAATCACCTATGTTGGAGAGAAGTGTGGTAGCTTCGAATGGAATTAGGGCATAATTCCTAGAGCTCCCGCAGAACCAGGAAAGTGCTCCACGACCATTATAGGACACGATAGTGAGGGGATGGCCCGGCTAGGGAAAGTATTGTGTGAATGTATATTGTCGTTTACACAAATGGGGGGTTGTTCAAGGACATCACGTCTACAAAACCCTAGTAGACTAAGTATGCTTCACAAAGGAAGGTTCAAAGGCAAAACCTACCTATCCTGCAATACTCGACTGTCGAGGTTTTATCGGGGTATTTTTGGGTGTTTTCATCGATCTCCATTCATGTGGGGGATTGTTGGAAATTTAGTGAAAATGAGTTTTTCACTAAATATTTTGGACATCAATAATATTTATATATGTGTTATATAAATAATTATTTATGGGTTTGTGTTCAAACTATGTCCAAATAGAGCTAAGATGAATGAGATATCGAAGCTTGAAGTTGTATGTTTGGAACAAACAAAGATGAGAAAAATGGATTGAGATTTGTCACCTTGTCCCACATAGGTGGAATGACAAAACTTAAAGTGGTATATAAGGAGGAGCACTCCTTGAAGGCAAACACTAGTGGGGACCAATGGGTGCACCGCACCTGCACATATGCGTGCGTGATGTGGGCTATAAGCCCAATGTGGTGCGCTTTGAACTTCGCACACCCCCTTTGTATTTTTGCCCATGAGCGCGTGGTCAGATACATGGCGGGTCCGCTTATGGCGCACCCTTGGGTGGCGTAGGCGGATGCCTTGGCATGGCGCATGGCGCACGTCATTGGCTTTGGCGAAGACTGCAAGTGGGGCACGATTTTGGATGGCGCATGACCAGGTGGCGTCCTGGTATGCGTAGTGTCATCCGTGTGGCGTGCAAGTATGGATGGCACATAACCAGGTGGCGTCCTGGTATGCGTAGTGGCATCCAATTAGCGCGTGGTGCAAAAAGGTGTGTCTCCGTGGAAGCGTAGTGTAGGCTCAACTATGGCGCGCCTGCATGCGCACTAGACCGGTCAAACCAGTCTACTTACTAGAGAGTTAATGTTAGACGGTTTCCACTGGTGCCATAAGTTGAATGGCAGTTTTGTTTTTACTACCACTTAATATCCATTAATTTAGAGTTTAAACTCTTGTTATTACAAGATTAATTATCTTGTTAATTACAAGATTAATGACCTTGTTTATGACAAACATTAAGGGGTTGAATGAGTCTTGATGTATCTCTTTATAAAATGAATATTGTTTATTCATTTGAGAATAAGAAAAAATATACTCAAGAGCAAGCTCTACATCTTAGGAGATTTTAGAGAAGAGCATTCTCTAAATTATTCACAACTTCATATTTCCATCAACAATTCTAAACACCCTGATACCCGGTGTAATCTCGGGCGTGAGTACCATCTCCGGCAGTACACATACTGTTACGGTTGTTGTACCCTGGGAGACAGACCGTCTAAGAGGAGGCGCGGAATCTGTTTTAAGGGAAGCGTGTTGAACACGTGCCTCAAACAAAACTGTCAACGATTTTTTGCTTGTCTTGCAGTGGAGTTTCGATCTGGAAGGCGCGGTTGATGTTTCCAAAGACGCTTGCTTGAATCAAGATTGGTACAATTACATTGTATTTTATATTCGTTTATTTAGATTTTGTAACCGGTATTGTACGAGTCGAATTTCCCACAATTAACGAGAGTCTCGTTATTATTATTTTTATTTATTTTGTAATATATTTTAATAAAAAGTGAATCTAGTTCCTAAAAAAAACACATGTGTCAACGAACAGTCAAATCAAGTTGATCATTTTTGTTTTTCAATAGGAAAAAAATTGACCATTTTTGTTTTCCAATTGGGAAAGGGAAGAGATTGATAGTTGAAACAATAACCATTTCATTTATATCATTTTCATTTTTAAAATATATTTTAAGATGATAAAAATGAATTGCTTAGATTTAATTTGTTTGTGTTATCGAAATACATATTGTTTTGAATTGATTATTCTATATAAAACACACACGTACATATGTATAACAATTAACATATATTGCATTTGTTCTAGAAAATTACAAAGAAGATAGAACAAAAGTGCGGAAAACTTAAAGGGGACTGAGGCACGTATTAAACATTCTTCCTAAATTTCGGGACACCCAGGTGAAGGGTAATCAAAACGCCACACTCATCGCCCAAGTCCCGGTCCCATGCCTAGGCTCATGTGCACATTGGAGTTGCACCCTTCTCGCTACCACTAGATGTAACTTGTCACATGAGAATACATACTTGCAGAGAAAGGTATTTATAAATAAATAAAAGATCTATCTCCCATCCAATGTAGGAGAAACATAATTTCCCACAAATTAAAGTCCAACATATAAACTTAAAGCTTAAAATCTCTCATTTATCTTGACTTTCTTCATTAAATAATCATTATATTAATCATAAATATAATATTATTTATAAAATTTTCAAGATAAAACATATTACAAGTCATAAGTAAAAACTAAAAGAATATAAATAAAGCATCTAACAAGCTCACCAGTCGATATCGTATCTAATACCAATTTCATCTATCTATGTCTAGATCAAATATGTTCTACACATTGACCAGAATATTTAAGGTTGTAATTTTCAAACAATATTTATTTAACTTAAAGTAGTTTAAAGAGTAAACTGTCATTTTGGTCCCTGTGGTTTGGTCATTTTTGCCACTTTTATCCAAAACTCAAATTTTTTGCATCTGGGTCCCTGTAGTTTCAGTTTTATTGCCATTTTGGTCTAAAAATGAAATCATGTCATATTTGCCTTATAAAATCCTGTTATTTTGTCATTTTCCGCAGAGGCAAAATGATCATTTCTCTTTTATAAATAAATACCATATTTTATAAGACAAATATGACCTGATTTACCCCTGAGGAAAATGACAAAATTGTAGAATTTTATAAGACAAATATGATCTGATTTTATTTTTTGGACCAAAATGGCAATAAAACTAAAACCACAGGGACTCAGATGCAAAAAGTTTGAGTTTTAGACTAAAGTGGCAAAAGTAACAAAACACATGGACTAAAATGGCAGTTTACTCTAGTTTAAAAAAAGTTAGGAGGTCAATCTAAGTATATGGCTTTATTTCTATGTGGAATAATTCGATTTCTGTATTTTATGCAAATAGATGTGTTTAATTGGATGACTATTAATTAAAATTACTTTGTTTCATATTGGTTATTCGGTTATTTTATGTACCATTAATAATCGAATTAGTAAAACATATCAAGCTAATCAAGAGTTAAAGGAGATGGATAGAGGATCATATCTAATCGATATTATTCTTGATTCTTAGAGTAATTTTAACTCAACAAAAAGTGTTAACAACATATATAGAGAGAGAGAGGGGGGAATGAGATCAGGAGAAAACCCTTTAAGGTGTCAGAACGGTGAGAATGCATCCTGACACAACACATGACGCGGGATATGATCAGGGCATGAGGGGTTTTTTTTTGTCTTTTCAATCATCTTTTATTTCCCAAATTTGTGTAACATGTTGCTTCATTTTTTGCGTCTAAGATTATTTTGGCGTTAATTATATTCATTAACTACTTGCGTTTTATTGTTTCTTGAAACTGTCACGTTGAATTAATTGTTTTTGTGTCACATAGATAATTTTTTGGCCGTTATAGGGTTTCCAAGGTCAATTTTTTGGCGTTAGTGGCGTTGTTAATAATTCATTACGATTCACTAATATTTTTATAAGATTACAATAAAACCAAATGTTTTCAATGGCGTTTAGTCAATATTTTTGGCGTTTAATACGTTAACAAGGTGTTTTGCCAGCATCCGTTCTCACAGTTTTCATACTATTAGCGTTTTGGTGTTTGTAGTTTTTGGCGTTTTATATAATAATGTATTTTATTAGTAGAGAATTGGATAACATACAACAAATAATTAGATAACAAAACAATAGAAAATGAAAAAAAAAATTAAAAATGGTAATCTAATTTCTCATCCAAATCTTCACTGTCATTAGCCTCTTCTTCTTGAATTTGTTTTGACGTTTTGAACCTTTGAATACCTTAGCTAGATGCCAACTTTCCTACATAACGCCTGTCTTTTTAGACGAAGCTTTGTTAGTGGCATCCTGTTTTTTGTTGTGATATTCTTGTTTGGTGACATTTCATTGAAGATCAACTCCTGCTTTAATGTTATTTATAATAATGAAGTCTAAAATAGCATTTTTGTTAGTGCATATGTCTGTTAACTTCGTCTTATATCGAGTCGTGAAGAGAAGTTCAAGTCCCTGTGAAGACCTAAAGACCAAGACTGAAAACTCCGGCTGTATCCAAGGGGGAGTTTGTTAGTGCATGATGTCTAAAGCCTTTGTTTTAAGTCTAGGGTCTAAATATGTCATGATTGTATAGTACAGGGGTCAAATTGTAAGTTTAAGTTTATGTTGAAGGGGTTTAGCTTGAAGGTGGTACATGTCAAGTTCAAGCTAAACCTGATGATTAGGGTTAGCTTGAGACTGGTTCAAGCTAAACCCAGGGCCTATAAATAGGTGCTAGTTGTTTCTCATTTGTAACATTCCCATAGTTCTGATGCCGAACTGCTGCTGGATTTTTCTGTGATATATGAATGAGAAACAGTGTTTAAAGTGATATTCTTCTGTTTTCTACTCCATTCTCTTTGATTCTAATCTGTTTAAGTGTTTCCGCCACTTAAATAGTGTATATTAGCTCAAATTGACTCATTTGATCGGTCAAATCGGTCCTACAATTGGTATCAGAGCCAGTTATGAGCCAATATACCTAAATCAGAGCATTTTACTTACACATTTTGAATTTCTGGACATTTGGACGGACAAAATGGACTGAGTTTTGAGTATTGTGTGTAAAAGTGAGTTTTAACAAACCTTTGAGAGTATCAGCTTAAAATTCGAAGTAAAACAGATAAAAATGGCCTAAAAACCTCTGATCGCTTGAACGAACTTGGTTTGTTCGCTTGAAAAACTAGTATTTTGAAGCTAAGTAGGTTTGTTCGCTTGAAAAGTTCGTTGGTCGCTTGAATAAGTTGAAAGCAGTTTCAAGCTAACTAGTTAGCTAGCTTAAGAAGGGTTGTTCGCTTGAGTGAATTTTATGTTCGCTTGAAATACTGAGTTCGCTTGAAAGTGCTCTCACTTGAAAGTGTGGTCGCTTGAAACTGATTCGCTTGAAACTTAGTGTGAAAATCTGATTAGTGTAAAACATTTTACGAGGTTGTCATTTGTTGAGCAAAATAGATTAAACATATCATCATCTTCTTACGCATACATTACTTAGTCTTCGTCTTCATTCGCATAGATCTGAATCTAAGTTGATTTTGATTCTGAGATTAAATCATAAGCTGAGTTGTTTCTGATTGTTTTTATTGCTCATCGAGTAGAAAGCTTGCAGGTAGTATTAACGATGGATTGTAGTCAGGATTGAAGGTGATTGTTGAGTGTTCATCTAAGAAAGAAAGAAGAGTATTTTGGTGTTTGAGATTTTTTTTAAAGAGAGAAGAAGAGAACGTATGTTTTTGTAGTTTCTTAGAGGTTTTAGGGTTAAAAGAGAGGCTGGTTTGTTGATATTGTGTGCGGCATATAGTATTGGGTTTGAAAGTTGTGTGCCAGCTAATAATCTAGAAAGCATACAAATTGAAAAGTGTTGTCAGCAAAAGTGTTTTAACAAGTTTGCATGTGATTCTCGTAAGTTGTAATAGCTCTTTCACGTGTTGTCGGTTTAGTGATATATAGATCCAATGAATTAAATTGTGAAAAGAAAGGTGTCGGCCAGTTCTAAATTGATAAAGTTCAAGTGTGGCATGTAAAGATTGATAATTGTTGGCCATAAATTCTAAACTTGCATGTGATCAGACTATACATATTGGCCCAAGAGTCAGAGATCACGGCCCAATCATATTTGAGCTGTGAAATTGGTTGTCGGTTTTAGTGGATTATTCGGCTCAAGTCTCACCATCATTGAAAGGCCCAAAGTATTCACGTAAAGATCTCGGCCCAAGATTCAAAGTGATTTGTCAAGCATCGGATACTTGCACGAGCGAATTCTCACTCGATTCGTTGTCACCAGATTTTTGCCACTCAATCGGATATTCAGCTAATTCAGTTGTTTGATAAAGTGATTGAACTGATCTTAGATTGTGTGAATTTTCGTATTGTTTGAAATTCTGTCTTTGAAAATCTTTCAATAACGAAACATGGATTGTGAGTCGTATCGTGTTCAGAATCCAGCAGATATTGCAAAGAAGAAATTTGATAGTTTTATGGGTATCAAGGGAGAGTCTACAAAAGAATTGATTGATCGATATTGCCATCTAGTTTTGGAAATGGGGAGATTGAAGATAACCAAGGCTAATGAGGTGTGGATTGATAAGTTGGCGAATGCTTTACCAAAGGATGTGTGGGGTACTTATTTGCTGGAGTTGAAAAACAATTCAAATTTTGCTTATTTCAACCTTAGTGCATTCGTCGAGAAAATTGAAGCTCAAGAACTTGAGTTCCAAAAGATTAGAAAATTGAAGTCTGATTCAGGAAAGGAGTTTGATTCTGAGTCCGGAGAGATTGATAAAACTGGAACTAAAAGTGACAAACAAGAAAAGGTTTTAGAAAAAGCTCAAATTTTTGATCAATCATCAGAGGAAGAAAGCGATGATGATAGTGAAGAAATTCGAAAACTTGAATCTTATAAAAGAGATCTTACACCTGAAAGTTATAATTTTTATTTTGCAGGAAAAATGGAAAAGATCAAAGAAAGACAAGCTGCAAGAGAGAAGAAAGCCGAACCTGAAAAGATGTCCGAGAAGTGCTTAAACTGTGAAAAATCTGAATCAGACAATGCCAAACTCTTGAAGAATGTAGAGAGTTTGACATTGGAAATCAAGAATTTGAATGATGAGAAGAAATCTGATGATAAACAGATTCTTGAACTGCAAGAAAATTTTGAAAGATTGAAATCTGAAAATGTCAAACTGTTAATTGATTTGGACAGTTTGACATTGGAAAACAAAATTTTGAAAGAAAAGGAAAAAGATTTTGAAAATGAAAAATTGAAAAAGATTTTCAAAGTCAAATGAAGATTTTAGAAGATGAGAAATCTGCTATTTTTAAAAATAATCTTGAAAAACAGATTGAAATAAACTCTCATCTTCAGAAAATCATTCGGCTTGAAAATGAAGTTGAAAAAGCTCGGATTAAAATCAAAGAGCTTGAAAAGAAATTGAAAGGTTTTGTGAATACGTCATCAGCACCAGATCTTATATGTCCAAAACCAATCAATTATGTTCCAATAAGTGACAATGTCACAAATTATGATAAAGTCATAATTAAAGATTGTGATGATAAAGCCGATGATGAAAAAGAGAAAAAGAAAATATTTTTGGAATTAAAAGAAAAATTTAAATAAACTGTTTTACATTCGACTGAAATAGGTGAATGCTCAAAGCAAAAACCTGTTAAGAAGAATGTAGAGCAAAAACAAAATGTTAAAAATTCGAAAAAGTTTCAAAACAACAATAAAAGGTCATCAGTTCAGTCATCCAATCGTTATAAAAAACCACAAAAATTTGAAAATCAAAACTCAAAAACTGTTGGTAATATGTGGTGCAGGTTTGACCACAGTGCTCAAGCGTCAAATCAAGATTATAGGAGAAGTCGTGAGTACTACAAATCAAATCAGTGTTATGATTTGAGTGTTTGGATTGATGGTGGAGATTGGTACGATAACAGGATGTGTTACAACTGTGGTTTTCAAGGACACATTGCTGTTAACTGCCAGAGACAGAGATTTGAGACGAGGAGATGCTATAACTGCCAAATCAAAGGACATATTGCAAGAGATTGCCCAATGAGAACAATGGAAAGATCGAGGGCTGAATCTCAGAAAAAGGTGACAAAATCAGTCAAAGTCGATGAAAAGCCCAGAACACAGAAAAAACAAGAAGTGAAAGAACCGAAAGTGAAACTTTCACAAGGGCAGAAAGATCGATTGAGAAAGAAAAGGAAGAAAGCACGAGAGTATCTCGAAAGGATTTTGTCCTCGGATACAACAAGTAAAACAGAGAAGAGTTCTGATAAATCGTTTTGCTCTCCAAAGAATGACAAATCAAGCAAAACGAATTCATCAGATACAAATCTGAGGACAGAATGGAGTGTGAAGAAAGAAAAAGTTCCTGGCAATGAATTTGTTTCTTCGGAAGCAAAAGAGCCACGTGTTGGCGATGAATCTGACTCATTAAAGTCAGAAGAGCCACCAGTTGAGCAAAAAGGAGAGAATTCAGTTCCGCCAATGGATGATATCAACTTTCCACCATTGCGGACTGAAAATTTTAAACAAAAAGATGGGAAAGTGAAAATTTCGAATCAGTTATATTCTGAAAAGAAAGAATTTGATGTTGAAAAGGCTTTTAATAGCAAAGTAAAAAATATTTTTGGAAAAATGATCGAGGGTAAGATAAAAGGAGTTAAAGAATTTTATGAACCAAAAAGGTATGTTCAAAACACCCAAGGACCGTCAGGCTTGGGTGAATCTCTTTAACTAAAAAACCTGACTTGCCGGAGCTCCCAAGTTGGTAATCGTGGAGCAGGAATCGGCATATTTCTTGAGAAATTCACTCTGGTGATATTTCGACTTACAAGTGGTTAATCAAGGACATTAAGTTGTACTTGATTTAACTATTTTACAAGTGGTATGATTGTTGAAAAATGTGTATGTGAATTACATACAAGTGGTTTTTACAAGTGGATTGAAGAACAATGTGATGAAAACCCCATGTTTGTGAAATGGCAAACAAAACTAATTTTCCGGAAAAACCATTTTGATTAAAACAAACTTAAGTGTTTTGAAATCATAATGGGAAAATAGTTTGTTGTCAGGGGGAGTTCTGATTGTTTACGCCAAGTGGATGGAGAATTGAAGCAATTCTCATCAGTTTGTCATTTTATTTGTACAGTCTATTGTTCAAATTTTCCTGGAAAATCAAAATTGAAACATATTTTGATTTTAGGGGGAGTAAAAATTTAAAAAAAAAATTAGAAAATTTGAAAATGCCAAAAACATTGAAAAATTCAAAATGAGTTTTGTTATGAAAAAGAGGAAATGATAGTAAATCAGTTGGACTATCACAGCATGCTAAAGAAATGAAATGTCAAATGTGATAAACGGTCTCACTAAAGATGTGACGATTGGCTCAGCTAGACTAGTAGATTTGCGATAACGATACAAACTTAAATGAAAAAGCCTAGTTCTAGTGGGAAACATGGCTGAAAGTATAGTACTTAGTTTTGTCCTTCTTGATTGTGTGCCTACTCAGTAATCGCTGAATGCAAAGAGCATAAAAACTGGTTAAATTTGTGAACTTTCACAATTTTGCTGAAAAATCACTGTGATTGTGCATTTCATTTTGCAAAGATTTAAACTTCTTTTATTTCTTTATTTTGTTTAAGCATTGGACATCCTCTGCGTATACGTGAGTATCGATCTGGATGTTATTGCCTAAACGTTATGCTTTATTTTCTTTGGTGTTTCGTTTAAGCTTTGGACCTCCTCTGCGTATACGGAAGTATCGACCTGGTGGTTAAAGCCTAAACAACTTCAACTTGTTTTATTTTTCTTATTTTGTTTAAATATTGGACTTTCTCTGCGTATACGGAAGTATCGACCTGATTGTAAATGTTTAAACATTCTGCTTTGTTTTCGCACAAATCACAGTTGATGAAAGTTTAAAGGCATTACTTGAGTTAGTGTATCGCATGATGAGGGGATATGCTGAGATCGTGGGGTCCATAAGAACTTAGTGCATAATTAATATACCTTAATGTATCGGTAAGCATTTCGAAAGTTTTTAGATTGAGTTTATGTGGACAACAATATCTTCAATCAATGTGAATCGTTTAGAACTTAAAATGTTTAAAGCTTAACGGTGCTAGTGATATATCTCATAAACTGATATGATTCTTTTACACAAACTCACAAAAATATTGTCTATATATATTTTTTTACTGCATTTCATTAAAAACAAAAATCAAAAACGATTTTAGTGTGTTTTAGCATAATTTTTGAAAAAGCCAAAAAGATTTTCGTCAACTGATGTTGAAGAGCTGATTTTCAAAATCCCAAGTGCTAAACATGATGAATGATATTGGATTGGGAAAGTTTATTTGAGTTGAGAAAGGTTTTTGAAATGGATAATTGGATCATTAATTTGAAACCAATTTAATTATTTTAAATTCAAGTGGTAAGCATAAAGTTTATCTTACTGTTGGTTAGAGTGTATGCAGGTATGCAGCTAGTGAATTCCAGACTGTGATCCCAGCTTGTCAAAAGGGGGAGTCTGTAGACATAAAAGTCAGGTTTCTGATCTTGTTGCTACGGAGAGCCAAGAGATGGTCCTGAATGTGTGAAAGCTGCTAATGCTGAGAAGATAGAGAGTGCTATATCAGATTACGATCCCGGAACAAAGTAACGAGGAGTCTGTTAGTAATAGAATGATTGAAGAGAGAGTATGAAGACTGATTAAGATTGAAGTTTTGACGTACTAAAGTCTCATATTAAAGACTCCGTCAACATCCAAGGGGGAGACTGTTAGTGCATATGTCTGTTGACTTCGTCTTATATCGAGTCGTGAAGAGAAGTTCAAGTCCCTGTGAAGACCTAAAGACCAAGACTGAAAACTCCGGCTGTATCCATGGGGGAGTTTGTTAGTGCATGATGTCTAAAGCCTTTGTTTTAAGTATAGGGTCTAAATATGTCATGATTGTATAGTACAGGGGTCAAATTGTAAGTTTAAGTTTATGTCGAAGGGGTTTAGCTTGAAGGTGGTACATGTCAAGTTCAAGCTAAACCTGATGATTAGGGTTAGCTTGAGACTGGTTCAAGCTAAACCCAGGGCCTATAAATAGGTGCTAGTTGTTTCTCTTTT
Organism: Helianthus tuberosus; assembly: GCA_030545235.1. Taxonomy (NCBI): domain Eukaryota; kingdom Viridiplantae; phylum Streptophyta; class Magnoliopsida; order Asterales; family Asteraceae; genus Helianthus; species Helianthus tuberosus. Next base: position 172,276,145 of record CM060360.1, read on the forward strand.
GTAACATTCCCATAGTTCTGATGCCGAACTGCTGCTGGATTTTTCTGTGATATATGAATGAGAAACAACGTTTAAAGTAATATTCTTCTGTTTTCTACTCCATTCTCTTTGATTCTAATCTGTTTAAGTGTTTCCGCCACTTAAATAGTGTATATTAGCTCAAATTGACTCATTTGATCGGTCAAATCGCTCCTATGAAAACTCCGGCTGTATCCAAGGGGGAGTTTGTTAGTGCATGATGTCTAAAGCCTTTGTTTTATGTCTAGGGTCTAAATATGTCATGATTGTATAGTACAGGGGTCAAATTGTAAGTTTAAGTTTATGTTGAAGGGGTTTAGCTTGAAGGTGGTACATGTCAAGTTCAAGCTAAACCTGATGATTAAGGTTAGCTTGAGACTGGTTCAAGCTAAACCCAGGGCCTATAAATAGGTGCTAGTTGTTTCTCATTTGTAACATTCCCATAGTTCTGATGCCGAACTGCTGCTGGATTTTTCTGTGATATATGAATGAGAAACAGTGTTTAAAGTGATATTCTTCTGTTTTCTACTCCATTCTCTTTGATTCTAATCTGTTTAAGTGTTTCCGCCACTTAAATAGTGTATATTAGCTCAAATTGACTCATTTGATCGGTCAAATCGGTCCTACAATTTTACACTGGTATTGATCCCTTCATGCCATGCATATAGTCATCAAGAACAAAGCTCACATGATGACATATCACTGTCATTAGTTTCTTTTTCTTAAATATTTGTCTATCTTATTCAGCAAAAGCTTATAGAGATACCCACCTCAGAGAAGAGTCCATTCAGTGAAAGCTTTGCCATATGTGGTTTTTTTAACTATCTATTGGCGTTTAAAGTGAGTGGTTGTAGGAAACCTGGCCTTTGTTTTCTTGGTTATGATCAATTCATATCAATTCATTGTGTAGACACCTTTCTCTTATAGGAGTTTTTTGTCGCGTAGTTTAGGCAGGATATTTATTATAATAAATGATAGTAATAAAGTAACTGTCTTTTCAGTTTATGTGTGTATTTACTGTTTTGTTCAGCTTTATCAGTTTTAGGGTGATAGATGTCCAATCTTCCAAGTTTGGCGTTTTTTTAATGGCGTTATATAGTCCAAGATGACAAAATACAATAATAGAGAAAATATTAACATGAAAAATACTAATTATTATTTTTGGCGTTTTGTAAGCAATAACTCTTTGTAGTATTTTTTTGGCGTTTTGAAACTAAATGGAGAAATATAGCATTTAATTATCTTAACAAAAAGATTACACATAAGAAAACCAAAAAAAATTAAAACTCCTCGTCAGAAGGTACTTTATCCGAGAAGTATCTATCACTTCCGTCGTCTTCTTGCTCGGAGTCTTCATTTAGACTTTCATCCATGCCATCACTTTCACTTTCATCGGCTTCTTGTTGTTGAAAATTCTGAAGCCTGTATTTGAACATGTCATGCATTAACGTCATTTTTAAGTCCATGTCTGTGTTCAAACAAGTGGCGTTGTGCAATTCTCTCATGAACCCAATCCCTTGTTTTGTCATGATGTCTTCAAGTAGGTAGTCTTCGTGCTCTCCGCTATCATATATAACGGTCGCCATGTCTGTTTCCTCATCAAAACGCCATGATGTTATGACTGGGTCCGATTTTCCATCTGCTTTGCTTGGTCCAAATTTCTTTGTGAATGTTTTCATAAGCTTATGTGTTTCATGACATTCGTTATCCAGAGCGATGCCAAGCGATAGGATACCCCTCTGTACCTCTTCTTCCATGTTCAAAATTGCTTTGATTGTCCTAACATACACCCTTCTTCTGTTGTCAAAATGTATGACGAATCGTCTGATTCCCAGAGTGTATCTCCACCAAACGATGGTTGCCATTTTTGGCGTATTGGTTAAACTTGGCGTTTTTGGTAAAAGATGTTTTTCAAAATGATAGATTGAAGTGATTATGGAAGCAATGTTTAACGTCGTTTATATAATGATGTTTTTGGCGTGTAATTTAGGAGGGGATTTCTTCTAATAAATGTTAATAATTGAATTTCAGTTACTGTGTTGTTTCCTCTTCCTGTAATCTCCAAAGCGTTTTATCACTAAATTTTGGCGTTTTGTATTTAATGGCGTTTTATTTGTTTTGAATGGCGTGTTATCATTTTTGTTGCCGTTTTGAATTTGAGTGATAAAAAGACCCTTTTACACTTAATGAAGCGCGTCCACTTAATAGAATTGGTGTTATTTATGCTGATGCCACCGCGCCAATCTAGTCCATAGATTGTTTTGATCTGACGATCCATAATCGTTCTCACACTTTCCCCCGTTTTCTCTAAATCATGACCCTATATTTATATATGTATATATATATATATATATAATAAAAGTGTAAAATACAATATCCCTTAACGTATCATACGTACGATATAGTGAAATCGCATGTTATAAAAAAACATGTTGGAAATCGCATGTTGCTTTTTTTAATGAAATCGCATGTGGTTTTTTTTTTTGTAGCAATTTCGCTTGTTGGTATATAAAGCAATTTTACATGTTGGTTTTTCAGCATAAATCGCATGTTCAAAATTGAATTCACACCAGATCGGACGACTGAGATGAGCGCGTACATATTGTACAATAAGAGCTATTGTACGTTAACCTAACCCTATATATATAGGTACAAGATCAGGAGAAAACGCCCTAACGTGTGAGAACGTTGAGAACGAATCCTGGTCTAACACGTGGCGCGCGATATTAACAGGGCAGAGGGTTTTTTTTTGTATTTTTATCTTCCCTTTTTCTATTTTTCTTGTTTCACAATACAGCTTTATTTTTGGCGTCTAAGGTTTTTTTGGCGTTTAGTTAGATTCGATAACTATCTAGCGTTTTACTAGTCTTTTCTTAGATCCTTCTCGTTCAATTAATCATTCTTATAACATAGATAACAGTTGGCGTTTATGGCGTTCCCAGATTCAATAAAATTAATTAATAATTCTATCATATTGGCATCCATGGTGTTACCAAAATCATTATATACATTCAATAATTCAAACTATACATTTTTGGCATTTTGTAGATTTCACCAGTTGAATTAATCTCATATATCTTATAAAGGTAATTTTTATGGCGTTCATGGCGTTCTTAATAATTCAAAAGATTATAATAAGACGAGATCAAAACAAACTAATAATCTTCTGTGTATGGGATTACATCAGAGATGTACCGATCGCTTTGTTCGTCGCTTTCTTCAGATTCATCATCATCATGTTGTGCATTGGCGTATAACGCCATTATATCATCTCGTCTTTGTTGCAGCCTATACTTAAATATTATAACAACCCTGGATCTTGCATCGTTCGAAGGTGCTAAGTCACAGAGTTGTTCAAGAAGATGTAGTCTCTTTGTCTTCAGCATTTCTTCCATCGGCAATGAATATTCCATCCCAAGTTGATAAGTCACTTTAACCGTTCTTGTTTTTTCATCCAAACCCCAACTGCTAACTGTTGGTAGACCAGTATCGTTAACATCATCATCATTATCATTATCATCATCATCATCATCATCATCATCACCTGCTGCAAATTTTCTCTTCAATCTTCTTATTACCTTTCTAGTTTTTTTCACAATCGTCAGCTATTGGAACCCCAAGGGCCAAAATATCCCTCTAAACGGCTTCATCCAAGCTAAGTATGGCCTTGATTATCTTGAGTTTCACCCTTCTCCTGTCAGAAAACTTTTGGACGAAACGTTTCTCCGCCCTATCAAACCTCCATGTAATAACTTGAGACTTTTTTTTAAGTTTTTCTGGCGTTTTAGTCAAGATGTGGCGTGTTAGAGAATATGTGGAGTGTTAAGTTTTGTTTACATGTTCTACTTATGTAATGGTTTTTTTTTACCGCCATGTAGGATGCAGTCCTATAACGTCAGGCAATTATGGCGTTTTTGAAAAGAAAAATAAATTCAAGTACCGATGTAGTGGGTTTTAATTATAATGTTAGTAATAAATTTTCTATCGTTTCAGTTTACTGTATGTATTTCTGTTTTTGTTCAGCTTCATCTGTTTTATGGCTGTAACACGTCCCATCTTTTTTAGATTTTGACGTTTTGTATTTTTAGTGGCGTTTAGACAAAGATGGCACATTGTTCTGTTTCTCTTGCACATTGTTTTATACATTTTTTTCTAAAAAAATGCTTGTAAAACTCCAAGATGCTACAAATTTTATTATAACTGTTGAGTTTGGCATTTGTGGCATCTTGGCGTTTTACAAGCAATTTTTTAAAAGAAATATGTATTTTTTATTGGAAAATTAGAAAACAACCCACGGAAAGAAAAAAAAATAGAAGCGAAAAAAATAAATTAAAAATCCTAATCCACTTTCTCTTCCAAATCTTGATTGTCACCAGTCTCTTTTTTCTTTGAAACTACAAGAACCGTCACAAAATGACGTGGGTTTTTTTTTGGTGTGATTTATTGTTTTTTGTTGTTGAAGTGGATTTTTTTCGATGTTGAACACAAAATGACGTGGGTTTTTTTGTTTGGTCTTCATCTTTATCTTCATCCCATTCTTCAGTGTCATCGGTCTTTTCATGCCATTCAAATATTCATCAAGAACAAAGCACACAAAATGACATATGTCTGTCATTAGTCTCTTTTTCTTGAAAATTTGTCCATCTCATGCAGCAAATTGTTATTGAGTTACCCCCCTCATCTAACAATCCATTCATTGAAACTTCATGCAGAATATATTGAATATCCAAGAAACGATGTTTGCCATTTTGATTTTTTCAACTTTTTGGCGTTTTACAGTGAGTGGTATTTAGAACCGTGGCGTTCTTTTTTGTTTTGATTAATGGAAGGTGAGAACGTTTCTGTTTATATGATGTCTTTGGCGCATAGTTTAGGTAGGATATTAATAATAAGTGCAATTAATAAAATACTCGCCGTTTCAGTTACTGTTTTGCTCAGCTTTATCTATTAAGTTTGTAACACTTTCCATCTTTCAATTTTGGTGTTTTATATTTAATGGCGTTTTGTAGGCTAAGATCATAAAATACACAAACTAAAACATAGAAAGAACCACGCAGGAAAAAATATTTTTTATTAGGTGGCGTTTTTTATTTAGTTGGCGTTCTATATTTAATGGCGTTTTTAAGGAGAAACGATGTTTACCCGTTTTACCCTTAATGAAGCACCTTCCAAGCTATACGATTGATGTTATTTACGAAAACGCCACCGCGCCAATCTTGTCCATAGATCGTTTTGATCTGACGATCCATAAGCGTTCTCACTATTCTCACACTTTTCACCGTTTTACCTAAATCCTGACCCTATATATATATATATATATAAGGGCAGTGATGAGGGTATGCGGGGAGGACCACCGCACAGGGCCTGTTATTTCGAGAGCACTTGTTTAAAAAAAATGATATATATATGTTAATTTTTTTAAATAGTATACCCATACTAACTCCAAGATAGAGCCATTTGCAAAATATTTTCTATGGTTTAGAAGTTAGTCCATTGAAATTAGGTTTAATAACTCCTATTCCCATTTGATTTTAAAAAATATTAATAGTTAAACATCACGGAAGGACATATTTTTTCGAGCTCGAACAAGGTACATGAATTCTTAGAGACGCCTTTGTGTATAAATATGTATATATATATATATATATATATATATATATATAGGGAAGATCAAATGAGAAGAAAAAAACTTAAGAAGTAAAAGAAGAAATTTTAACAAATAAAAGTGATTTATTTTATAAGGGTAATGAGGTAATGTTAACAATATAGTTAATGTAATAATTTTCCTATAATCTAGCCATTTAAATTAGTTCATCTATTGTTTTCGCTTTATAACTTAAAAATAAATCAAGATATATAAATTAATTAATTAATTTTTTTTATTTAACCACCCTACGTTCATATAACCTACATGCTACACAAGCATATAATTCAACTATATCTAACAGTTTGTGTTGGTACATAATCCTTAACAAACGGTTGTACGAACATTATATGTTTCTGTAGGAACATCCAGCGGGTGTGTAGGATCATAAAACATATTAATCGCATATATTTCAACTTTCTCTAACTGTTTGTGTAGTAACAAAAGCCTTAAAAATGTGTTTAGGAACAATATATGTTTATGTAGGAACATTTTGTCACACCCTAGCTTTGCGGAAGCGTGGGTTTATTTGGTGTGACTTCTTAATACCATAGCTTAATCACAACAAAACTATATGAAAATAAAATCATGCAGAATCATCCATTAATTAAAGTCTTAAAAACAAAATACCACAATATTGTTTGAAACACTGACACATGCTTCGAGTTTACAACACTAACAAATAAAACATTGTTCTTAAGACGCAACCACAAACTTAAAAATAGACGTAGTTTAAGAACTGTGACTCGTCCAGGTAAAAGCCCCACCCCCTAAACTTGGATGATCCTATAACTTTAACGCAGCGTGAAAACGTAGCATACCGTGCCAGATCCTTAGTTCCCTGAAATACATGTAAGTTGAAAAATCAACATAAAGTTGAGCGAGTTCATGTGTAAGTGAGTATGTACAAACATTTGAAAATGTTGTAAGTATGTATAAAAGTCCCTGGTATGTAGCAATTAAGGAAAAAGAGATCACCATTGGGTTGCAAAGCCAATGATATGTGTGAAGTGTCGTAGGAAGACTCAAACCTAGCGGATTTTGCGTTGGGTACAAAGTCACCACCTGGTCCATTAGGCGGGCTCAGGGGTTGGGCTCGCTACACCCAGATAGATCTACCGCTTACGACCCTCGGTCCTACAATGAGGATTAATGGCCTCCAGTTCCCGCCTACCCACTCACATGATCTAAGTAGTAACCCTCCTTACGCTAACCATACCATGTAAAAAGTACTCGAAATCATAGTAACATGTATTTCACCCCCGAAGTATAAAAACTGAAAACAGTTAAGAGAAAAGGGGGACATGAACTCACCGAAGTGCGTCTCTAACAAGAAATCTCCCGGTCAACCTGCTGTGCGACGACCTACACGTACTAACTTCTATTAGACGGACGGCCGTGCCTTAGCTTAAGGTTTAATGTCTTTGGGAAATAGTTAAGCAACTATTTCGTAATTACACTTCGTAATTATTTTGTAAATATATTCCTTCCCAAGGATGGGGGTTTTAATACATGGGCGTTCGTATAACTTCGAAATATATTATTAAGTCTCACTTAATGTAATATATTTTATTTCATTTGTACAAAATACTTTACTTCCAAAATATAAATATTTTTCCCAAAAATATTATATTTTATTCCATATAATTTCCCAAAATAATATCCTTGTCAAAATACATACTTATGAGTATTTTCTGAAAATACGTAAGTTACGTTGTAAGGTTCAGGTGGTATAAATAATACCGGTGTAACTTAAATATTTATTGTGAAGGCCTTTGTATTATTTTGGAGCCGTGAATATTCAGTATATTCTAGTAATATTATTTTTCCCCTAAAAATAATATTTGTATAATTCACAAAGTAATCATAAAAATTACACAAGTGTTACTATAAAAAAAATATAAATTCTAAATATATATTTAACAAGTTTTATTTCTAAAAATCCCACCTCCGACGCTTGGAGATTTTGTAATAAAAATTCATGGCGAAGTTTGTTTGGAAAAACAATTCGAAAATATATTCATAACACTTGTCGAAAAAAATATTTTCCAAGTGTTATATTTCTGGAAAAATTTCACAAGAGTTTCCTCTGTAACTGGAGGTGGCCACGCTTTCAAGCGTATCATTTTCTTTTATAAATTCGATCGACAATGTTCCCAACATCAACAAACAAAATTTCAACACTAAACTAGTCAAAAATATACGTAAGTCGCAAACACATGAACTTGTGGTTTATGTAAAAGTGCATTGTAACTTTTCATTATTTTTAATAGATCTTTCTATCTTTGTAAATAAAATCGGTTTCTTAAAAATCTTATTTTTAAAGAAAGTGTAAGTTTACAACTCCGTGTCAAAAATCTCAAAAATAATTCTTTGTTAAAACCTTTCGTTACACAAGTGTCTACACACTTGTTTGTTCACAAAAACACCTTTAGTTTAGGAAAGATCCGGTTTTAAAACATGGTTTTGTCTTACAGTTTGTGACAACCCGTATTCCCAAGGTTAGCGTTGCTTAAATTCCACAACCTTTAACGTGTGTCCTTACGTTTGATCCATTATATGTTTGCGCGCGTGTGAATAATTATCTGCGAAACCACTTATACATGAACCCACTAGATGTGTATTGGATAATTATTTTAGATTTTGTATATGAACCTGTTATTCGTATATTGGATGATCATTGCATAATTGATTAGTGAACCCTTTAAATGTATTGTTTAGTCCATGGAACCCACTCGTAACACACTTGTAGTCCAACCCATCGAGTGTGGTGACTGACTTTTCGGCCCATACCACTTGATAAGCAATCCGAGCCCACACCCCTTGAGCCAACATATCCCTTATGTTTACGTAATATTCCATAATTCCCTAAACGCACACAAGTTTGCAAACCCTAGTCTCCTCCTCACCCCTTTTGAACAACCTGGCAACAGCCCCCTATTCGAAGTCCTTCCCTTCTTGTGTATTCAGGTAACCATGACATCATCCGTACCGTTTATTGTTAGATGATCATGCTTGTATGTATATGTCCTATGTGTACGTAACTCGGTACGACATTATGAATGAAGCGGTTATGTAATCATGTGAATATGTTGCACGATTTATGAGAACCATGATCATATATGCTATTGAATACAATTGTGAATAGGTCCAAGGATTGTACGTATTGCATCATGATTTAACTTAGGGTATTATATGATGATTACATGATTTGCAATCTGTTGACTATATGAAAAGTTTGCATTAGAATTGATGTAAGGTGCGTGTGATGTTAGCAGAGTTATAGGCCCACTCATTTTAAATGGAATCTCGGCCCAACCATTATACTTAACTTGATTTCTATTTGTTATCAGCCCACTAACTGTTTTATATTGAACACCGGCCCACTATTAGCTCTATTGGGCATTATAACTGGATGTACGTAACATCCTTTTATCACACAATTCTTTACATAACAAAACCCTACCTCTCACCCTTGTGCGATCGGCAGTAACAAACCCCCCCCCCCCCCCCCCCCCCCACCTGTTCGAGATGATATGCTGATCAATCAGACATCTGGTTAGTGGTTCTCACCTATTAATTTCATATTGTGTAGTAGTAAATGAATATATAGTATTGAAGGTAAATGACCTCATGATAACCTTGACTAAAAAGTAAGTGGCAGCCATGTGTTTAGCTAATAAAATAATATAGGTATTTTAATAAAGTTGTCAGTAAGGATAATATGAGTATTAAATGATGAGTTGATGTTTTGTTTATCAAAATCCGTGTAAATGCGGAATTGAATTGGCATGATTAATAGTTGCTATTTTGATTAATTGAGTAAGTCTTGTTATAATGATCCGAGAGTGATAAATGAATTTTAAACCATGATTTCGAGTTGTATGGAGATGATTGTAAGGTGGGCCGATTTAATCAGTAGGTGATAACCTTGTTTTGTTAATCTGATGAGGGGTGGGGTGCAATATAAATTCATAATGTCCACTATATGATTAAGTGTATTGTTTTCTTATGGAATACTTGAATCATACTTAGCAAATTAATAACTGATGTAGGTTGACCCATAGATTGGTAAATTTGGTTTGAGTATTGGGCCGCGTCTCGGGATTGCACACTTTAATCCGGCTGTTAACCGGATGGGCTTATCATTCGGTTGGGCCATGATCTATTGGGTTGGACTCGGGTAAAGGATCGAGGGTTCTTGATCGGACCGTCACACATCTGTTAATGGGCCCAACGTTGTTTGATTTCTGTTAGTTCTGTGTGGTGTGTTTGACTGTTATATGTTAATTGTGTAATGTGTGGTGCAATTTATGATACGTGACCAAGTAACTGACCGAATCTGATAATCTACAATAGGGCTTGATTGACCAACTAGTTAACGGATAATTAATCTAACCGAGCAAAGCAAAGGTGAGTTCACTGCTCTTTTCCAAGCATGCATCCCGGGAAGGGATATCGGGTAACGTTCCAGGGAGGAATGCAGGTTAATGGGATGTTTGTTATTACTTAGTTTCTATTATGTAAGACCCCCTACATCTACCGTGTTGCCGGTAAGGCAACGAGGTATTTAGTTGATAGCGCTATTAGGTTTGGCACCCTCACACCGTGCCGAAAGGACGGGCGTGAACTAATTACCTTGACCACTTGACCAATGCCTAGATAGAGGTATTGGGGTTGGGCATTCACATCGTGTATATATAAGACCCCTTACATCTACTCGAGGTTATTAGTTGAGCTAATTACCTCGACCACTTGACCAATGCCTAGATAGAGGCATTGGGGTTGGGGTTGGGCATTCATATCTTGTAGCCAGTTGCGGTAATCGAGTTAATAACAACATCAAATCAAATCATCGAAACTGTGCAACGTTTTAATCTGGTAACTGGTATCTAAACACGTTAACAAAACTTTGAACTCACCAGCGTCGTCTGACACACTTGTCTGCATGCTTGCAGGTCTGTAGGGTTATATCATGGAACTTGCTATCTGGAAGGCTGGAGTGGTCATGGGTCGAGATACATGGAATCGCAACATAAGACTAATGGTTTTTACATGTGGTTTATACACACTTAACAAATGAATTATGCTTCCGCTGTATACTGTGAATTATTTGTAACGTTGTAACTCTTAATGCTAATAAATGAAAGTTTTTATTTAAATACATACTATATTTCAATGTGATTGGTGGCTTGGATCCTGGTACGTCACACGTCCCGTGGTGTTTCCGCTTGTGGTATTTTGGGGGTGTGACAGTTTGGTATCAGAGCCACTGGTTATAGAGAACTTGGTTTTAAAAACGTTTTCATAAAACCAGACTATAACTGAACTGATCCGAAACCGACCATGACACTCAGCTCCAGACTGCAAGGTTCGTCTCTCTTATACTCATTGTACTACATAACTAGTGAACATCTACATACGATATTGCATGTGATTTCACGTTTAGCACAACAATATGAATTCATGTACACTTGCACATGTTATGTGACTGATAGGGTGGTAAATCCCTAAACCTTCATGACTTACGCTTCGTGATACCCTTTGTTTGCTACTCGAGTTTGAGGAACCATTTGACATGAGTTGAGGGGAGCTGAGGTGAGCATGCAAATCACAATATTATTGTGGGTGCACACATAATAATAATGTGGGGTGCATGCGAGTCCCAGTGATACTTAACAAGTGAAAAAGGGGTTCCGTCTCGCTATATGATCAATTTGAAACCAACGAACCTAAAGGGGCCATAGCAGTAATTGTCCCATACTCAGACTCAAACGTGAACTTTTCAGTTATCCTTGGATCCTTTCAAAACTAGATGCTATCGAGTGTTACCTGAACACCCATCTGAACACCTAGCGAACCGTGTAGAATGTTAGGTGCTTATACGAACGTCCATGTGCTGGACGTCGCAGCATCAAATGATTGATCGATATCTTTCTCACCTTTCTTCGCTTGTTGGAACTTAACGTACTGACGCCTCAGATTCTAAAGTGCGATCACTTCTGCAACGCTCCCGCAACATACTGAATATTACTTGAATCACTTACAACATCGATGGACAGGAGGGTGAGCGTAGCGCTTTACCGACCTCAGTACTTTGACGACCCTGATTACCGGCAACGAGCACCATCGAATTGGCTTCAATCGAATCCTTAACCCTCATCATCGACTCATGGGAGTCAACACCTACGAACCAATCGAGGCATGATTGGTAATCATTGATCTTAGTGTGGTATGCGTAACTGCCAGCACAGTGAGTAACGCTTTAGAACGTGGCTCAGGATGTGAAAAGATGGACTATGATAGTGAAGAATCCTAGGGCATGTTTTGAGCAACGACATTGGGGTCATCAGTCACAACGACAACAAGGTGCTCGTAACCCTAGCTTTCAGTAAGGAAATAAAGGTGCCTGCAACATGGATTGGCCGTAGCTAAGTTAAGAGGTCAACGACCAAGGGAGCAACGACAGTACTTGGAATTCTTGTGACGAAAAACCAGCAACACCAGAAATGATGCTCTTGGAAAGGCATTTAGATTTGGCAGGGGCGACGTCAGGACTTTAACACCGTGATAGCTAATATGAGTAGCAACCGGTTTCATCTCTATTTCGTTTGATCTGGATGCTTCTAGGAGTTTGAACCTGTTGTGGAATCGGCGGATGGCAAGCTAACAGAAACCTCATATGATCGTTGGGATGCAGACACGACCTTGAGGGACAAATGTTCGACAACGACCTTCTTCTGTTATTCTTGATAGGTGTACCCTGTGAGGGGACAATTCTACGTAACCCTCTCCTTCGTGGAGGATTGTTATCTGTTCTAACACGCTAGAGTGGCACAACGGTTGGCTTCATTTCAGCAAGAACGGCCAGGAGTGTCTATGGAAGGATTACCCCGCAATGTTAGCACTCGATACTGATGTCAATGCTTAGGAAAGGAGGATCGAGGATCCACCAATTATTTGTGATTTCTCCCTAAGTGTTACCAGAAGAACTGTCATGTTTATCTACACATCGTCAGGTGGGATATCAGATCCGTATCATGCCAGAAGTAGCCCTTGTTACTAGTATATCTTGTTATCTTAACATCAGGAAGGTCGCAGGAACTGCTTAATCAACTTCAAGAATAATTGAACTTGAGTTTCATCGGATCTAGTTTTCGCTTTAAGGGGCCCTCACTATACTCAACAAGGTGACAGTCAAGAACAGTTTGCCTTGACCACGTATGGACAACCTGCCGACCAGTTGCGAGGAACAAGCTGTGGGTAGATGGAAATCTAAGGGGGGAATGCCCTTAGAACAGTATGTCGAAGGTAATGCAGCCATTCCAACGTTATACACCATGCCATTGAGTTAACCAACACACCAGCAGCTTCAGGGAATCACATGAATCAACCGTATTTGTTGACGACGTTCTGAATCAGGACCAGGAGTAAGGAACACCATGGGTGGCATATGTAGCCTATTTCAGCGCTCGGTGGGAGGAGCCGTTGCGTGCAAGTCTTGTTAAATGTCACATCTAGATTCGAGAGATGCGTTTTGATCATGTACCCAACGAAGTAGGAATCCCAACACTGCAATGCACTAAGTATCGTCTTTACCCGAGGGTGCGGGTGATTCAGTGGTATACAATGATGGTTCAACTGAGAGTCCCAGTTACACGCCGATGCAAAACGAGAAGGTGATGGCTTATGTGGAGGATTAACCAGAGGAATTTCACAACTCACAGTCTGGGGTAGGAAGGGGCATGTTATCATGGTTTTGGATTTAAGTTGGAGGCGTTACTTGGACGGCACCGAATGCACTACTTAGACCGATCACAAGGGCCTCATGTGTATCCTTGTTTCGAAGGAGCTAATCATATGATGACATCACTGGAGGGAACTCTCGAGCGGTTACGATGGTGGAACCCAAAACACGTATGAGCATGCAACTTACTATCGACTCTAGCCTGGCCGATCAGATTCGTCTTGTTCAAACCGAAGCACTAAAGGAAGAGGAATTTCCAAGTTAAACCCACGTGGGGCATGGGGAAGCAACCATGGCAGGTCGGACGATACTCGCTACTTTATGGAACAAATATGGATCCTACTGTACAGCAATCCGAGGGAACTTGTGTTGAGCGAAGCACATCAGCCTCGATATGCAGGCCATCTGGATTTGATGGAATATGTTAGGATCGGAGGATCATGTACCGGTGACCAGGCATGAAGGCCCACCTAGTTAGGTATGTGAATGACAGATTGACTTGTGGGAAAGTCAAGGTGAAGTATCAGCAATCGGCAATACCCACATAGAAATGAGAACAGACTGGCATAGATTTTGTCGCAAGTCTACTTACAACTCAAAACGAAAACAATATCACCTGGATGATCGTTGATTGTCTCACGTAACCAACACACTTTTAGCCACCAAGGAAACAGATAAGTCTTCCACACTCGCAGTCATCTACCTGAAAGAAGTGGTTGCTAGGCACGAGGTGCCAACCTCCATTATCTCTGATCGCGACCAATGAATTGCATCTGATTTGTGGCAAGCGATGCACAAATCCTTTGGCTCACAGCTAGACATGAACACAGCATATCATCCACGGACGGATGGGCAGACTGAACGCGACATCCAAACCCCTCAAGGACATGCTTCGATCATGTGTAATCGACTTTGGTAACTGCCGGGGGCGGCATATACTTTTGGTGGAATTTTCGTATGACAACAGTTACCATACCAGCATCCAGGCAGCTCTGTTCGAGGCATTGTACGGGCAGAAGTGCCGACCACCTCTTTATTGGGCAGAAGTTGGAGATAGCCAACCCACTGGCCCATAACTCGTCGTAGACATAACAGGGAAGATTGCTCAGATACGACAACGAATGGCGGCAGCTCGTGACCGTCAGAAAAGCTACGCTGATAAGCGCGGGAAACCACTCGAATTCCAGGTTAGGGATTGAGTGCTACTTAAAGTCTCACCTTGGAAAGGTGTAGTTCGTTTTGGTAAACGACGCAAACTCAACCCGTGATACGTCGGACCTATCGAGATCATAGAAAAAAAAATAGGCAAAGTGGCCTACAAACTGAACCTACCCGAAGAACTCAGTGGAGTTCACAACGTATTCCACGTGTCAAATCTGAGAAAGTGTCTGTCAGATGAGACCCTCATAGTTCCTCTCAAGGAGCTCACTATCGACGATCAGCTACGATCCGTCGAAGAACCTGTAGAAATTACAAACCAAGACGTTAAGGTTCTCAAGCGCACCAGAATACCTCTTTTTCGAGTTCGTTGGAACTCCCGTCGTGGCCCAGAGTTCACCTGGGAACGAGAAGATCAAATGAAACCCAAGTATCCTTAGTTGTTCACGAACAGTGCAACCACTACTGAGGCTGAAGCTACAGCGGAATTTCGGGACGAAATTCCAAACCAACGGGGGGATGATGTGACACCCCAGGAAAACAACGCAACACAACTAGCTTCCTCTGTAACCACGAGCAAAATTTCGGGACGAAATTTCTTTCAAGTTGGGGATGATGTGACAACCCGTATTCCCAAGGTTAGCGTTGCTTAAATTCCACAACCTTTAACGTGTGTCCTTACGTTTGATCCATTATATGTTTGCGCGCGTGTGAATAATTATCTGCGAAACCACTTATACATGAACCCACTAGATGTGTATTGGATAATTATTTTAGATTTTGTATATGAACCTGTTATTCGTATATTGGATGATCATTGCATAATTGATTAGTGAACCCTTTAAATGTATTGTTTAGTCCATGGAACCCACTCGTAACACACTTGTAGTCCAACCGATCGAGTGTGGTGACTGACTTTTCGGCCCATACCACTTGATAAGCAATCCGAGCCCACACCCCTTGAGCCAACATATCCCTTATGTTTACGTAATATTCCATAATTCCCTAAACGCACACAAGTTTGCAAACCCTAGTCTCCTCCTCACCCCTCTTGAACAACCTGGCAACAGCCCCCTATTCGAAGTCCTTCCCTTCTTGTGTATTCAGGTAACCATGACATCATCCGTACCGTTTATTGTTAGATGATCATGCTTGTATGTATATGTCCTATGTGTACGTAACTCGGTACGACATTATGAATGAAGCGGTTATGTAATCATGTGAATATGTTGCACGATTTATGAGAACCATGATCATATATGCTATTGAATACAATTGTGAATAGGTCCAAGGATTGTACGTATTGCATCATGATTTAACTTAGGGTATTATATGATGATTACATGATTTGCAATCTGTTGACTATATGAAAAGTTTGCATTAGAATTGATGTAAGGTGCGTGTGATGTTAGCAGAGTTATAGGCCCACTCATTTTAAATGGAATCTCGGCCCAACCATTATACTTAACTTGATTTCTATTTGTTATCAGCCCACTAACTGTTTTGTATTGAACACCGGCCCACTATTAGCTCTATTGGGCATTATAACCGGATGTACGTAACATCCTTTTATCACACAATTCTTTACATAACAAAACCCTACCTCTCACCCTTGTGCGATCGGCAGTAACAAACCCCCCCCCCCACCTGTTCGAGATGATATGCTGATCAATCAGACATCTGGTTAGTGGTTCTCACCTATTAATTTCATATTGTGTAGTAGTAAATGAATAGATAGTATTGAAGGTAAATGACCTCATGATAACCTTGACTAAATAGTAAGTGGCAGCCATGTGTTTAGCTAATCAAATAATATAGGTATTTTAATAAAGTTATCAGTAAGGATAATATGAGTATTAAATGATGAGTTGATGTTTTGTTTATCAAAATCCGTGTAAATGCAGAATTGAATTGGCATGATTAATAGTTGCTATTTTGATTAATTGAGTAAGTCTTGTTATAATGATCCGAGAGTGATAAATGATTTTTAAACCATGATTTCGAGTTGTATGGAGATGATTGTAAGGTGGGCCGATTTAATCAGTAGGTGATAACCTTGTTTTGTTAATCTGATGAGGGGTGGGGTGCAATATAAATTCATAATGTCCACTATATGATTAAGTGTATTGTTTTCTTATGGAATACTTGAATCATACTTAGCAAATTAATAACTGATGTAGGTTGACCCATAGATTGGTAAATTTGGTTTGAGTATTGGGCCGCGTCTCGGGATTGCACACTTTAATCCGGCTGTTAACCGGATGGGCTTATCATTCGGTTGGGCCATGATCTATTGGGTTGGACTCGGGTAAAGGATCGAGGGTTCTTGATCGGACCATCACACATCTGTTAATGGGCCCAACGTTGTTTGATTTCTGTTAGTTCTGTGTGGTGTGTTTGACTGTTATATGTTAATTGTGTAATGTGTGGTGCAATTTATGATACGTGACCAAGTAACTGACCGAATCTGATAATCTACAATAGGGCTTGATTGACCAACTAGTTAACGGATAATTAATCTAACCGAGCAAAGCAAAGGTGAGTTCACTGCTCTTTTCCAAGCATGCATCCCGGGAAGGGATATCGGGTAACGTTCCAGGGAGGAATGCAGGTTAATGGGATGTTTGTTATTACTTAGTTTCTATTATGTAAGACCCCCTACATCTACCGTGTTGCCGGTAAGGCAACGAGGTATTTAGTTGATAGCGCTATTAGGTTTGGCACCCTCACACCGTGCCGAAAGGACGGGCGTGAACTAATTACCTTGACCACTTGACCAATGCCTAGATAGAGGCATTGGGGTTGGGCATTCACATCGTGTATATATAAGACCCCTTACATCTACTCGAGGTTATTAGTTGAGCTAATTACCTCGACCACTTGACCAATGCCTAGATAGAGGCATTGGGGTTGGGGTTGGGCATTCATATCTTGTAGCCAGTTGCGGTAATCGAGTTAATAACAACATCAAATCAAATCATCGAAACTGTGCAACGTTTTAATCTGGTAACTGGTATCTAAACACGTTAACAAAACTTTGAACTCACCAGCGTCGTCTGACACACTTGTCTGCATGCTTGCAGGTCTGTAGGGTTATATCATGGAACTTGCTATCTGGAAGGCTGGAGTGGTCATGGGTCGAGATACATGGAATCGCAACATAAGACTAATGGTTTTTACATGTGGTTTATACACACTTAACAAATGAATTATGCTTCCGCTGTATACTGTGAATTATTTGTAACGTTGTAACTCTTAATGCTAATAAATAAAAGTTTTTATTTAAATACATACTATAGTTCAATGTGATTGGTGGCTTGGATCCTGGTACGTCACACGTCCCGTGGTGTTTCCGCTTGTGGTATTTTGGGGGTGTGACATAGTTGGTTCTTCGAAAATACCACTTGTAGATCTATAGATCTACTAGTTTTGAACTCCATTTCGCAAGAAAAATCGGTTTTACACAAGTTCATGTTTGTGAGTGAAAGGGTTCGTCATCTAGTTATTTTTACACTAAACAAAGTGCTAGTTCATGTTCCATGAACATGACCGAGCATGGTTAGATGACGATCCGTTCGCCTACTAGTATCCAACAATCATAAATTAATCATAACAAAACAAGTTTTACACTAACATTCATTCATTAACCACCATGTTTATTATTTTTAGTAGACTTTTAGTTTTGGTCTATAGTGTTCATGATTTTCAACCGACAAATCTCTTATTAACCACTCTAGATAAGCTTAAGAAGGCGTTTAGAGTCACTTACTACTAGCTTAAGGCTAGGGAAGAAACTAGACGAAAAACGAGTGGTTAAAAGCGTTGTGGTGAGGTCCTTGGCAATCCGTAAGCACCGAGCCTCCTTGTATGAGATCCTTCACACTTGAATGTGAATAAAATGCCTTGATCAAATTTGAAAAGTGGTGGTGGTGGCTCTAGTGTTCTCGGCCGAACACTATGGAAGAGGGAGAGAAGGGAGCAAACTTTGGTTGGGTGTTAGATGAAATGTGATAGTCTTATATGTAAATATATAATCCAAAATTCACTAAGATCCATTGTGTAAAGTGTGGTTAGGTGCTAGTATTTTTAATTAGGGACTTTAAATTAGTCACTAGTGTGTTATAATTTATAACAGGTGTTAGGGTATTCGGGGACCCTAACTGGCACAGAAAAGGAAAAATAGTGTCAATGACAATATTTTTATGTTCCGGGTTAAGTCCGGTTGCTCGGTTGGATATTAATCCGTTAAAGTGTCAATCAAAGCTTTAAAGTATGTTTAATATTATTTTTAGTACCACAATAATTTACCAACACTTTGGAAAGTGTCTAGGACTATTTTACCCACTTTTTGCACTTTACTAGTTTAGATAAATGCTGAATTTTGTATAAAAGTGCAGGATTTTGTAATTAACACATGTTTTAGGCACATCCGGTCACTATAACTATCACCTAGTGACGCAGTTCTACAAACCTCAACTCCCTACACTCACTACTAGTGTAGTAAACTATTCCCGACTCATGATGGCCTCAGAGACAGTGTCTGTCTGATGCTGGCTATGTTAGCATGTTTACTGGGTTATCCGTATAGTGTGCTACTGTGCTTTTGTGCATCAAGGTTGTCACTATGGTTCTGTGTGAAAAAAAAATGGAGTGACAGTAATAAAGCATGATGCATGTATATGTACGTACCAGAAATCAAGTAGCAGTTTATTCACAACTGTAAGCAAGCACAGTAATTAAGCAGTAATTAAATATAAATTAAGTCGTACGGATACCTGGTTTGGTGAGGGTTGTCACATTCTCCCCCCGTTAAATAAATTTCGTCCTCGAAATTTGTATTACCTTACTCCTTATGATTAAGTCACACAAGTATGTATATGAATAATATCGAAGTAGATAATCATCAGATCGAAACAAACATTACTCACATTAGGTGAGTCCAAGAATATATAGCAATCCGAATCCTAGGGTTGAAAGGTGTGTGTGCTGCTAGCATTGGGTGTCAAAGGTACAAGACGCATTTGACATATAATCTAGTGTAATCCAGCTAGCAGGGGTTCCACAAAAGTGGAGTTTTGACTAATAAGATTCTTAAACGATCGGTTGCAATATGCAACCGAGTTTTCACAAACCATAGCACCCGCTATATGAACTCAAAAGCATCAACTCAGCGTAATAGTAAAATGATCTGTCAACTCTTGTATAAATGTCTGGTAAGGTTTAGTGTGTTGACATTTTTTGAATGGTGAAGATACACCGAATGGAATACAAGCGAATCTGGTGTATCATTGTCTTGATTCGTAGTTGCATCAGAAATGTTTAAATGATAAATCAAACAAAAGTATGCGTGGTCTCGTGTGAAACGGTTAACCATGATTAGCACAAGCTACAAGTTTATGATGACACCACAAGGTGTCGTAATGGCATTATCCAATAATAGTGGTGACTGAACAAGTTCACCGCGTTTGAAATCAAATGAAAGTGCACTGAGACAATCTGAAGATTTGTTTTTATACCATGTTATAGAGTTCCCAATTAAATACGGAACATCAAAGAACCACTGTTTCCAATCGAAGATGAAAAGTAATAAGTATCGTGAGGCATTTGATTGACAACGAAAGAATCGTTAGGAGGTACATTGTGCTTATGAAACGAATATATGTACTGTTGCCTTAACACCCAATTGTGTTGAGACCGCTTTGATCGTGAAGATCCAAAATGGATTGTTAACAACTAAATAGGGAATTAAATCCGTGTATGAAGTGAGTAACCAATTTAGCGCAAGCTTCAATTTTGTGAAAAATTATCACCGCAAGGCATCGAAACAGATCAAACGTTTTAGTGGAGTCGTAGACCAACCAAATCTACTACGACTCGAAATGAGAGAATCTTTGTGAAAATAGTTGAATATGATGCTCCCAATACATCATATAGCGTTTCAAGTTAAACCTGTGAACTGGATAAGTTCAAGCAATTGAACTTGGTTTTAACGTAACCCAACAATGTATGTATCAACAAGGAATTCTCAGAATGGTAGCAAATTAAACCATGAGTGTAACTTGAAAGAAAGCGGTTTCAAGAAAGTGTGTTGACTTGGGGGCAGAAAAGTCAATAATAACAATAATGTAGGTCATTCGAATCACGAATCAGTGATTAGGTTTGGCAAGGTAATATTTAAATTTCAATGAAGTGTTTGTTCGAAATAAAACCACATGCGTAGCAAATGATGCATGTGTGTCATGAAAGTTTCCGAGTACTGAAGCAATGAGTGCTTGCTAAAATGAAGAAATGACCAAGTATCGAAACAAATGTGTGTTCGCCTTCAGCGAAGAAAATTTGTGTGATGCAACTACCATTAAGGGGAGTAGAGATGTAAACATCTACTCGCCAGAAGTAAAAGAAATCCAAGTACTCTCTGTTTGGTCAACGGAACTGGCATACGCGCCAGGTTAATGATGGTTGATTGAGTTGACAGATATGGTTCCTAAATAAAAACCCTTACGAGTTTGGACCTGGGTTCCCAGAGGTCCTAAATATGTGTTTTCTAAATCCTCCAGATTTTGTATCCCGTGTAGGCTGGTTTGTGCATTGTGTAGGAAGCACCGTTTTTATGTACGTCTAAGAACTAGTCATTGTCCCACCACTTTCATCGGTAAACTTTCTTCCTGAATTTCACCGCTAACGACGCTCGATCGTCGATCAGTCGTGTGGTAGTAGTTGGGTCCTCATAGTTAGTTATATAAGATTTTCGTTAACCCTTAGTATGAGTCACTGACTCTCGTGTGTTAGCTCGTTTGGCTCCTGGTAGTTGATGTTTATTTGAAAATCATCATCCTTCTTTTTGACGAGCAGTAATGGGGTTACCCAACAGGGGATTTTGGTCTGTTATCATCCTTCTCTATCAACTTCTGAAGCTTCACTGTCAATCCTTGCATCCCCGAAGACGCAAGTCGTTGAGGGGTATTGACTGCAGGTGCGACGCCGGGAATTTATCTGATGCGGAACTGGATTAGCCGTGGGGGAGAAAATTCTGGAAATTCCTCGGGGAAGACCTTAGGGCATTTCCTTGCCATAAGAATATCTTCGTGCTTTAGTCCTTCGGCTCCTCCTGTCCCCGACATGGGCCAAGAAACAACATATTCTTCACGCAACATCCTTCGTGCCTTCAAGCAATTTCCAGTTTATAGAGGCGTATCCTGCTTCATGAGTCACGATTGCTTCGTCGTTCGACATCGGGGTGCAGATAACGATCTCCGCTTGGTTGCTCAACCGTGGGTCCATCCTAGTTACTACGTCGAGGCCGTTTATTAACCAGTCTTATCAAGAGTGGGTCGTCCAACTTACCCTCTACTAAACTAAGTATATTCCTAAATTCATGAGAGGCGAGGCTATGGTCGGCACTGGTATCAAATAACATGGATGCAAAAATTTGGGTTGATAAAGAACGTACCAGTGACCATATCTGGATCCTGGCATGCTTCACTAGCTCCGGTGTTGGATGCTCCTTCATGGTCTTGGTTAACCTCCCTTGGGCAATCTTTCCCAAGTTGCCCCATACCACCGCAGTTATAATATCCCTTACATTCCTTACCACTTTTCGTCTCCTGCCAACACATTTCTCTGTTGTGTCCCACTTTGCCACAGTTGTCACACTTCCTATTATAGCATTGCCCAGCATGATGGCGCTGGCATTCTTCGCACTTAGGTAGTTTACCCATGTACATATTTCTCCTTTTGGCCTTATACTTGTTATTTGCCCGATCACCTCCTTGAAATTCACTGAGCTTTCTTTTGTTCTTCTCAGGTGTCTCCACTGGAGTTTCCTTCTTCTCGTCCGGGATTGCAAGTTTTACCAATCTAAGTGCTTCCTTAGTGAGCTCCAGGCTTATCACATGAGCAATCATGGGTGTTGGTGGTGTTAATACCATCATCAGACTCAAGGCTTGAGGTGTCAGTTCCCAAATGGATCGCTCCATTCTCTTCAACTTGGGTTCCACCAGGTATGGAACGACTCGCGACAAATCGTAAAGCCTTCGCACGTGCTCCACCACATCTGGACCTTCCTTCTGTAGTTTCCAGAATTCTAATTCCAGCCTTTGGATATCTATCTGAGAACAATACTCCTTACGCATTATTTCCTTCAGCTTGCTCCATGACATCGCAACCATAACAGAGCCCCATCTTGTAGCAATCCGGAAACGTATGGGACTTGTTGCTCTGGCGTACAACCACTCGTTTTTTGAACGGCGTCCACATTCTCAGCCCATTTTAGAAAAGCTATGGCACCTCCTGTGCCACCAAAGTTCAGGGGTTTGCATTCTAGAAAATGCTGGTAGGTACAACTTGTATTCAAGAATTCATCATCACAATAGGTATTAGCAAGGCACTTTGGGGATTTTCCGAACGTGTCGTAATGCGTCCTGGATGACTTAAACATTACCGTTAGGTAGGTTTATCCTTGAGGGACCTTCGCTGTGTTTGTAACGAAGAACCTCGTGCCGAGCTCTGACTCTTGAGGCATGCGCTAACCATTCTGCCTCGGTCAGTCGAGTGGTCTCTTGATGCGACATCTCCTAGGAAGAAGTTCAGGTTAGTTAGGTCTCTTCTATTCAGGGAATGCAAATAGTCGTTTGGAATCACGTGCATTCGTACGTATTTAAATCATCATATTACACATCACGGAATTCTACAAGCAAGTAATTGGAATCATGTTTACTGAAAATATAACTAACAAACACGTGTTTCTCAGTCATAGCGCATTCCTGTTATATTGGTAAGACGTCTTATGATTAGGTTTTCATTAAACGGGTAAGCACACTGCATCAAAATCATAACATCCGTACGTAATTTGGGGGTTTCGTTTAATGAGAGTATAGCAAGTTAGCACGTAGTATTTAAAAATTTTGGTAAGCACATTAGCGTCCCTGGTCGTACTTAACAAGGACATAGCGATTAAGCTTTCGTCGGTTATTGGCCACAAAGTATTGTCGCATGTTTAATGATAATTGGCTCCCATCGTTTTCCGACCACAATTTCTTTGCTTTACAAAATGCATCACATTAACAGGGTCACCGGGTCACCCTACCCATGCCCAACAAGTATATTAGCATATCTAAATTACGTAGTCAGACGTGGTCCTCCAAGGTCTTCACCGTCTCGGCTCATCATTAGTGTCTTTACCCGAATATAATGTAATCCGCATAGTCCAGAAATCAACCTTACTGGTGACTGAGTAGGAGGAGGAAAGAAAAGTAAACTGTTAACGTGTGTGAGTCCCTCCTCGAGCTTGTATATACGTTGAAGTAATTATCTGGTCTGCCGCTCGATAGTAAAGAAATAAGTATCAGAATCCTGGGAACGGTGTAATAGCAACGGTCGAGAGCGCAAAAGGGACCTTGATGTATGTGGCGAAACAAAGTATGCTGACAATAGACAGGGTGGGGGACGTGGTGTTTCACATAAAATTTTCAGACAATATGCTGTCTTGTAGACGCTCAATCATGTTTTCGGTTATGTAATGTTTTGCATTTGAAGTTGCCGATTGTGGCGTCAGCTCAAGCTCCAACATTCTGCGACTCATATCCTTAAGCTGTAGTTGATGTTACAGGAGCAACTTATCTCGTATGTGACCTCCACCTCATGAGGGATGGTAAGGGTCTAAGATCTGCATAGTGTATTATAGGATCCATCAAATCGGCTCGTACAGCGATGTAGAGGTGAATGTAGCAAAAAGTGCGACTTGTAGGAAATGCTGCTATAACAACAAGGATCGTTATGCGGGTGTCGACCTGGAGCATCTCTCCGGGGTGCGGGTATGTCCTGAATGAAAATGATAGGCATGATGGCGCAATGGGCGTCGGTCTTCACAAGGGAAAGGAGCGGTGTCAGTGGTTGCGGGTGTAAAAAAACAAACATCTCAACAAATGAGGAGATTGACTGATGCAGGTAGATATAAGGGGTGCAATGTCTGGCAGACCAAAAAGAAACAGGATCGTGACCACGTAAAGGTGTAGCTTCAGCAGGCGCAACATCAAGCTGACCTAAATGGTGTAGAAGCTGGCTCAAGAGCAGGTTCTGGGTCGGATAACGGTGTGGTGAGCGTCGGCGGTAAGTGTGGGAAACCAAGGTGCATCCGTGGGAAATGAAATAGGGGCTGAAACAGGAGCCACAGAGGGTGTAACAGATAACACGAAAGGTGGGAAATCATCATCATCGTCTATCCACCCATTTCGGGTGTGCGCATATCGAGGATCAACATGGGTTGCAAAAGGTGCACGATCGAACTGCACAGGCACAGGGTCAGGAAGGGGGCAACAACAGGGTCAGCAGGAATGTCAGCAATGTGAGGGGCATCAATATGAGCATCAATAGCATGATCATCTTCCAACAGTGGAGCAACAATAGGGTGATCATTGATAGGTACGTCATCAACCAAGGGAGCAACAGCTGGTGCATCGCCATGATCAAGGTCATGCTCTAAGGCGAGGACAGGAGCATCAACTGGCTCAGGGGCCACAACAGGCTCCAGATCATCAAACTCCATCTCGAAATCAGCGGGATCAGCAAACACAGGGTCAACAGGGGCTACGGGATCCTCCATGGGCTGATCTATATGAAAAAACTCAATGTCATGATCAAGGTCAAAGCCCAGTGGGAAAACAGGATCCGAATCGTCATCAACGTCATGACCAACTCAAAGCTAGTGGCAGGGGCAGGTGCAGCGGATGATGCCATATCATGGTCCGTGTCGTGCGAATGATGCTGCACTCCCTGCGCATGTGAAGGTGCAGATGCCACAGACTCAAAGGAATCTGGGACAGGTGAATGGATGGGTGCCTCCTCCGCCGGAGCATCAGCGAGAAGTAGGAGATCACCAGCAGCAATAAGGGCCTCGCCCTCCAAGTCATCCTCGAGTGGGTCCTCATCAACAAGTCGACGTCGTCGTCAGCGACTACGTCAAGGGGCATATCAACAATAGAGTAAGCGGCAAGGGGTACAGGGGCAGGGATCACCGTGAGCGGCAACTCCCCAGCGATAGCGCCATCAGCGGGCTCAGCCACGACATCGGGCAGCGCAAATGGCTGGAAATCATCATCGTCCGCGCTGGTAGTATCTGAGGTATACACCTCGTGCTCTGATGAGACTATGTCGTTTGGTACTATGGGCATGGGGTCTGTGGTGTCCGACTCTCCAGTGCCGGATGAGGGCATGATCATCCTCCAATAGTGGAGCAACAATAGGGTGATCATTGACAGGTACGTTATCAACCAAGGGAGCAACAGCTGGTGTATCGCCATGATCAAGGTCATGCTCTAAGGCGAGGACAAGAGCATCAACTGGCTCAGGGGCCACAGCAGGCTCCAGATCATTAAACTCCATCTCGAAATCAGCGGGATCAGCAAACACAGGGTCAACAGGGGCTACGGGATCCTCCATGGGCTGATCTATATGAATAAACTCAATGTCATGATCGGGGTCAAAGCCCAGTGGGAAAACAGGATCCGAATCGTCATCAACGTCATGACCAACTCAAAGCTAGTGGCAGGGGCAGGTGCAGCGGATGATGCCATATCAGGGTCCGTGTCGTGCGAATGATGCTGCACTCCCTGCGCATGTGAAGGTGCAGATGCCACAGACTCAAAGGAATCTGGGACAGGTGAATGGATGGGTGCCTCCTCCGCAGGAGCATCAGCGAGAAGTAGGAGATCACCAGCAGCAATAAGGGCCTCGCCCTCCAAGTCATCCTTGAGTGGGTCCTCATCAACAAGTCGACGTCGTCGTCAGCGACTACGTCAAGGGGCATATCAACAATAGAGTAAGCGGCAAGGGGTACAGGGGCAGGGATCACCGCGAGCGGCAACTCCCCAGCGATAGGGCCATCAGCGGGCTCAGCCACGACATCGGGCAGCGCAAATGGCTGGAAATCATCATCGTCCGCGCTGGTAGTATCTGAGGTATACACCTCGTGCTCTGATGAGACTATGTCGTCTGGTACTATGGGCATGGGGTCTGTGGTGTCCGACTCTCCAGTGCCGGATGAGGGCATGTCGTCTGTAATACAAACACACATATGCACAAATAATCGATCATATAGTCATATAAGCACGTTAATCAACAATAAGCAATCAAATAGTCCTCCTAGTCCCACTAGCCTCCCAGCCTCTCAGACTGAATCTCCTAGTCCTACTAGACAATTCTCTCAGCCTCCCAGACTGACTCCCTAGTCCCACTAGACAATTCTCTCAGCCTCCCAGACTGACTCCCTAGTCCCACTAGATAATTCTCTCAGCCTCCCAGACTGGGCCATAACTAACAAATAAAATGTGCTCAACATTTGTTTGTAAACACGTTTTGTGACCTGGATCTGGACTTAAGTGGTATGCAATGTAAAAATGATTTCGTGGGAGCCCTAGTGATCATAGTCTAGACTCGAGAAGGAATCCTAGTCCGCTATGATCAGAGCTCTGATACCAAGCTGTCACACCCTAGCTTTGCAGAAGCGTGGGTTTATTTGGTGTGAATTCTTAATACCGTAGCTTAATCACAACAAAGCTATATGAAAATAAAACCATGCAGAATCATCCATTAATTAAAGTCTTAAAAACAAAATACCACAATATTGTTTGAAACACTGACACATGCTTCGAGTTTACAACACTACGAAATAAAACATTTTTCTTAAGACGCAACCACAAACTTAAAAATAGACGTAGTTTAAGAACTGTGACTCGTCCAGGTAAAAGCCACAACCCCTAAACTTGGATGATCCCATAACTTTAACGCAGCGTGAAAATGTAGCATACCGTGCCAGATCCTTAGTTCCCTGAAATACATGTAAGTTGAAAAATCAACATAAAGTTGAGCGAGTTCATGTGTAAGTGAGTATGTACAAACATTTGAAAATGTTGTAAGTATGTATAAAAGTCCCTAGTATGTAGCAATTAAGGAAAAAGAGATCACCATTGGGTTGCAAAGCCAATGATATGTGTGAAGTACCGTAGGAAGACTCAAACCTAGCGGATTTTGCGTTGGGTACAAAGTCACCACCTGGTCCATTAGGCGGGCTCAGGGGTTGGGCTCGCTACACCCAGATAGATCTACCGCTTACGACCCTCGGTCCTACAATGAGGATTAATGGCCACCAGTTCCCGCCTACCCACTCATATGATCTAAGTAGTAACCCTCCTTACGCTAACCATACCATGTTAAAAGTACTCGAAATCATAGTAACATGTATTTCACCCCCGAAGTATAAAAACTGAAAACAGTTAAGAGAAAAGGGGGACATGAACTCACCGAAGTGCGTCTCTAACAAGAAATCTCCCGGTCAACCTGCTGTGCGACGACCTACACGTACTAACTTCTATTAGACGGACGATCGTGCCTTAGCTTAAGGTTTAATGTCTTTAGGAAATAGTTAGGCAACTATTTCGTAATTACACTTCGTAATTATTTTGTAAATATATTCCTTCCCAAGGATGGGGGTTTTAATACATGGGCGTTCGTATAACTTCGAAATATATTATTAAGTCTCACTTAATGTAATATATTTTATTTCATTTGTCCAAAATACTTTACTTCCAAAATATAAATATTTTTCCCAAAAATATTATATTTTATTCCATATAATTTCCCAAAATAATATCCTTGTCAAAATACATACTTATGAGTATTTTCTGAAAATACGTAAGTTACGTTGTAAGGTTCGGGTGGTATAAATAATACCGGTGTAACTTAAATATTTATTGTGAAGGCGTTTGTATTATTTTGGAGCCGTGAATATTCAGTGTATTCTAGTAATATTATTTTTACCCTAAAAATAATATTTGTATAATTCACAAAGTAATCATAAAAATTACACAAGTGTTACTATAAAAAAATATATATTCTAAATATATATTTAACAAGTTTTATTTCTAAAAATCCCACCTCCGATGCTTGGAGATTTTGTAATAAAAATTCATGGCGAAGTTTGTTTGGAAAAATAAGTCGAAAATATATTCATAACACTTGTCGAAAAAAAATATTTTCCAAGTGTTATATTTCTGGAAAAATTTCGCCAGAGTTTCCTCTGTAACTGGAGGTGGCCACGCTTTCAAGCGTATCATTTTCTTTTATAAATTCGATCGACAGTGTTCCCAACATCAACAAACAATATTTCAACACTAAACTAGTCAAAAATATACGTAAGTCGCAAACACATGAACTTGTGGTTTATGTAAAAGTGCGTAATAACTTTTCATTATTTTTAATAGATCTTTCTATCTTTGTAAATAAAATCGGTTTCTTAAAAATCTTATTTTTAAAGAAAGTGTAAGTTTACAACTCCTTGTCAAAAATCTCAAAAAAAATTCTTTGTTAAAACCTTTCGTTAGACAAGTGTCTACACACTTGTTTGTTCACAAAAACACCTTTAGTTTAGGAAAGATCCGGTTTTAAAACATGGTTTTGTCTTACAGTTGGTTCTTCGAAAATACCACTTGTAGATCTATAGATCTACTAGTTTTGAACTCCATTTCGCAAGAAAAATCGTTTTTACACAAGTTCATGTTTGTGAGTGAAAGGGTTCGTCGTCTAGTTATTTTTACACTAAACAAAGTGCTAGTTCATGTTCCATGAACATGACCGAGCGTGGTTAGATGACGATCCGTTCCCCTACTAGTATCCAACAATCATAAATTAATCATAACAAAACACGTTTAACAAGTTTTACACTAACATTCATTCATTAACCACCATGTTTATTATTTTTAGTAGACTTTTAGTTTTGGTCACTAGTGTTCATGATTTTCAACCGACAAATCTCTTATTAACCACTCTAGATAAGCTTAAGAAGGCGTTTAGAGTCACTTACTACTAGCTCAAGGCTAGGGAAGAAACTAGACGAAAAACGAGTGGTTAAAAGCGTTGTGGTGAGGTCCTTGGCAATCCGTAAGCACCGAGCCTCCTTGTATGAGATCCTTCACACTTGAATGTGAATAAAATGCCTTGATCAAATTTGAAAAGTGGTGGTGGTGGCTCTAGTGTTCTCGGCCGAACACTATGGAAGAGGGAGAGAAGGGAGCAAACTTTGGTTGGGTGTTAGATGAAATGTGATAGTCTTATATGTAAATATATAATCCGAAATTCACTAAGATCCATTGTGTAAAGTGTTTTCAAGATACTAGACATAGCAAGATAAAATAATCAAAAATGGAAGATGTGTCCCCAATCTTGGGGACCGATCGGTTGTGGGGGGAATGGGTAATTAGTTGGTTTTGAACCATGTGGTTAGGTGCTAGTATTTTTAACTAGGGACTTTAAATTAGTCACTAGTGTGTTATAATTTATAACGGGTGTTAGGGTATTCGGGGACCCTAAATGGCACAGAAAAGGAAAAATAGTGTCAATGACAATATTTTTATGTTCCGGGTTAAGTCCGGTTGCTCGGTTGGATATTAATCCGTTAAAGTGTCAATCAAAGCTTTAAAGTATGTTTAATATTATTTTTAGTACCACAATAATTTACCAACACTTTGGAAAGTGTCTAGGACTATTTTACCCACGTTTTGCACTTTACTAGTTTAGATAAATGCTGAATTTTGTATAAAACTGCAGGATTTTGTAATTAACACATGTTTTAGGCACATCCGGTCACTATAACTATCACCTAGTGACGCGGTTCTACAAACCTCAACTCCCTACACTCACTACTAGTGTAGTAAACTATTCCCGGCTCATGATGGCCTCAGAGACAGTGTCTGTCTAATGCTGGCTATGTCAGCATGTTTACTGGGTTATCCGTATAGTGTGCTACTGTGCTTTTGCGCATCAAGGTTGTCACTATGGTTCTGTGTGAAAAAAAAATGGAGTGACAGTAATAAAGCATGATGCATGTATATCCAGAAATCAAGTAGCAGTTTATTCACAACTGTAAGCAAGCACAGTAATTAAGCAGTAATTAAATATAAATTAAGTCGTACGGATACCTGGTTTGGTGAGGGTTGTCACACATTTAGGGTTGTGTAGGATCATCCTATATAATGTACCAGATCTTTAATAACATTAGTTTTTGGGTTATGTGGAAAACTAATGCAATCCAACATTAACATTAACATACTAACCACCCAATTAACGTAAATGTTCTTACACCAGTTAAAATATGTAACCACCAAATTAATAACATAATGTAACCACCAAATTAACATAAATGCAATCCTACACTAACATTACCATAATACCCTTTTTAATTAAGAAATCACATGAAAAGATTGTTTTATTTACATCTTTGCCACATTCATTTATAACCATTGATTATGTTAATATAGGGCTAGGATATTCTTCTCATTTAATTATTTCTTCTCATTTGATCCCCCTAGGGTAAAATAAAAACTCATATGAGTTATGAAAACTTAGAGAACTCGGCCTTACGAAAGGTGTTTAAAAAAATTATCATAAGCCCTAAAAAATCAACTTTTAAAAAAAAAAGGTTTTTTCTATTTGCAGTAGCTGTAAATGCTGTAAAAAGTTGATGCCATATTGATGTTATCAGCTCTTTACATCAGTTGTAAGAGGCCGAAAACACCACTTTGAAATGTATTTTTACAGCTGTCTGTAACATTTTAATCTAGGGTTGTTAAAAAATGGGAACAAAACTTGCACGAGAATGTCGAGTTCTCTAAGTTCTCACAACTAGTTGGAGTTTTCTCTTGATCCGAATCATATATATATATACATATATATATATATAGAGGCCGGTTATCATACAATATGCCTATTCGTACATTATATACGCTATAACCACAACCGTCAGATCATCTCATTTAAACCCTGTGCTTAACTATTAAATTAATGAAATTAAAATATATATATGAAACCGCCATGGTTAAAATTGTCCATTGCGAAATCAAAACCCCCTGATAATCAGCAAACAAAAACTCACAATCATAACGATCGATTCAAAATCCTATTCGAAAATCCAACAAGTAATAAAAAATCGATCGATTCTTATTTACCAACCTCCTTCTGCGATTTCATTATCTACTGATTTTGGAAGTTCATAACTGAAACAAATCGATAGACGTTTAACGAAGAAGATGCTGCTGGATGAAAATTATAAAATATGCGAAATACATATCAGACTTGCGAAAAAAACATTGCAGACAAAAAGAAAGTTGTGTTTTTGTAAAGTGTGCGAAATCATATATTATAACATGCGATTAAAAAAAGGTAATAATGTTTAAGATATCTTATAGTGTGCGAATTCATGATTTATACACATGTGATTTCAAAAAAAGTTTATAACGTTTAAGATTTCTTATAGTTTGCGAATTCGTTTTCCTATTATATGCGATTTTGAAAAAAAATGCTGCTAATACTTTCAAGTAACTTTGTCCTAAAAATGCAAAACAAAAATTATGAATTAATAACTAAAATAAATAAAAATTAACTATTTTATTTAAAAAAATGAATTTATTACCGATGTGACTGTAATTTGACATGCAATGATCAATTTTACCTTAAATACTACTGAACTTACTACCCTACCAACATAATAAATTTACTATTCTAATATAAAATACCCAGAGATAACTACCTTCCATATTAAGACATAGAACACAAAAACACACACAACACACCCACAAAAATGGCATCTGAAGATTCAGAAAAAATAAAAAAAAAACATTGCAATAAAGGAACTATTGTCAACTCGCACGTTGACAGAAATAAGCACCGATGTCACCTCTTCTCATTTCATTCTTGATGTGCAGGGGAAGATTCTTGAAGAAATCAAGAAAAATCAAGAAATGTGGGAGAGACTACTTGAAGAACCACCATCAAGCTTCAGAGACACAGCTTTGGATAACATAAAGGAATAATCTCGAGCTGATGACTTAGCCTTATTTTTCCTAAAAGATGCTCTAAACACTGTGAATGAGAAGATGGAGTTCAGCTCGGCTGAACGTGACAAAATCTTTGCTTCAAGTAACTAAATTTATGTTTAATAATTTTATGGTTTTAGCTCTGTAAGACAATAACAACTACTTTATATTTATGTTTTGGGTAGATGTTTTGAATACATCTTATGCTTCGTTATAATATAAATCGCATGAATGATATAGAGATCTTTGTCACAAAAAAACATACAAGATATGTGACATACGTGCCTCTTTGACCATCATACGAATACAAAACCAATGAAATATTATGTTTCATACTTGGGATTTGTATAAATATGTGTATCATTTGCACATATCAATTCTTGTTCAATTTCGAGCTTTAAATCGCTTTCTAGAAAGTTATACGCGAACTGATGCATAAATGTAATCAGATTAATGCAACAAACACTCCAGAATAGTGACATAGGCTTAACATACCTTAAATAACCTTTACATAACTTTGAAATAAGTTTTGGAGGGTTTGGTGAAAACAAGTTTATTCGCTCGCACGGACTATTTGCGTCAAACTGCGAAAGTATACCGATTCGTATGTTAACCAACATTCCAGAACTTAATCATAAGCTAAACATACCCGAAATATCCTTTACATAGCTTAGAAATAGGCTTTGAGGGGTTCGGTATGCGAAAATAAACCTATTTGATCAACAGGGACTAAAAGCGTCAAAAAGTTCATAAGTTTGCATTTTCGCGCATATCTTACGTTCTGAACATATCCGGAGATCCAAAAATTTTGTAATCATTAAAATATTTTATTTTAATTATTGGAATGCAAAAATACCATTCGTTGTGTAATTTGGATCGTTTTCGCATCTGTTCGAGTTTTCATCGTAATTAACCGAATAACGCAACCGTACGACCAAACGAACCGAAATCCGAGATAATTTCAAGCAAGTTTCAAGTCCCCTATGCTTTAACATCCTTGTAGAGCCTTAAAAATGGGTTAATGAGGTTTAAACGCGTCAAAAATGGCTTAAACATGCTGCAGGGACCAATTCTTCCTATTTTTGAAGGTTCCTGTAACTGGGAAGGGTTGTGCCGTGGCGACACGCGACAGCTCTAAATTGACAGAATTTTCATTTTCAGTAACTAGCTTGATTTCAAGGGTCTTTTGTGCAACATTTGCAATACCTTGAGCTGGTTTTGGACTCCCCTAGTATACTAAATCAGTGGGTAACACTTGGATGGCCTAGATCAAAGCTCAATTTAGGAGGAACAATCCTAACGGTTCTTGACTTTCTATAAATACCCACTTGCTTCATTTGCTTTCTTCACACCATTTGATCTCAATTCTTCTCTAAGTTGAAGCTCTCACTTGTTAAGCTTCATACCTGAGAATTTTGAGTTCAAATCTTCCTTGCTTGGCCCCTTTGTAAGCTTCTTTCATGCTTTTATTGCTTTTCAAGCATGAAAGTCAAACAGTGTTTGACTTTCTGCTTTGACCATGAAATTGGTCAACACAAAGTTCGTTTGAACTTTGCAACGTGAGCGTAATTACGATGGTTATAGTCCCTTGTGATTATACCTACTGATTACCACGTTGATTAGTCGAAGTGACGAGTCAAAGTTTCGGTCAAAATACGTGTTTATGCGTATTTTGCAACGAAGCTATTTTTGGGTATCAAAACACTTTGTTTTAATATCAAACTTGTCTTATAACTTAGTTAAACATGTTTTAACATGTTTAACTCGTCACTTTTGGTCTAGTGCTTGTTTAGGGTCGTAAGTCAAGCGGTCTTAACAACCGCTTAGACTTTCGAACCCGACCCGTTTGGTCGATCATTAGGATCCGACCAAACATATCTTGTGACCATAGTTGTATAGGGAATAACCTTCTAAGGTTATACCTTATGGTCACTTAGTTTAGTTAGTTGTATGATAGGTAGTTATATGCCTTAGGAAAAATGATCAAAATGCCCTTTTTGCGCATAACTTCCTTTTAAGCATATGTAACTAAACTTTTGCCATATGAATTGATTATTAAACATGTTAGGGCATATAATACTTGTCATAGGACTAGTTAGGCTACTCGTTTGCGCTTTTGCGCAAATGACGCGTTAAAGTAGCGTAAGCTCCCTAAACGGGTCATAACGGGTCGAAAGCACTTAGGATAGATTCCATTTTAGAATGTAGGCTTTGTTAAACCACGTCACATGAGTTCCAATACTCATTTGGTTTACGAGACCTCATTCTACCCGATCTCCCGATTTTGGTGTCGATTTATTAACATAGTGATGCGATTCTAGGTACCACTTGATTCCTTGATTGCCCGAGCTTGTTAGTTCACTTTAATCAAGGATACTTTGCACTTCAAGTGAGTACATAGTTCCCCTCTTTTACTGTTTTCAATTTTTTTGGGGTGATTCATATGTGCTAAACGATTTCGAGTTTCCTAAAACGAATGCTATGGTTTATATTGAACTATTTGAACCACTGGAACTATCTGAACTATGTGAATGATTTGAACTATTGAACCACTGGAACTATGTGAACCACTGGAACTATGTGAACTGTGTGAACTATTGAACCACTGGAACTATTGAACTATGTGAACGATTTGAACTATTTGAACCATCGGAACTATTTGATCTATGAAAACTACTTGAACTATTTGAATGATTGGAACTATTTGAACTATGGAACGATTAGGTTATGGTAAGTGATTAGGTAACGGGGCAGGTGTAATGTGATAAAAGCATGGTGGATACACCGCTGGTACTTCCTATATATAAGTGATTTTAACACATTACGTATCGTTGCGTTATCTAGATCACTTGGACGAATGTTTTCAAAACAAAGTTACACTACAAGGTTTTCCTAACGATATAAACCATACGAGTTTTATTACGAGAACGATTTACAACTTGGTTAACAAAGACAAATGTTTTCAGTTAAGATTCATGGCTACAATGGTTTTTGGTTTATACATATATCAACTTGTAAAAGTTGATAGAAACATACTGCAATATCAAACTCTTTTGTTTTCAAGGTACACACTCGACAACTCTCGTTGTTGGATGAGGTATTGCAATATGAACTCAAAGCCATGAATCTAACATACTCACAAAACCTATGTACTCGCCGGCATTTTTATGCTGACGTATTTTCACATATGTTTCAGGTACCATAGTTTGATGATTGTTTGATGATGATTATGATGCATGCTCACATAGGAATGGACGAGGCCTTAGTGACTCAATAACAATGAAAGACAATTTGTTCATGTGTTGCTTCTGATTTCAATACAATGTAATAAACTTAATTCAATAAAATGAAATTTCAATCCATGTGTTATGAAACAATGATTCTGTTACGACACCCCCCGACGTTTTCACCGCGGTTTGTTGTTTTAACGCGGTCGGGGTGTGACAGAATAGTTGGTATCAGAGCTCATGGTTATAGGGAATTAGGTTATTAGTAATGCTTTGACCTAGACTATAACCTTCCTAGGACCCTAACATAAGTTGCCTTGTGTTTAGTCTTAAAACAATACCACAACAAGAACATGAAATACGAATCCGACTTGAAAACTAATCATCTCTTCTTAGAAGATTTTTGAACCTTTAAAGTTTTCAAAATCTCGTCAGAGTTTGGGTCTTATAATGTGAACATGTGCAATCTGGAAGGGTGGATGCCTGTATCCTGAGTTTTCTGTCTAAGGCTAGAGTGTTTGTACAAATCCACATAATCGGACCAGTCACTCTTACCTGGGAACTCTTGGGATAAGTGTCCACTTATAGGCTAAAGTAGGTCTTCGCGATACATTATATTGACCCATTTACTTTGGTTAGTCACTGTGTGTTATTTGTTTGTTCGAGGTAACGAACGAATGATCGCCTTCCTTATGTTTCGTTGATATCTTCAATACCTCTTTTGTTTATCCCAATCGTCAATCTCACTCGTTTCTCATGTTTCCTTGTTCTTTTTATAATATGCCACCTAGACGTAATCCAGAACAGGATGCTGACCTCACAGCCACAATCGTTCAACAGATAGTTGCTGTGCTTCCGAACCTCATTACCCAGATAAACCAGGCGAATAACAATAATAATGCTCAGTGTAACTTCAAAACATTCAATTCAGCTAAGCCATTGAAATTTTCTGGGTCAAAAGGAGCAACTGCACTCCTGCAATGGTTCGAGAGTCTAGAAAGCACCTTCAGATATGTTCAGTGTCCAAATGAGCGAAAGGTTGAATTCGCATATAGTGTTTTTGAGAAACGAGCTTTAACATGGTGGAATGGTGTGACGAGAGATAGGGGTGCCGATGTGGCACTGGCTCAAACTTGGGAAGAGCTTCTAGCTCTAATGATGAAGGAATTTTGTCCTCGTCATGAAATCAGGGCACTGGAAAGGGAATTCGATGATCTTAAGCAAGATAGTGGTGAGCATCGAGCCTACACAGACCGATATAAGGAACTAAGTCTGTTATGCCCAACCATGGTTACGCCTTTGGATACGGCAATAGAAAAGTATATTGATGGCCTCCCTGACTCAATACAAGACATTGTTACTGGTAGCAACCCTACTACAGTTAGACAGGCCATTGAGCTATCCGCTACCCTGACTGAATCTCAGATCAAGAAAGGTAAATTTTTCCGAAAAGGCGACAAGAAACCAACTTATGAAACCAAACAAAAGGATAAGCAGACTGAATCCTCCAAGAAGTCAAAGAAGCGAAAGACTTCTCAAAACTTCGCCGTGGTTGCTCAAAACGACCAAGCAATCCCTAACCAACCAGCTCAACCCCCTACTAAGAAACCATACAACGGGACTGCACCCTTGTGCAACCAATGTAACCTTCATCCTCATGCTAGTGTGAAATTCCGTAAATGACTAAATTGTGGACTTGCTGGTCATACAACTAGGGTTTGCCGAGCTGCAGCTGCACCAAATCAAGCTGATAACAACCCAACACAAGCTCGTTTTCCACCAGGATCTTGCTACAACTGTGGCGAGATGGGCCATTTCCGAAACAATTGCCCAAAGCTTGCTAATGCAAATCCAGCACGTGGATGAGCATTCGACTGACTGGAAGACGACGCTGTTTTGAAACAATCGAACTTTGTGTATTACTTTCTTTTGTTATCCAAGTCTATGAAACAATTATTTTGGTTTATAAATAAATCGTTTGTTTACATTACGATGTACAAATGTGGTTACATGTATGAACGACGTATCCCTTACAATACCGACGATCAAGGAACCGTGTTCCTTGCAAAAAAAAACTACTCTCAAAGTTCTTCCATTTGTGTGATCGCCCGTAATCTCTACGAAAATCCTAAGTACTCGTTTCTTCTAAGAAACGAAGTACAAGGTGCAAGTTACAACTCTGGGCGAATACCTAAAAGTACCACTTTAAATCCTTAAAAGGATACCCAAGGGTATTTCCGTAAGCCCTTGATTGGTCTTACATATCATATTTTCCCGACTTCACGATATTTTGCATAGCATATGATTTCAAAGGATTATGCATGTTTTCACAAACCTCTTACATGTTTTCAAAATCAACTCACATGGTTTAAAACATTTCATAAAAAATGTTTACCTAATATATTTAGTACATGATTTCAATAACATTACAAAAAGGTTTTCAAAAACATATTTTTAACGATTCCAAGCATAGCTTTCAAAAACATTTTTGCTCGTATGTTGTCCTAACGTACGTATTACGCGATTTTCAAGAACACCCTGCTTCGTATGCTGACTAAGCATGCTTAGCACAATGATTTCAAGGATCCAAATTGCTTCATATGTGGTCTTAGCATATCTGGTACAAGGTTCCGAATCATTTTCCACTACAAATTCCAAATCCTTATAGGATCTTCCTATCTTCATAGTTAGACCCTTGTGGACGTTTAAAGCGCAACAATCAAAGTCCTTAATCGGATTCTTTGAGTGCTAATTCGAATGTTACGATTCTTTGAGAACGAAATCGAATCCATATAAGATCCTCCTATCTTTACAGATAGATTCTTGAGGATGTTTAATGTACTAGTTGAAGTCCATCAATTGGATTCCTAGTGTGTCACGGCCCCCGTCCCGGTGTAACCCGGTCCAGGAGCCGCGGGACAGAAAACCCGTGGTATTCATTATTTGAGTTGACAGCAGAAGTCTAACAGGATCTTGAAAATCTTGAAACTGCCCAATTATTTTATTTCATAACTTGGGATAAACCACTTCAAGCTTTATTAGTGCTCCGTAGCACTTTTCCTTGATTCACAGCAGGTCGCCTGAAACATGTTTTAAAAATTATTTTGTCAGCGGGGAAATACTGGCGAGTCATTCAGGTTAAATAAAATGACACATAGTTATAAATTACAGCATAAGAGTGATTACAATGGCTACTATCTTATTTTTATCTGGCGCCGTGTCACACCCTGGTGACGATGGTCATACCACTATTGGGTCCTTTCACCCAAGTAGTGATGATTATCACTATTAGGTTGATGAACCTAACCGTGAGAAATTAGTAATGTGCACAATACCCCACTTGCCAGTGATTCAAGATAACCACGACTTA
The DNA here is from genome assembly GCA_030545235.1 of Helianthus tuberosus. Taxonomy (NCBI): domain Eukaryota; kingdom Viridiplantae; phylum Streptophyta; class Magnoliopsida; order Asterales; family Asteraceae; genus Helianthus; species Helianthus tuberosus. The sequence continues at coordinate 172,315,170 of CM060360.1, forward strand.
ATCCCTGTAATTATAACTTTTGAAAATAATATCAGGTGTAGTAAAACAATTGATAAAAAGAGAATGACTCACATTGCAAGTTTAAACAGGCGGAGTTTAGCCTACTGATAAGCCTTGTAACCTAAATTAAATGACAATGCATACGAACTAGGTCAGTAACTTAATACAACATTTACGATAACTCACGAGATCAAAACCCTCACGACGAATGACAAAGTATAGCCCTAATTTGGGCAGCACTTAAACATCCATCGGATTGGTTTCAATCGATCGGACATTAAATAATTGCAGCGATCGAGATAATACCCTATATCCTAGCAGCGTGAAAGTGTGATTTTGAGCAGTAGAACTTCTTTTTTGAATGAAATTTTCGACACAGATGAACTGCCCAGGCACCAGCAATTTATAGCAAATTTTCAAGTTTTACGCGGCTCGCGTAAACCTTAATAAGGTCTTACGCGGCTCGCGAGAGTCCACCTAGTCTACACTAGGGCTAGCGTGTCATCGGTAGGTCCGCCACGTGTGCGACACGTGGCCTGGGACGCTTATCTGGTCAACTTTAAGTTGACGCGGCCCGCGTAAGGGTCCTCTTATGGTCTACGCGGCCCGCGTGAAAACCAAAAATCTTGTTTTCTTGGTTTTTCATGCACATTAGGGTTTTAGGGGTCCGGGTTTTCATTTATGGGTCGTTTTGGGACATTTTTGCAGGTCCTTACATCCTCCCCACCTTAATTAAAATCTCGTCCTCGAGATTTACTGAAATAAGTGAGGATATTTTCGTTTCATCTCGGATTCCAGCTCCCAGGTGTATTCTGGTCCTCTTTTTGAATCCCACTTGACTTTAACCAGTACCAATCTTTTGTGCTTGAGGAATTTAATCTTTCGGTCTTCTATTCGGAGGGGTTTCTCCACGAACTTCAACTTTTCATTTACCTGTATGTCTTGAAGAGGGACTACTAGCGATTCATCCGATAGACATTTCTTGAGGTTAGATACATGGAATACATCATGTACTCCAGCTAGCTCTTCTGGTAGTTGTAACCTATATGCAACTGGTCCTATGCGTTGAATTACTGGAAATGGTCCTACGTACCTTGGACTTAGCTTTCCTTTCTTTCTGAATCGAACTACCCCTTTCCAAGGAGAAATTTTCAAGAGTATCTTGTTTCCAACTTGAAATTCTAGTGGCTTGCGTCGATTGTCTGCATAACTCTTCTGGCGATCTCGAGCCGTTTTCAGTCTTTCCTTGATTTGAGTGATCTTGTCGGTAGTTTCTTGCACAATTTCAGGACCTGATAATTGGCTTTCTCCTATTTCTGCCCAACAGACTGGAGTTCTACACTTTCGTCCATACAGTGCTTTGAACGGGGCAGCTTCGATACTTGAATGATAACTATTGTTATAGGAGAATTCAATTAAAGGTAGGTGGTTATCCCAGTTTCCACCAAAATCTACAACACATGCTCTGAGCATGTCTTCCAGGGTTTGAATCGTCCTTTCACTTTGTCCATCGGTTTGGGGATGGTAGGCTGTACTTAAATTTAATCACGTTCCTATTGCTTCCTAGAAACTGGTCCAGAAATGTGAACTGAAACGACTATCCCTATCCGATACAATGGAGAGTGGGACTCCGTGTAAGGATACTACCTCGTCTACGTATAACTTTGCTAACCTTTCCATGCTAAAGGTTTCCTTCATGGGTAGAAAATGAGCTGATTTGGTTAATCGATCCATAATTACCCAAATCGCATTATTACCTTTTCTGGGTTTTGGTAACTTTGTAACAAAGTCCATGGTGATTAGCTCCCATTTCCAAACAGGCATTTCTAGTTGTTGCAGTAGACCTGAGGGTTTCTGCTGTTCTGCCTTAACTTGTGAACAAGTTAGGCACTTAGAAACATATTTGGCTATGTCTTTCTTCATTCCTATCCACCAGAAGTTATTTCTTAAATCTTGATACATTTTATTATTACCAGGATGTATGGTATATCTAGATTTATGGGCTTCTTCTAAAATCTTATCTCTTAAGTTTCCTTGCTTAGGTACCCAAATTCTTTTCTTGTGGAATCTCCAAATTCCATCACTTCCTTGCTCTAATTCCTTTATTCGTCCTTTCATTCCTTCAGTATCATCCTTGATGGCTGTTTCTTGAACATTCTTTAGTTGTTCCATTAAGTCCAATTGTAAACTTAATCTAAGAGCACGAACTCGTCGTTGTTTCTCATGATACTTACGACTTAAGGCATCTGCTACTACATTTGCCTTTCCTTCGTGATATTGAATATCACAGTCATAGTCACTTAGAATCTCCATCCATCTTCTTTGCCTCATATTTAATTCCTTTTGCCCAAATATGTATCTTAAACTCTTGTGATCTGTATAGACAGTAAACCTACTTCCGTACAGATAATGTCTCCAAATCTTAAGGGCAAAAATTATGGATCCTAATTCTAAATCATGAGTCGTATAATTTTCCTCATGTTTTTTCAATTGTCTTGAGGCATACGCAATTACCTTCTTGCGTTGCATCAGCACACATCCTAATCCTAGCTTAGAAGCATCACAGTAAACTTCAAAATCTTCTGTTCCTTCTGGTAAGGCAAGAATTGGGGCGTTTGTTAATCTCTGCTTTAAAATCTTAAAAGCCTCTTCTTGCTTAGGTCCCCATTCAAACTTAACTGATTTACATCTCAGCTTAGTTAATGGTACAGCTATTTTGGAAAAATCCTTAATAAATCGTCTATAGTATCCGGCTAACCCTAGAAAACTTCTAATTTCCATAGCTGATTGCGGGACTTTCCATTTGATGATTGCTTCTATTTTGGAGGGATCTATGTGAATACCTTCATGATTCACCATGTGTCCTAAAAATTGCACTTCTTGCAACCAAAATTCACACTTCGAGAATTTGGCATAATTCTTGTCTCTTCTTAACAAAGTTAAGAGTACATGTAGGTGCTCACAATGTTCCTCCTGGCTTTTGGAATAAATAAGTATATCGTCGATGAAAACAATTACGAATTTATCCAAGTACGGTTTACAGATTCTATTCATCATGTCCATAAATGCTGCAGGAGCATTTGTTAGTCCAAAGGGCATGACTGCAAACTCGTAATGACCATACCTAGTTCTGAAAGCAGTTATAGGTATGTCTTCTTCTTGTACTTTCAACTGATGGTATCTGGAGCATAAATCTATCTTAGAAAAATATCTAGCTCCCTGGAGTTGATAAAAAAGATCATCAATCCTAGGTAATGGGTATCGATTCTTAATTGTAACCTTATTCAATTCTCTATAATCGATACACATTCGCATCGAACCATCTTTCTTTTTCACAAACAACACCGGAGCTCCCCACGGGGATGAGCTAGGTTGTATAAATTCTTTGCTTAACAATTCATCTAACTGCTTTTTCAATTCTAACATTTCGATGGGTGCTAACCGATAAGGTGCCTTGGCTATCGGTGTAGTTCCAGGAATTAGATGAATTCTAAATTCTACTTCCCTATCAGGTGGTAATCCAGGTAGTTCTTCTGGAAATACATCTGGGTATTCTGATACTACTGGAATTTCCTTAAGTTTCTTACCTTTAGTGTTAATGATTACCGAAATCATATACACTATTCCTTGTTTTCTTGAATAACTGGCCACGTTCATAACTGAAATGAATTTCATTGGCTTACGTGGCTTATCTCCTGTAATCATCACTATTTCTCCTGTAGGTGTATTAATTTCTATAGAATTCTTATCACAGAGGATTCGAGCATGGTTGGCTACTAACCAATCCATTCCTAACACAACATCAAATCCGGCTAATTTCATAGGTAACAGGTTTGCAGAAAATTTATGGCCTAAGAGTTCTATTTTTCCTTCTTGCAACATCATATCTATGTTAACAGAATTCCCATCTGTCATTTCTACCGTAAAAAATTGTCTAAGGTTGGTTAAGGGTAGGTTAAGAGCTTGGCAGAATGAAGTATTTATAAAACTTTGGTTTGCACCAGAGTCAAATAATACTTTTTCATAAACGTTGTGAACTAAGAACATACCGGCAATCATATCAGGAATTAGTTCTGCTTCCTGGGTAGTCAGTTGGAAGGCTCTTGCGTTATTCTTGGTAGTTCCTTCTGCAGGTTTGGCTTTGTTGTCAGCTGGTTTGACCAGTTTAGGGCAGTCTGGTCTAAAATGTCCAGCTTCTCCACAGTTGAAGCAGATTGTTGATTTCTTCCTTCTGCAATCTTCTTGTTGATGACCTGGAATTTTGCAGAAATTGCAATACCCTTTGCATCTTCCAAAATGCTTTCTTTTACAGGTACCGCAGAATGGAGCAGTAGGAGATTGTCCGGTTCCTTTTTTCTTGAAATTACTACAGTTACCCACACGGAATCCTTGGTTAATCTTTTGGGCCACTTCTTTGTTCCGGTTTTCTTCTCGCGTACGCACCAATCCATCGGTCAAGGTATTGGCTAATTCTACTACATCGTCAATTGTGCGAGGTCTCGCAGCTTTAACGATATCACGGATTTCGCCAATCAAACCCCAAATATAGCGAGAAATAAGTACCGGTTCTGGCGAAGCCAGGGTAGGTATAACTCTAGCATACTCGAAGAATGTCGAAGTATACCCTCGATAGTCTACATCCACCATCCGGTGGTTCAGGAACTTATTTGTCATTTGTTCCTTTTCATATTCGGGACATAATTTTCTTACTACTAGACTTTTAAATTCTTTCCAATTCATGGCATAAGCCACATCACTCCCTTTGGCTTGTAGTACTGTATTCCACCATTCTAGTGCCCCTTCTTTAAAAAGATTTGATGCATACATGACCTTGTCTTCCTCGGCACATTTACTTATTTTAATTACTGCTTCGGTTTTTTCTAACCAACGCAGTGCAGCAGTTGCCCATTCGTTGCCTGAAAAATCAATCGGTTTACAGGCAAGAAATTCCTTGTAAGTGCAACCAGGCGTTGCAGTTTTCATTTTCTTAGGAAGTGGGGCTTGCATCACATCATCATTATTGTTATGGTTATTGTTGCCGCCTCCATTGACACTATTACTGAAGTTGACGCCATGAGTACGTTTGCTGGGAATAATTGGTTGAGGTTCAACTGGATTTCGGGCAGCAGCAAGGATTGCTGGAATAGCATTTGCTATTCCCTGGGCAATGATGTTTTCTATATCTTGCCTATTCAGAAATTGATTTTCATTGTTTTGTTCAGATTGATTAACTTCATTAACTAGCTCATTACCAGCGTGTTCCATCTGATAGTTAACAATAGATATATATAAGTTATTAGCACCAAAATAATTAACAACCAAATGCAATAAAACAAGCGTACATAATCATGCCAACATGTATAGCCAAAATTGTCGACTTTGCGACTTCCATTTTTATATATTGTAGCATGCATCCGTACACACTAAATATATTACAAAAGTTTTATTTTTTTATTATTTTTATATGATTATATTTTTATTATTAAACACATGCTCCCACAACCACACAACCACAGTCAGTTGGCATTTCAAAAACGATGTTCCCTCTCGTCGTATTTCCATTAGATTATTTCCCCCACATCCCTAATTCGGTTTCCTGCATCAATCAGCTCCTCGCCATAGTGACGGAGTTCAACCAAATTTTCAGATATCATAGGTGGGTATGGTGCAGGCTCAGGGTCAAACTCAGGGAAAAAGGTATTAGGGTTATTCAGGAGATTCTGAAATTTCCAGTCAGTGGTCCACCATTCTTCCAGCTCTCCTAGAGGTCAGGGGTGGATAATAGGATCTGGGATAGCAGGTTCCAGATTGACTGGAAGTTGTGCTTCCACTGGGTAATTGAAGAGGTTTTCATCGGCAGGTCCGATGAGGTCGCTATTTGCCAGTTGGCGATCCAGCTCGTCCCAGGGTGGCATTTCCTGGGCTTACCCTGAATTTTCTTCGATCTCTATTCCTTTGCCTTTATCCTTCGGATCCTCAGTATTTATAACTTTCTGTGTTGCTGGTTTCTTCCTACGCACACGCCTCCAGCCTATGAGTCTTCTTCTCTTTTTCGGTTTAGGTTTTTCTTGAGGTTGGGCTTGGAATACAATTGGTTCTTCAGTATCAGCCTGATAGCCAGTGAAGGCACCTGTGGTATCCATATATGTGGTATGGATAGTAAAATTTTGAAGTGCTTCTGATAGTTCATTCATGCTGTTAGCATATATGAAGAAACACACAAAATTCTAAGTTAAAATTTTGTAAATTAAATTTTAATAGAATCACAGAATAGCAATCAGAAAATTAGTATTTCTAAATACTTAAATGGCTTAAATCAGTGGCTCTGATACCACATTTTTCTGTCACGGCCCCTCTCCCGGTGTAACCCGGTCCAGGAGCCGCGGGACAGAAAACCCGTGGTATTCATTATTTGAGTTGACAGCGGAAGTCTAACAGGATCTTGAAAATCTTGAAACTGCCCAATTATTTTATTTCATATCTTGGGATAAACCCCGTAATTTATAATCGAGGAATTTCACGGGGAAATTCCCTGTTTTACAAAACATGTTTATTTATTGAACCGAGCCACCACTTCAAGCTTTATTAGTGCTCCGTAGCACTTTTCCTTCATTCACAGCAGGTCGCCTGAAACATGTTTTAAAAATTATTTTGTTAGCGAGGAAATACTGGCAAGTCATTCAGGTTAAATAAAACGACACATAGTTATAAATTACAGCATAAGAGCGATTACAATGGCTACTATTTTATTTTTATCTGGTACCGTGTCACACCCTGGTGACGATGGTCATACCACTATTGGGTCCTTTCACCCAAGTAGTGATGATTATCACTGTTAGGTTGATGAACATAACCGTGAGAAATTAGTAATGTGCACAATACCCCACTTGCCAGTGATTCAAGATAACCACGACTTAATCCCTGTAATTATAACTTTTGAAAATAATTTGAGGTGTGGTAAAACAATTGATAAAAGAGAATGACTCACATTGCAAGTTTAAACAGGCGGAGTTTAGCCTATTGATAAGCCTTGTAACCTAAATTAAATGACAATGCATACGAACTAGGTCAGTAACTTAATACAACATTTACGATAACTCACGGGATCAAAACCCTCATGACGAATGACAAAGTATAGCCCTAATTTGGGAAACACTTAAACATCCATCGGATTGGTTTCAATCGATCGGACATTAAATCGTAGCAGCGATCGAGTTAATACCCTGTATTGTAGCAGCATGAAAGTGTGATTTTGAGCAGTAGAACTTCATTTTTGAATGAAATTTTCGACACAGATGAACTGCTCAGGCACCAGCAATTTATAGCACTTTTTCAAGTTTTACGCGGCACGCGTAAACCTTAATAAGATCTTATGCGGCCCGCGAGAGTCCACCTAGTCTACACTAGGGCTAGCGTGTCATCGGTAGGTCCGCCACGTGTGCGACACGTGGCCTGGGACGCTTATCCGGTCAACTTTAAGTTGACGCGGCCCACGTAAGGGTCCTCTTATGGTTTAAGCGGCCCGCATGAAAACCAAAAATCTTGTTTTCTTGGTTTTTCATGCACATTAGGGTTTCAGTGGTCCGGGTTTTCACTTACGGGTCATTTTGGGACATTTTTGCGGGTCCTTACATAGTGTACTTTGAATGGACGCATTCAAATCAACGACGAGTTAACAACAAGTTAATAGTAAACTAAAAACGAATTAAAAACCAAGTAAACAATGGTGTGTCTATTATGTGCTTACGTGTTTATGTGTTGACCTAATCAAATTAAAGTTATCTCAAGATTGTTCGACAAACTCTATCCCCTACACATTATAAAACGAAATGTGCGGACTGTGCAAGGAATTACGTAATTATAGATGCGTACATAATTATAGAATTTAGTGCACAGAAACCACAGCAAGTTTTGTTATGTATCAATCTAATCAAGAAACAAAAGTTAACTATATTCATTTCCATTTATGATGAAGTACCCGCTGAGGAAAAATGAACTGGCTATTCATTTTTCACTTCTGAAAGAAATATCCGCTGTGGGAAATGAATAATCTATTCATGAACCATGTTCATTTTCGTTTCTTATGAAGTACCCATTGGAGAAAATGAATCATCCATTCATTTTCGCTTCTGAGAAATATCCATTGAGGAAAATGAACAAATTCATTTTCATTTCGGATAAAGTACCCACTAAGGAAAATTAACTATCTGTTCATTCTCGCTTTTGAAGAAATACCCACTGAGGAAAATGAATAAATTCATTCCATTTTTGACGAAGTACCCACTGAGGAAAATGAATTGATCATTCATTTTCACTCTAAAGAAATATCCACTGAGGGAATGAATAATCCTGCGTTAATTTTGCCATTTTCGTTTCTAATGAAGTACCCACTGAGGAACATGAACTATCCGTTCATTTTCGCTTCTGAAGAAATATCCACTGAGGAAAATAAATAAATAAATAAATCCATTCTACTTCTGATGAAGTATCCAATGAGGAAAATGAATTATCCATTCATTTTCACTTCTAAAGAAAAATCCATTGGGGAATGAATAATCCTGTATCGATTCCTTCATTTCCACTTTTGATGAAGTACCCACTGAGGAAAATGATTATCCATTCATTTTCACTTCTGAAGAAATATCCATCAGGGAAATGAATACTCTTTTCAATAATCTTTCATTTCCACTTCTGACAAAGTATCCACTGAGGAAAAATGAACTATCCGTTCATTTTCACTTTTGAAGAAATATCCATCGGGGAAATGAATATTCTTTGCGAAAATCCTTCATCTCTACTTCCGACGAAGCATCCACCGAGGAAAATGAATCATCCATTCATTTTCACTTCAGATGAAATAACCATTAAGAAATGAACAGCTTATACGTTCCTTCATTTTGTTTCTGATAAAAGCATTCGTTGGAGAAAATGAATTATCCATTAATTTCCGCTTTTAAAGAAATACCCATTGGAAATGAATAACCTATTCATCTTTCATCTCCATATCTGACGAAGAATCCATTGGAGAAAATGAATCACCCATTCATTCTCGCTTCTAAAGAATATCCACTGAAGGAATGAAATACAAATCCTTACGAGATCTTTCTGTCTAGTAGTTAGATTCTCAAGGGATACTCGTAGAACTACTGGTTAGTTTAGTCTCTATCATTAATCAAATCACTTGTTCCCACTTCCTACTTTATCTAAGGAAGCACCCACTAGGGAACGGTAAAGCTACGCCTTACATGGAAATCCTTGATGGGTTACTCTATGCAAAATAGATGACGCCCTAGATTCCCTACAAGACGATTGTTTGACACAACTTCAGACAGGCTCCTTCGAATAAATTTCGGGACGAAATTTCCTAAAGTAGGGGAGACTGTGACATCTGTGCCTCTTTGACCATCATACGATAACAAAACCAATGAAATATTATGTTTCATACTTGGGATTTGTATAAATATGTGTATCATTTGCACATATCAATTCTTGTTCAATTTCGAGCTTTAAATCGCTTTCTGGAAAGTTATACGCGAACTGATGCATAAATGTAATCAGATTAACGCAACAAACACTCCGGACTATTTGCGTCAAACAGCGAAAGTATACCGATTCGTATCGTAACGAACATTACGGAACTTGATCATAATCTAAACATACCCTAAATATCCTTTACATAGCTTAGAAATAGGCTTTGAGGGGTTCGGTATGCGAAAATAAACTTATTTGATCAACAGGGACTAAAAGCGTCTAAAAGTGCATAAGTTTGCATTTTCGCGCATACCTTACGTTCTGAACATATCCGGATATCCAAAAATTTTTGTAATCATTAAAATATTTTATTTTAATTATTGGAATGCAAAAATACAATTCGTCGCGTAATTTGGATCGTTTTCGCGTCCGTTCGAGTTTTTGTCGTAATTAACCGAATAACGCAGCCGTACGACCAAATGAACCGACATCCGAGATAATTTCAAGCATGTTTCAAGTCCCCTATGCTTTAACATCCTTGTAGAGCCTTGAAAATGGGTTAACGGGGTTTAAACGCGTCGAAAATGGCTTAAACATGCTGCAGGGACCAATTCTGCCAATTTTTTAAAGTTTCTGTAACTGGGAAGGGGTGGCGTCGCGCCACAACCTAAGGGTTGTGCCGTGGCGGCACTCGACGGCTCTAAATTGACAGAATTTCCATTTTCAGCAACTATCTTGATTTCTAGGGTCTTTTGTGCAAAATTTGCAATACCTTGAGCTGGTTTTGGACTCCCCTAGTATACTAAATCAGTGGGTAACACTTGGATGGCCAAGATCAAAGCTCAATTTACAAGGAACGATCCTAACGGTTCTTGACTTTCTATAAATACCCACTTACTTCATTTGCTTTCTTCAACCATTTGATCTTAATTCTTCTCTAAGTTGAAGCTCTCACTTGTGAAGCTTCATACCTGAGAATTTTGAGTTCAAATCTTCCTTGCTTGGACCCTTTGTAAGCTTCTTTCATGCTTTTATTGCTTTTCAAGCATGAAAGTCAAACAGTGTTTGACTTCTGCTTTGACCATGAAATTGGTCAACACAAAGTTTGTTTGAACTTTGCAACGTGAGCGTAATCATCATGGTTATAGTCCCTTGTGACTATACCTACTGATTACCACGTTGATTAGTCGAAGTGACGAGTCAAAGTTTCGGTCAAAATAAGTGTATATGCGTATTTTGCAATGAAGCTATTTTTGGGTATCAAAATACTTTGTTTTAATATCAAACTTGTTTTCTAACTTAGTTAAACATGTTTTAACATGTTTAACTCGTCACTTTTGGTCTAGTGCTTGTTTAGGGTCGTAAGTCAAGCAGTCTTGTGACCATAGTTGTATAGGGAACAACCGCTTAGACTTTCGAACCCGACCCATTTGGTCGATCATTAGGATCCGACCAAACATATCTTGTGACCATAGTTGTATAGGGAATAACCTTCCAAGGTTATACCTTATGGTTACTTAGTTTAGTTAGTTGTATGATAGGTAGTTATATGTCTTAGGAAAAATGACCAAAATGCCCTTTTTGCGCATAACTTCATGTTAAGCATATGTAACTTAACTTTTGCCATATAAATTGATTATTAAACATGTTAAGGAATATAATACTTGTCATAGGACTAGTTAGGCTACTCGTTTGCGCTCTTACGCAAATGATGCGTTAAAGTAGCGTAAGCAATGACCACTGGAACTATCTGAACTATGTGAACGATTTGAACTATTGAACCACTGGAACTATGTGAACTATTGAACCACTGGAACTATGTGATCTATGTGAACTATTGAACCACTGGAACTATTGAACTATGTGAACAATTTGAACTATTTGAACCATTGGAACTATTTGATCTATGAGAACTACTTGAACTATTTGAATGATTGGAACTATTTGAACTATGGAACGATTGGGTTATGGTAAGTGATTAGGTAATGGGGCAGGTGTAATGTGATAAAAGCATGGTGGATACGCCGCTGGTACTTCCTATATATAAGTGTTTTTAACATATTACATATCGTTGCGTTATCTAGATCACTTGGACGAATTTTTTCGAAACAAAGTTACACTACAAGGTTTTCCTAACAATATAAACCATACGAGTTTTATTACGAGAACGATTTACAACTTGGTTAATAAAGACAAATGTTTTCAGTTAAGATTCATGGCTACAATGGTTTTTGGTTTATACATATATCAACTTGTAAAAGTTGATAGAAACATACTGCAATATCAAACTCTTTTTTTTCAAGGTACACACTCGACAACTCTCGTTGTTGGACGAGGTATTGCAATATGAACTCAAAGCCATGAATCTAACATACTCACAAAACCTATGTACTCGCCGGCATTTTTATGCTGACGTATTTTCACACATGTTTCAGGTACCATAGTTTGATGATTGTTTGATGATGATTATGACACATGCTCACATAGGAATGGACGAGGCCTTAGTGACTAAATAAAAATGAAAGACAATTGTTCATGTTTTGCTTCTGATTTCAATACAATCTAATAAACTTAATTCAATAAAGCGAAATTTCAATCCATGTGTTGTGAAATAATGATTTTGTTACGACACTCCCCGACGTTTCCGCCGCGGTTTGTTGTTTTAACGTGGTCGGGGTGTGACAAGATAACTCAAAATCGCATGTACTAAAATGAAAACAAAGTGAAAATCGCATGTAACCTGCTAATATACTGACATATATGAAATCGCATGTTTACAAACTAAATCGCATGATTGTATGAAATAAACTCATATGTATGAAATTGCATGTTTGCCTGTAAAATCGCATGTACATTAAAAAAAATTAATCTTCCTCATCTGAAACCTCCTCCCACTGATCTTCTTCTTCGGTGCCATCATCACTATTTCCACTGTAATCTTCAAACTCATCTTCCTCTTCATCGTCTTCGACCTCGTTGGCTTTGTGTCTGGAATCTTTATCAATCTGGACTCCCTTCATCTTCTTTTGTTGTTTGCCTTTCAGTATCTAGCAAGTCCGAATATCATGACCTTTTTCGTTGCACACACTACATGTCCTTGACCTTTTTCCTTTGCGGCTAATCATTTGTTCCTTCTTCGATTTAATCCTTTTATGCGAGCCACGACCTTTGTTTCTTATACCAGCCGGCACACGGACAGTAGGAGGTGCATTAGTTACTGGTTGTTGGTAACCAATCAACTTTGAAAACCGGTCAAACTTTGAATCAAGCTGCTTGGTTATACGACTCTGATTAACTTTCTCTTTAATCTTCATCATTTGATCCCTCACTAAAACAAGCTGATCAATGTCAGAAATCAAATTGCTAACCAAATACTCCCATGTGTAGATGATTTCACGAGCAATCTGCTTAGCCTTGTGTTGCTCATCCTTATCACCCACCTTTACATCGAACGTCGCGCTTAATTCATTCGGGACCACATCCTTTGTCCATCGCTTCATAACATATTTGTTTGGTATTTCTTTAACACCAAACATCTTGAAAAGAAAATAGATGTGTTTACATAGCAGCCCATATTGCTCAAAACACAAACAGCTACACTGTGCAGTTACATCAATTTTCAAGATTCTTGAACCACACCGAAGAAAACGAAATATATATATATATATATTAAAAATCAAAATCGCATGTGTAAATGAACAATTTCGCATGTATAAAAATGAATTAATTGTATTAATTTACAATCGCATGCGTACATCAAAATCGCATATTGCAAAATCATGTTCTGGATGAAATTCGCATGTAGCTTTTCAAAATCGCATGTTTTAAATATATATACTATAATACCTCTAATAACCCATCTCCATGAGCTTTAAAGTCTTTCAACGATATCCTTATCTGTGGACCCTCGATTTTGGTGTCCATCAGCAGACATTCGGTAATAGTTCCATATATCTCTATTTGTTGATCAAAGAATATAGACCCGGTGTATATCTTAGCAGCATCTTTTTCCAAAGTAGTTTGGCTCCAATCATTAGGCTCAGTATATCTTGAAATATGATCATTCTTTCTGTGATTGAATCTTTGGACATCCGATGCACCGTTAAAATGATTCATAAACTCTACAAGAGTGAGTTGTGAATTTGCCACCTGGCAAAAAAAATCTTCTCGCTCTCTGATCACGAAGTTGTTCGCATGAGACCAGACTGTGACAACCGTCACTTTTCCGTACATTCCGTACACGAAATGAACAGTAATTTGTGCTTAAATGACTGTGCATGATCTGGTTTACCAGACAAATAAATTTCTGAATTCCATACAAGTGAATTCATGCATGATATATGCTACAAGAGTTACGTTATGATAGCGTTGCGTCAAAAATACTAAGTAAACTCACCGGTAAGACACTATGTGTCAACGGAACTGCAGAAAGCAGTCAGACAATAAAATTGGAGCCTAGGTGTAGGTCCGACAACAAGAGTGCATTAAAACCCAAGAGTACATACAAGGGTTTAATATATATGCAATACGAAAGCAAAAATAAGCACTAAAAAGCACCCGAAACGCACTCTAAGTGCAAAATTTATATAATTCAGCAATAAATCAGCATTTAGACATATGAATATTATGCAGAAATGTCGTTTTATTATCCAGAATATTTCCCTAAGTGTTGGGAATTGAAAGAGTACAAGAAAGGTACTTAAAAGACACTAAAAAGTGTAATTTAGCACTTTAACGAACCGGTGTCTAACCGAACAACCGGACTATACCCGGAACACCAAAATAGTGCTGGAAGCATTGTTTTTATTTTTCTAAGCTAGTTAGGGTCCCCGAATACCCTAACACCCTTTATATTACACTACACACTAATAACCTACTTAAAATCCTAACTAAACATAACTAGAACATGTAACTACCAATTGAAATCAAACTAGCACCCCCCCCCCCCTTTGTTGGACGGTTGGGAAACAAGGATCCCACATGGGATTTCTTTGTATATTTTATTTGATCATGTCTTGTACTTTGAAAGCATAATATCCAAGGGATTAAGTGTTAAGATGGATATAAGAAAGACCTTGGAGATCATAACCATCATTCACCTTCTTCACACTTCACCACACTTTCTCCTTCCTTCTTCCCCACCCTCGGCCGAGAGCAACAACCCCACCACCACCATCATTCACCCATCATCATCTAGCTTCAAGCATACTCAAGTGTGTTAGAAGGCGCATAGTGAAGCTAGGAGCTTTCGGAAGTTGAAGAACCTCTACCGTTTGCTTTTAACCACTCATTTTCTTCACTCGAACTTCCCTAGCCTTGTGCTAGTAGTAAGGTGGTGTTTGTTTTTTGGCCAGAAGTACTTCTGGCCACTTATGTCTGCGCCGCGCAGACGCGCGCAAATGTTTGAACTCTGCAGCTTGTTTGTTTTCCGGAAGATCTGCAGACCAAAAACGTCTGCCTCACCTCTTCCCCACGCAGACATGGCCTTAAGTCTGCGGACCTCTTCTCACCTCTTCTCCTGCCCACAACCTGCATCACCTCCATCTCCGCCACCACCTCCACCACCACGTCTCCGCCACCACCTCCACCACCCCCAAATCGAAACCACCTTCTTCCCTGCCACCACCTCCACCACCCCCAAATCGAAACCACCTTCTTCCCTGCCACCGCCTCCACCTTCTTCCCTGCCACCAAATCGAAACCCAAATCAAACCCCCAAATCGTTACCCCAAATCAAACCCCCAAATCGAAACCCAAATCAAACCCCCAAATCGTTACCGTAGAGAGAGAGAGAGAGAGATTGGACAGATCGGAGATGAACAGATCGGTGATGAACAGATCGGAGATGAACAGATCGGTGGTTGAACAGATCGGAGATGAACAGATCGGTGATGAACAGATCGGAGATGAACAGATCGGTGGTTGAACAGATGGGAGATGGTGGTTGTTGAACCCTGATCGGTGGTTGAACAGATCGGAGATGATGGCGGTGGTGTGTAGGCGGAGGTGGTGCGGTGGTGGTGGTGCGGCGGTGGTGGTCTGCATATTGTAGAGAGAGAGTTGAGGCAGAGATTGTAGAGAGAGAGAGTGGGAAAAGTGGTTTTGTAGAAGGAAAAAAAAAACAAACCCTCTTCTCCTTGCAGACTGCAGACATTTGGTCCACCTCTTCTCCTGCAGATGCCTGCAGATGTGGTCCGCAGACTGCAGACCTTTTCCCGCAGAAAAAACAAACAGCACCTAAGTGTTCTAAAACATCTTCTTGATCTTGTCTAGAGTGGTTAATAAGAGATTTGTCGGTTGAAAATCATGAACATACTAAATCACCAACTAAAAGTCTATTAAAGTGATGAATATGATGGTTAATAGATGGATAATTGTGTAAATCTTGTAAGATTTGTTTTGTGTAATTATTTAGTGCCGATCTATGTTGTGGTAGCTCGAATCATCGTCTAACCCGGATTGGTCGTGATCATGGATCATGACATAGAGTTTGTTTAAGTGTACAAAGGGTTAAATGATGAAACTCTACCACACACTAAACATGAACTTGTGTAAAATCGACTTTACTTACGAAATAGTGTTTAAAACTAGTAGATCTACGGATCTACAAGTGGTATTTTCGAAGAACCAACTGTAAGACAAAACCATGTTTTAAAACCGGATCTTTCCTAAACTAAAGGTGTTTTTGAGAACCAAAAAGTGTGCAGACACTTGTGTAACGAAAGAATTTAACAAAGAAATATTTTCGTAAATACCGACTAGAAGTTGTAAAACTTCATATTCTTTAAAAATAAAATTTGCGAGATAATGATTCTATTTTTAGAGATGGAAAGACCCACTAAATGTGTTGAAAAGTTACTACATAATTTTACACAACTTGCAAGTTCATGTGTATGCGAATTATGTTTATTTTGACTAGTTTGATATTTGAAGATGGTATTTTGATGACAGAAAATTGATTGGTTGAATTTTTAAAAGAAAATGATGCGCTAGTAAGCGTGGCCACCTCCAGTTACAGAGGAAACTCTGGCGAAATTTTTACAGAAAATAACACTTAGAATATTTTTGTGACAAGTGTTATGAACATATTTTTGACTGGTTTTCCAAACAAACTTCGACACAGTTGAAGGAGAAAATACTAATGCTCCTATGTCCTCACATGCCTTGAAGGAGAAAATACTAATGCTCCTATGTCCTCACATGCCTTGAAGGAGAAAATACTAATGCTCCTATGTCCTCACATGCTTTGAAGGAGAAAATACTAATGCTCCTATGTCCTCACATGCCTTGAAGGAGAAAATACTAATGCTCCTATGTCCTCACGTGCCTTAATGTCCTTGTATAAACAATCATTTAAAACGTGGGGTACACAAGAAAACTTGAATGATACTTGAGTACGTGGGGTACTCGAGAAAACGGGAATTATACTTGAGTACGTGGGGTACTCAAGAAAGACTTGAATTATACATGACACATACTATGTTTTCATACAAAGTATAAAAACGTGAAATACAAAACGCATGAACTCGCTCAACTTTATGTTGATGTTTTCCAAAATTACATGTATTTCAGGTGACAGGATGGATCTTGGGCGCAAGTGTCATAACTAGAAGTAGACTACAAGTTTAGATGTCATCCACTTTTGTTGAATTGTAACCTTGTCAAAGGTCGTGTTTGAAAACTTAAATAACAAGTGTTTGTAATACTCAAATTTTCATGAACGGATGAACATCGTTTTGATCATGTAGTTGTTTATTACGATTGAATGCAATGATAACAAGCTAGTCACACATCATACGCTTTCGCAAAAGACAGGGTGTGACAGTTTGGTATCAGAGCTTCGATTGTAGTGAACTAGGATTCTTTCTCGAGTCTAGACTACAATCACTAGAGTTCTCTCACGAAAACATTTTACAAAAAGATTTTCATTGCATTCACGAAAGCGCCAAGATCCATAAGTCAGACACTTTTCAAAAGTGACAAGGCAAGGACATTAGTGAGGAATACCTTTAAAATAAGGTGCCAACTAAAGCATAGTCTACACGAGTTAGACTTGCCAAAAACAAAATGACCCCCAAAAAACGAGAGTTATACGTGATATAATGCATTAAATTGCTTGATTATGCTAAGTAGCATATATGTTATTGATATACATACATACAAATAAGTGTACGGAATGATTATTGACGTAAATGAGATACTTTCGACTCTGACTCCTATTACTGTACGTGACTCGCACGATGAAGCTACCGACCTCGCATCCTTTGCAAAGCTCATGGCTGGGAGTGATTACCAAACAAGATGCTGAGCTTGCTTCCGTAGGAGATGGCTGCTCTTCCCTCTCGATCGTGAAGGTGCCTAACTACGGTGATGATGACGAGGCAGAGGCGGCAACCTTGAACGAATTCTCAATCAACGGGACGAGATCCCTGCGGCTTATGTGAAGCAAGATTGACGATATGCTTAACCAGAAAAGGGAGATGAAGTATTCATCTCGAAGGTGCCCCTCCAACTACTAGGAATTATCCCTATTACTATTCCATCTAATCATCGTGCCTATACGCGCGTAACGGTAACGAGTGTTAGCACGTGGACCACTGCAATGGTCCTTTCCATAACAGAGGTATAAGGACAGTAGTGTCCCCTCTTTGATTGATCATCTGCTTGGACGAGAGAAAATTTGGGTAACTGTGCAAGACAATTTATTATTATGGGGGCCCACGTAATAATGACTTGTAGCGCACAGGAATCCTGGTGGACTCTGCGGGCCGAGCTAATGAAAACCATACAAAATTAATCTATAGGTGTCCTCACCTTCATCTGGTAGAACAACACATAGATAAGTGCTTTAGCACGTTAGAAAGTAGGAAGCCTGTCTTAGCCTACTTCGTGACTGACACATCTACCTGCATACGAGACGTCTGAGAAAACGATGTTTAAGCAAGAGAGGTGAAATGACATTCAGGAAGAATCAGTGACGACACACTCTCTACCACCTCGACACGGACAACCCCATCTAAGGGAAAGTATACGCACCAGTAAAGCTAATATAGCAGGAAATAACTGAAACTTGAATGACCAAGGCGATGTAGCCTCGAGTTCATTTCAAATAATAAGCCAAGTTGGCAAGCCTATGTGAAGGCTCAATAACTATTTCCTCGCTTATACACTGATTATATATACGTGTGAAATTGGGTGGCTTATGGTGCTATGTATATCATAGACAATTGAAATGTTGTCTAACCTACTTCATACCATTTTGGCAGAAGAGAATGCCGCCCAGGCGAGACACAAACACCAGTACGCTGCCAAGAACAGAAGCCGAGCTGCAAGAACGCATCTCACAGGCGATTGCTCGACATGAAGCCCTCCGCTCTAAGCACAGCGATGGCACTACTGAAAATAACCCTCCAACTGGCTGCACCTATAAACAATTCCTGGACTGCAAGCCATTAAATTTTGAATGCACAGGAGGTGCCGTTGCATTTGTTCGTTGGGCAGAAAAGACTGACTCCATTCTAAGAATGAGTAACTGGTCACCCCGACAGAGTGTTACTTATATCTCAGGGTTATTCGTAGATGGCGCACTCTCCTGGTGGAACCTTCAGGTTCAAACCCTTGGTGCGGATGCTGCTTATACACTAAGCTGGGACGAGCTCAAGGAAATGATGGAAAAGAAATACTGTTCTAGGGCTGAAATCCAGAAGATTGAGGTGGAGTTCTGGAACTTAAAAATGGATGGACCGAAGATTCCTGAATACGTCCAACGATTTCACGACTTGTCTAGGGTCGTCCCCTACTTAGTCAAACCGGAATTCAAAAGGGTTGAACGATTCATTTGGGGACTTGCACCTCAGATCAGGATCATGGTTACTACCTCAAAGCCCTCAACCATTGCAGAGGCTATCGATATGAGTGTCACCCTTACTGAAGAAGCTCTTCGTGCGGGAAAATTTTCGGAATCTGAGGATAACAAGAAAGAGACTCATGTGGAGTCGTCAAGCAACAAGAAGAGGAAGTCCTCAAACCTAAAGATGAGCACCCAAGTCAACTATGGGAGCTCTAAAACAGGCAAAAGAAAGAAGGTAAAACCGCCGCATGACAGGAAAACTGATGGAGCCACTTATAAGGCCGGTGGTAAAATCTACTCGGGAACTAAGCCGTAGTGCGGAGAATGCAATTTTCACCATGAAGGTCGATGTCTGAAGCCAAAGTGCGGAAAGTGTGGAAAAGAAGGGCACAGCAAGGATGCCTGTTGGGCGAAGGACCCAGGTGGAAGAAATAAGAGAATACCAGGCTGCTACAAATGTGGTGAACCAGGGCACTTTAGGAAGAATTGCCCTGAGAAGAAACAAGCAAGGAAGGGTTTTCACGATTGAAACTCGTGAAG
The DNA here is from genome assembly GCA_030545235.1 of Helianthus tuberosus. NCBI lineage: Eukaryota > Viridiplantae > Streptophyta > Magnoliopsida > Asterales > Asteraceae > Helianthus > Helianthus tuberosus. The sequence goes on from CM060360.1 coordinate 172,335,031, forward strand.
CACGCCAGGATCCAGATGCGGTTACGGGTACGTTCCCTATTAACCAACCTAATGCATCTACTTTTAATTAATACTGACATCAACTTTAACCTTACATGCTTAGAACTTAAGAAACCGCTTGGCCTAGTAAAATAGACGTCCCGTATTCCTTAGAAATGGGCATAAAGAAGGCTAGTTCAAACAGTCGAAGCAAGTAAGGAATTATATTCTAGGGACTCAGAAGGTCGGAACCTTCTGTTACCATTGACTCGCGATGTCATAATATGATAGTCAGCATGGATCAGAAATCCAAGTATACAGCTAAAGTTGTTCGATATGAGAAAATCAGACACATCCCTCATGCGGATGATGAAACCCAACTTTCCTGCAATAGGTGCAAGGATGCTAGACCCCACAAGGCGGCAGATCTACGACATCCCTCATTGGTCGAAGAGGCATAGAAACGCCTCCGAGTAGACTGTAGAGCCTGAGAGCATCCCCGTGACGGAAGATGTCCCAGTAGCCTTTTCGGAAGACTTGCCAGGAACGCCTCTCCGTAGCGACGAGAAGAGTTCAGGATAAATCGCATGCCAGGAGCAGCACCAGTGACGAATGACGCTATACCGACTAGCTTCACCAGCGAAGCATGAACCTCTGATATAACGGCAAGAGCTGCTAGACAGGGGAAATTAAGGACATAACATCCTTAGTTAAGGAGACAAGGAGAAAGTTGGTAGTCTCCACTTTACATAAACTTCAGAAAATTGAGAATCAGAATCCTTTGCCAAGGATCAACTTGAGGACAAGAGGTCCTCCACTGTGAATACAAGAGGAAATATCCCTAAAACGACCTTTAGGACTTGCTTCGAGCATTACGAGATCCTTGTCGTATCATTTGGCTTAACACATGCATCGACAATATTCATGGACCTCATGAATCGAACGTGTGAGCCATACCTGGATAAGTCATATACTTATTGACTGCATTCTTATATGGCCAACGACCAAGGAAGGTCGTGAGCAACAGCCGCAATTTACCTTGCAACTCTTAGAGAAAGCACAGTTATGTGCAATGATGACGAAAAGCGGATTTCGAGTTCGCGAAGGGAGAACTTTAAGATACATGGTGGATAAGAACGATATTCACGCCAACCCTACAACCAAGAGCTAAGGAGCTAGAGTTGCAATTATGTGACGTCTCACGACAAGTCTCGATTGTACGTCGATGCAACGAGACCATGACATTGCACACGCGGCACATTGATTAAGGAATCACGAGAAAAGATCTTGAGATAGATACAGTGATTGCGCGCCGCAACTGGACGTTATTACCTGAAAGAAAACGTTGCACGATCTTTATTGATCACAAGGGTTGCAACACACCGATGATTGTAAGAACTCGAATATCAACTGAGCTGCTGAACAATGCAGACTGTACGAACACAATACGTTCTTGTGTGATAAACTTTGATGAAAAGCCGGAACACTCACTTGCCCTTAGTGGAGTTTTCCTAAAACGGTATCTATCACACCGTCGTCTAAACCGCTTCGTGTAAAGCTTTAGACGGAACCTATTGAGTAAATTCCCGTCATGTTGAACGGAGACGAGAAATAAACAATCAACTGGCCCGAGATGGCCCAGGAAAACTACAGGCCAGATCCTTCAGATATGTAATCATATCAGGACAGCCCGTAGAATACAGAAAAATTATGCCGATGAGCGGCAGAAATCGTAAGAATATGAGACAAGAAGTATGACTTAAATGAGAGCCTCGCCTAGAGAAGGCGTAGTGTGAGTTGAAAAACGAAAAGGTTGAATCCCCGGTGTAGGGATCAGAACCGTTGTTCACAAGATGAAACTCCCAGAAAAAGATCAGTAGTGATCGCGACACATTCATGTGTCTAATCGTTAGAGGAGTCTGACTTAAGGAACAATCGTTGTTCCCACAAATAAAATTCACGTCAATGACAAACGACAAGAATTACTATAGAAACCTGTTGAGGTTTTGGACCAAGAGTCCGTGATACTATAGAAACCAGCTGAGGTTTTGGACCAAGAGTCCGTGATACTATAGAAACCTGTTGAGGTTTTGGACCAAGAGTCCGTGATACTATAGAACCCTGTTGAGGTTTTGGACCGAGAGTCCGTGATACTATAGAACCCTGTTGAGGTTTTGGACCGAGAGTCCGTGATACTATAGAACCTTGTTGAGGTTTTGGACCAAGAGTCCGTGATACTATAGAACCCTGTTGAGGTTTTGGACCGAGAGTCCGTGATACTATAGAAACCTGTTAAGGTTATGGACCAAGAGTCCACAAGATACAGAAAAGACATGATTGATCTACTTGAGTATGATAGAATTCATGACATGACCCAGAGATTTCATGGGAACATAGAGACAAATCATGAATCTAAGTGACCATATTGGTTTCACAACTCCCCTGCGACCGATGGCATCGCTTGAATTTCGGGACGAAATTCTTTTAACGGGGGGAGACTGTGACAACCGTCACTTTTTCGTACATTCCGTACACGAAATGAACAGTAATTTGTGCTTAAATGACTGTGCATGATCTGGTTTACCAGACAAATAAATTTCTGAATTCCATACAAGTGAATTCATGCATGATATATGCTACAAGAGTTACGTTACGATAGCGTTGCGTCAAAAATACTAAGTAAACTCACCGGTAAGACACTATGTGTCAACGGAACTGCAGAAAGCAGTCAGACAATAAAATTGGAGCCTAGGTGTAGGTCCGACAACAAGAATGCATTAAAACCCAAGAGTACATACAAGGGTTTAATATATATGCAATACGAAAGCAAAAATAAGCACTAAAAAGCACCCGAAACGCACTCTAGGTGCAAAATTTATATAATTCAGCAATAAATCAGCATTTAGACATATGAATATTATGCAGAAATGTCGTTTTATTATCCAGAATATTTCACTAAGTGTTGGGAATTGAAAGAGTACAAGAAAGGTACTTAAAAGACACTAAAAAGTGTAATTTAGCACTTTAACGAACCGGTGTCTAACCGAACAACCGGACTATACCCGGAACACCAAAATAGTGCTGGAAGCATTGTTTTTATTTTTCTAAGCTAGTTAGGGTCCCCGAATACCCTAACACCCTTTATATTACACTACACACTAATAACCTACTTAAAATCCTAACTAAACATAACTAGAACATGTAACTACCAATTGAAATCAAACTAGCACCCCCCCCCCTTTGTTGGACGGTTGGGAAACAAGGATCCCACATGGGATTTCTTTGTATATTTTATTGGATCATGTCTTGTACTTTGAAAGCATAATATCCAAGGGATTAAGTGTTAAGATGGATATAAGAAAGACCTTGGAGTTCATAACCATCATTCACCTTCTTCACACTTCACCACACTTTCTCCTTCCTTCTTCCCCACCCTCGGCCGAGAGCAACAACCCCACCACCACCATCATTCACCCATCATCATCTAGCTTCAAGCATACTCAAGTGTGTTAGAAGGCGCATAGTGAAGCTAGGAGCTTTCGGAAGTTGAAGAACCTCTACCGTTTGCTTTTAACCACTCATTTTCTTCACTCGAACTTCCCTAGCCTTGTGCTAGTAGTAAGTGTTCTAAAACACCTTCTTGATCTTGTCTAGAGTGGTTAATAAGAGATTTGTCGGTTGAAAATCATGAACATACTAAATCACCAACTAAAAGTCTATTAAAGTGATGAATATGATGGTTAATAGATGGATAATTGTGTAAATCTTGTAAGATTTGTTTTGTGTAATTATTTAGTGCCGATCTATGTTGTGGTAGCTCGAATCATCGTCTAACCCGGATTGGTCGTGATCATGGATCATGACATAGAGTTTGTTTAAGTGTACAAAGGGTTAAATGATGAAACTCTACCACACACTAAACATGAACTTGTGTAAAATCGACTTTACTTACGAAATAGTGTTTAAAACTAGTAGATCTACGGATCTACAAGTGGTATTTTCGAAGAACCAACTGTAAGACAAAACCATGTTTTAAAACCGGATCTTTCCTAAACTAAAGGTTTTTTTGAGAACCAAAAAGTGTGCAGACACTTGTGTAACGAAAGAATTTAACAAAGAAATATTTTCGTAAATACCGACTAGAAGTTGTAAAACTTCATATTCTTTAAAAATAAAATTTGCGAGATAATGATTCTATTTTTAGAGATGGAAAGACCCACTAAATGTGTTGAAAAGTTACTACATAATTTTACACAACTTGCAAGTTCATGTGTATGCGAATTATGTTTATTTTGACTAGTTTGATATTTGAAGATGGTATTTTGATGACAGAAAATTGATTGGTTGAATTTTTAAAAGAAAATGATGCGCTAGTAAGCGTGGCCACCTCCAGTTACAGAGGAAACTCTGGCGAAATTTTTACAGAAAATAACACTTAGAATATTTTTGTGACAAGTGTTATGAACATATTTTTGACTGGTTTTCCAAACAAACTTCGCCATGATTTTTGTTATCAAATGACCAAGTATTCGGAGGTGGATTTTTGTAAACAAACTTACTAAATATATATTTAGAACATATATTTATCGCTTGTGTGATTATGTGATTATTTTGTGAAATAGGTATATATTATTTTTAGAGTAAAAATAATATGACTTAGAGATACTCGTAACGAGTAAGAATACAAAAATACGCATACAACATACAAGATACATAATTCGGGTGCAAAGTGCAAAACACGAGATACTTATATTAATTTTTGAGAAAATAATATAAGTAAGATACTTAGTTAAAAATATAAAATATTTTTAACACAAGAATATATATACAAAAGAGAGTGACTGTACTTGTGCGACGCAAGTCTAGTGACTAACGTTAAGAAAACGCGTATAGGTTACGACGTTAATTAAGCAAATCCGGTGAAGTTTACGACGCAAGGAACGCAAAGTTGTGAGTTCATGCACCCCCTTTTCTCTAACTGTTTTTGGTTTTATAACTCTCGGGGGTGAAATACATGTTACAAATATTATAATTTTTACAAAGGGTAAAAATACAAGAAGCACTCTTGGTGAGAACGAGAACCGAGTGCAATATGATTTGAGAATACGAGAAGCACTCGTGGTGAGTGCAATATGATGAGCTAAAAAAAAGCCTAGAAAATACTAGATCATGTGAGCTTAAACTAGATATTGAGATGCCACTAATACTAAATTAGGGACGAGGGTTAGATCTAACGGGTACGGCCGAGCCCCACTCAGGGTCCTTATGTGACCACTTGAGTGCTTCGGTGTCCCAGTCGAGGGAAATCGACACAGTCGAGGTTAATCGACACAGTCGAGGGTAATCGACACAGTCAAGGGAAATTGACACAGTCGAGGTTAATCGACACAGTCGAGGGTAATCGACACAGTTGAAGGAGAAAATACTAATGCTCCTATGTCCTCACATGCCTTGAAGGAGAAAATACTAATGCTCCTATGTCCTCACATGCCTTGAAGGAGAAATTACTAATGCTCCTATGTCCTCACATGCCTTGAAGGAGAAAATACTAATGCTCCTATGTCCTCACGTGCCTTAATGTCCTTGTATAAACAATCATTTAAAACGTGGGGTACACAAGAAAACTTGAATGATACTTGAGTACGTGGGGTACTCGAGAAAACGGGAATTATACTTGAGTACGTGGGGTACTCAAGAAAGACTTGAATTATACATGACACATACTATGTTTTCATACAAAGTATAAAAACGTGAAATACAAAACGCATGAACTCGCTCAACTTTATGTTGATGTTTTCCAAAATTACATGTATTTCAGGTGACATGATGGATCTTGGGCGCAAGTGTCATAACTAGAAGTAGACTACAAGTTTAGATGTCATCCAGTTTTGTTGAATTGTAACCTTGTCAAAGGTCGTGTTTGAAAACTTAAATAACAAGTGTTTGTAATACTCAAATTTTCATGAACGGATGAACATCGTTTTGATCATGTAGTTGTTTATTACGATTGAATGCAATGATAACAAGCTAGTCACACATCATACGCTTCCGCAAAAGACATGGTGTGACACAGACATGGGCTCATGCCGGTAAAATGCCGGAATCCACATGTATCTCATCGAAAACATATCATCAATCCATTTATTTTCAGTGAGACCGTACTCAATCATCACCAACTTCAACTGTCTCTCGAATTATTCAGGCTCAATGAAATCAGTTGTCGCAACCCCCGATCCCTGATCCCCGGGAACGGGCGGCCGCGAGCCAGTTTCGGTGGTATCCTGTGTCGTCTAATTTGGCAGCGGAAATTTTCATCAGGACCGTAGTTAGGAAATGTTTATCAGAGTAAAACCACCATTTATATATAAATAAACATATTGGGATAAAACCCAAGTTTTTATTACAAGCTGATTTACAGGGATAAATACCATTTTATTTGAATTAAAACGCCTTCTTTATTTAGGTAACTTTTATAGCCACTTTTCCAAGCCTTCAGTGCTGTCCAGCTGGCTTCTAATTGGCTTTCACATTGTGATACCTGAAACGCGTTTTAAAAACATTTGTCAGTGGGAAATACTGGTGAGTGAATCCCAGTTTAATCAAGAAACATTAATTTAATTTAAACAGTATTGAGAGCGATTACAATGTTTATATCTACACAATTACTCCTTTAGTACTGTCAATCCTGACTTGTGGGTCATATTACACATTGGCTAACTCCTTGTCCAATGGTAACGTATTGTCATCCCGACTTACTACTCACAGTGTAGTACATTTTGTATACAAAACCCCAACATACTGTCACACCCCGACCACGTATAACATACAAGACGTGGCGGAAAACGTCGGGGAGTGTTGTAACAGAATTAATTGTTTCATAACCATGGCATACAAAGTTGTATTTATTTATCAACACAAGAGTTTCATTGTTTTAAACAGGAATCAAAGAGTTTTTAACATAATTAAACATAGTCTATCTTCGTTTTAAATCTCTAAGGCACAGGTCCGCCCTAGTGTCATGATCGTCATCCTACGGAAAAGCTCCTGAAAACACATGTGAAAATAGGTACGTCAGCATAAAAATGCCTGTGAGATACATAGGTTTGTGAAAATAGGATTCATGACTTAAGTTTAAGAAAATGTTTAGTCATGAACCTTGTAATTTGATTTTGTTTTGTAAATCGCTTGAAAAACAATAAGTTCAGATGATATGTATAAGTAAAAGAATAATGCATGGTTAAATGAATAACCATGTAAAATGAGTTGTATAAAATAAACCGTATTGTAAAACAAAGTCTTGTGAAAACATGTTACTTGTATAAAATGTATAAGTCCAAAATCAATGATTTAAATAACGCTATGATATGTAATATAATACAAACACTTATATATAGGAAGTACCAGCGGCGTATCCACCATGCTTGTATCATATTACTCACATTTCGTTACTTAAGTCACTTAACCAACCAACAATGTATAATGTCTATGTTTAAACTAATTGTCAAAAGTCCTTGTATAAACCATGTCAAATGTTGATAGTCCAAAAGTAGTCAAGTAATGTGTAACAAATGTTATGTCTTGTAAGTAAAGTATTGTCAAATAGTCCAAATGTAGAAATGTACAAAACAAAGTATTTTGAATGTATCAAAAAGTTATGTTTCTCAAAGTAATACATGTTACATTGATACAAACATTTATGTGGTAAGTTAACGCATACATTCAAGCCTTGAGACAGTCGGATAACCCTTTCAGTCAAGGTTATCAAAAGAAATGTTTTCGGATTCAGTCATTCCTTACATCCAAACAAACCCGGGATGTCAGGAATGGGATTTGTCAAGTCCTATGGTACCAGTACTTACTACCGAGCGGCGTAGCTAATGTTAATGAACGTATAATAGTCTCGTTTGTGCAGACCAAATGTCATAGAAAAAGTGAACATGTTATATGAAAACAATGTACTAAGTATGCTAAGTTAACATACAAAGCAGAAAAGTCATGTAAATCAATGTGCTAGCATGCTATCAGTTAACATACATAGCAGAAATGTAATGTAAAACAATGTACTAAGTATGCACACAATGGACATACATAGCATGAAATGTAATGAAATCATGTACTATAATGTACTAACAAACATAGCAGGTATATGATGTGAAAGCAGGAAAGCACGAAAGTAACAAGTAGGCACATGTGTTCCACCCCAAAACAGTTTGAAAACAGTAAAAGAGGGGTTCTATGTACTCACATAAACACCTTGAAAACATTTAAAAGAGGGGGTTCTATGTACTCACTTGAGATTGCTCAGATGTCCTAAGATAACTACCAAGCAATGCTAGAGATCACGGAATAAAACGGCACCTAATATAGGTAACTATGTTAATAAACCGGACCTAAATCGGAAGATCGGATAGAATGAGGGTTCGTAAACCAAACGAGTATGGGAACTCGTGTAATATGGTTTAACAAAGCCCACATACTAAAACGAAACTTAACCTAAGCGTTTGTGACCCATTACGACCCGTTTAGGTAGCTTATGCTACTTTAACGCGTCGTTCGCGTGAAACGCGTTCGGAACGCCTAACTAGCCCTATGATAAGTAAAATATGCCTTAACATGTCTAATATTGTTGCCAAAACAGTTTAGATACCAAAAGTTATGTTACATATGTTTAAAAATGAATTTTGGCATAAAGGGGTATTTTGGTAATTTACCTAAGGCATATAAATTACCTATCATACAACTACTTAAACGTAGCGACCATAAGGTATAACCTCAGAGGGTTATTCCCTATATACTATGGTCACCTAATGTATTTGGTCGGATCCTAATGATCGACCAAATGGGTCGGGTTCAAAAGTATAAGCCATTGTTTAGATCGCTTACCTTACGACCCTATACAAGCACAACTAAAAGTGACGAGCTAAGCATGTTAAAACATGCTTAACTAAGTTTAGAAAACAGGTTTGGTATCAAAACAAACGGTTTTGATACCCATAAGTAGTTTGGTTACAAAATACGCAAGAATACGTATTCTGACCGAAACTACGACTCGTCACTGAGCCTAGATAACGTGGTAATCAGTAGGTATAGTCACTTGGGACTATAACCATCGTGATCACGCTCACGTTATGAAGTTCAAACGAACTTCGCATCGACCATAAACTGGTCAATGCAGAAAGTCAAACAAAGTTTGACTTTCGGACTCGAAAGCGATAAAAGAACGAAAGAATACTTACGAAAGGTCCCCGAATGCTAATCTAGATCCAAATAACTCAGGTATGAAACAATGGTTTCAACTTAGAGTCTTTTAGATCAGATTCTAGTGAGGAATGAGTGAAAATGGGTTGGGTATTTATAGTAAACCCACAACCGTTAGGATCGTTTCTTGGAAAAGGGGGCACAATCTAGGCCGTACACTTGTCAAAATGTTGTGGTAAGTAATTTTGGCCACCATAGGAGATTAACATTTGGCACTTGACCTTTGGGAAGTGTTAGGGGCTGCTAACTTATGTTTAAAATGGCTTTTTGCTGCATTTATTTATTTATTTATTTTTTTTATATTTTTTTTTGCAGTTTTGCAGTTTTGGTTCCTGAGCGCGTATCGTCGTGTTTTGGCACTTCTAACACCCGTCAAGCCCATTTTTAAGCTTCACAAGGATGTTAAAGTATAGGGAACATGAAACGTGCTAAAAAATATGCCGGATGTCGGTTCGTTTAGCCGTACAATCGCGTTGTTCGGTTAATTACGACGGAATGCGCATAAGCGTGAAAAACGATCCAAATTGCGTGACGAATGGATTTTTCTCATGCCAAACACTAAAATAAAATATTTTAGTGCTTACATAAATTTTTGGATGTCCGGATGTATTCAGACCGTAAGTTATGCGCGAAAATGCAAACTTGTGCATTTTTTTTTACACTTTTAGTCCCTGAATGACCCAAAAGTTTATTTTAGCACACCGAACACCTCAAAGCCTATTTCTAAGCTATGTAAAGGATATTTAAGGTGTGTTTAACTTATGTTCATGTTCCGGAATGTCTGTTACAGTTCAAATTGGCATACTTTCGTAGTTTGTCAAGTTTAGTCCCTGTAAGCGAATTAACTTGTTTTTGCCATACCAAAGCCTTCAAAACTTATTTCTAAGTTATGTAAAGGTTATTTAAGGTATGTTAAGTATATGATGATGTTCCGGAGTGTTTTTCGCGTTAAACTGGTTACGTTTACGCACCAGTTTGCGTATAACTCTCCAGAAAGCGATATAGAGTTTGAAATTGAATAAAAGTCAAAACATGAAAAATGTAAAACACAACCAAACAAACATTGGGATCAAATAACATTTTTTTTATTGATAATAGAACTTTTCATAATGATTACAAGCACAGATGTTACAGTCTCCCCTACTTGTGGAAATTTCGTCCCCAAATTTATTTAGAGGAAACTCGTGGAAAAAGATGCGGATATTTCGCCTTCATTTGATCTTCGCGTTCCCAAGTAAACTCGGGTCCACGTTTAGCTTCCCAACGAACTTTGACCAAAGGAATGCGCTTACGTTTGAGCCACTTGACTTCACGTTCCATGATTTCCACTGGCTTCTTAACAAATTTCAGTGTTTTACCAACACGAATTTCGTCAAGTGGTATGTGGAGGTTCTCATCAGCTAAACACCTCTTGAGATTGGATACGTGAAAAGTTGGATGAACATTTCCAAGTTCAGGAGGTAACTTAAGTCTGTAGGCTACCTTTCCGATTCTTTCGACGATCTTAAATGGTCCAAAGTATCTAGGTGCAAGTTTTCCTTTCTTTCCAAATCTGATCACATCTTTCCAAGGTGAGACCTTAAGTAATACTCGATCACTGACTTGAAATTCCAAGGCCTTGCGTTTTGGGTCCGCGTAACTCTTCTGACGGCTTCTAGCTGTCTGAAGGTTATCACGCACTTTCTTGATCTTGTCAGTTGTCTCTAAAATGAGGGCAGGTCCAGTACGTTGAGCCTCGCCGATCTCATTCCAGCAGACTGGTGAACGACATTTTCGACCATAGAGAGCCTCAAAAGGAGCCATTTTGATGCTGGTGTGATAACTGTTGTTGTAGGAGAATTCAATCAACTTAAGATGTGAATCCCAACTACCACCAAAATCGATCACACAAGCTCTTAGCATATCCTCCAGAGTCTGGATTGTTCTTTCAGATTGACCATCCGTTTGCGGATGATAAGCTGTGCTCAGATTAAGTTGGGTCCCCTTAGCAGATTGCATGGTTCTCCAAAAATGAGAAGTGAAACGAGCATCTCTGTCAGAAATGATATTCAAAGGAACACCATGTCGAGCTACAATTTCATCCACATAGATTTGAGCAAGTCTGTCAGCAGGAAAATCCTCACGGATTGGCAAGAAATGCGCTGACTTAGTAAGACGATCAACAACTACCCAGATGGCATCATGACCTTTCTTTGTGCGCGGAAGTTTAGTAACAAGATCCATAGTAATGTTTTCCCATTTCCAAACTGGGATCTCTGGTTGCTCCAATAAACCAGAAGGACGCTGATGTTCAGCCTTAACCTTAAGATAAGTAAGGCATTTTGATACGTATAAGGCAATGTCTTTCTTCATACCAGGCCACCAATAATGAATGCGAAGATCCTTATACATCTTATCTGAGCCCGGATGAATAGAATAACGCGACTTATGGGCTTCATCCATAAGCAAGGTATGAAGATCATCCTGGCTTGGGACCCACAAACGGTCCATGAAGTAATACGATCCATTGTCCTTCAGTTCCAAAGCAGGCGTTATGTGATAGGGAAATTCCTTATCCATTAAACCTTGTGAAACACAAGATTGTTGAGCCTGAGAAATGCGTGCTTGGATATCGGATTGAGCTTGAATAACAGATTGAACACGTACACAATGAAGCTTAGTACGTTCCTTACGACTCAATGCATCAGCTACGACATTCGCCTTACCAGGATGGTAGCGAATTTCGCAGTCATAGTCGTTTAAAAGCTCAACCCAACGTCGTTGCCTCATGTTGAGTTCTTTCTGGTTGAAGATATGCTGAAGACTCTTGTGGTCCGTGAAAACCACACATTTTGTACCGTACAAATAGTGTCTCCAGATCTTTAGAGCAAAAACAACTGCACCCAACTCAAGATCATGAGTGGTGTAGTTCTTCTCATGTATCTTCAACTGCCTTGATGCATATGCTATGACTTTGTTCCTTTGCATAAGAACACAGCCAAGACCCAGTTTAGATGCATCGCAATAAACAACGAAATCATCATTGCCCTCAGGCAAAGTTAGAACAGGCGCATCACAAAGCTTCTGCTTCAAGTTTTGAAAAGCTTCCTCTTGTTTGAATCCCCAATCACAGGGCTTGTTCTTCTGAGTTAGAGCAGTTAGAGGAACTACAATCTTTGAGAAGTTCTCAATGAAGCGGCGGTAATAACCCGCTAGACCAAGAAAAGAACGAACTTCAGTAGGAGTAGTAGTCGTATCCCAATCCTTGATCGCACTGATCTTAGAGGGATCTACATGAATACCTTGTTCGTTGATGATGTGTCCTAAAAATTGAACTTCTTTAAGCCAGAATTCACACTTGGAGAATTTGGCGAAAAGTTGCTCTTTCTTTAGGAGTTCCAAAGTAAGACGAAGATGTTGCTCGTGATCAGCTCGCGTCTTAGAATAAATCAAGATGTCGTCAATAAAAACAATGACGAACTGATCCAAATAAGGTTTGCAGACCCTATTCATTAAGTCCATGAAAACAGCAGGAGCATTCGTCAAACCGAATGGCATGACTGTGAATTCATAATGCCCATAACGAGTGCGGAACGCTGTCTTGGGAATATCTTCTTCATGCACCCGAAGTTGATGATATCCGGAACGTAGATCAATCTTCGAAAAATAAGAAGCGCCCTGTAATTGATCAAAGAGGTCGTCTATGCGCGGTAGGGGATATCGATTCTTGATAGTAAGCTTGTTAAGCTCACGATAATCGATACACATCCTAAAGGATGCATCCTTCTTCTTGACAAAAAGAACGGGAGCACCCCAGGGTGAAAAGCTGGGACGGATAAAGCCTTTGTCAGAAAGCCCCTGAAGCTGCTTAGACAACTCTTGCATCTCAGACGGTGCAAGACGATATGGAGCTCTGGCAATGGGATTTGCACCAGGTACGAGATCAATGCGGAACTCGACTTGGCGTGCTGGAGGTAGACCAGGTAACTCTTCAGGGAAAACTTCAGAATAATCCCGAACGACAGGAATATCTGAAATAGACTTACCCTTGCCTTTATCTGCTGTAACATGTGCTAAGAAAGCCACATAGTTCTTCCGCAGATACTTCCGAGCTTTAAAACAAGACATGAGTTTGAGACCACCGGCAGGTTTCTCACCTTGAACCTGTAGGATCTCGCCTGTCGAAAGCGGCACACGAACAATCTTCTCAGAACAAACTATCTCATCGTGATACTTGGATAACCAATCCATACCCACAATGACGTCGAAGCTTCCAAGTTGCATAGGCATGAGGTTAATAGGAAAAAGATGATTGTTAAGGTTCAACTGGCAGTTGTGAAGAACAGAATCAAGAACAATTGGTTCACCACTAGCAACTTCTACTGTCAAAGGTTTACCTAGTTTTGTTCTAGACACGCGAAGTAATGGCTCAAAAGACAATGACACAAAACTCTTGTCGGCACCGGAATCAAAAAGAACAGATGCAGGCTGATTATTAATAAAGAACGTACCGTTCACCACATTATCGTCCGCCTGCGCCTCTTGGGCATTCAAGTTAAAAGCTCGCCCTCGAGCCTGAGCCTGATTTTGGTTCTGATTCTGATTTTGGTTGGCTAGCCTTGGGCACCGGTTCCTGTAGTGGGTCGGATCCCCACAATTGTAGCACGAACCAGGAGGAAAATGAGGTCGTGCAGCTTGACCTTGTTGCTGAGCAAGAGGCTGAGCAACTTGTTGAGCCGGGTTCTGAACTGCCTGGTTCTGGTTAACAGGAATGCGGCAGGCGGCAGTAAGATGACCAGATCTTCCGCAGTTGGTGCACTGACGACACTGGAGGTGTGGTTGATGATGGTCGTTACACCTGTTGCACAAAGGTGCAGTGCCAAGATAAGGCTTCTTGGCTAGTGGTTGCGCAGGCTGATTTGGTGCAGCTTGGGCCTGTGCAGTAACGGCATAGTTTTGGGAAGCCTTCCGCTTCCTAGACCCTCCAGAATTCTTTCCCTTCTTGTTGTGACTTTTCTTGCTATCTTCCTTATCAGACACCTGCTTCTTACCCTTGTCACCCTTTTTATGCAGCTTTCCCTTTCGAACCTGCGACTCAGTCAATGTCGCTGCTAACTCGATCGCCTGACGGAGTGTGGTAGGGTTACTCCCAGTAAGGATGTCTTGTACTGAGTCAGGTAGGCCGTCGATGTACCTTTCGATAGCCTTGTCGAGTGGGGTAACCATAGTTGGGCAAAGCAGACTCAACTCCTCAAACCTGTCAGTATATGCCCTGTGCTCACCACTGTCTTGTTTCAAGTCCTCAAACTCTTTCTCCAACGCTCGCTGTTCATGACGAGGACAGAATTCCCTCATCATAAGGGCCCTAAGTTCAGCCCAAGTTTGCGCTAGAGCAACTTCTGCACCCCGGTCTCTCATAACCCCGTTCCACCATGTGAGAGCCCTCTTCTGAAATACGCTCGAAGAAAACTCGACCTTGCGATTATCCGGACAGTGTACGTGGCGGAAAGTATTCTCAATGCTCTCAAACCATTGAAGAAGCCCAGTCGCTCCTTCAGAACCACTAAACTTGAGTGGTTCAGCCGAGCTAAAGTCCTTGTATTTGCATGGAGCATTGTTGTTGTTGTTGGCTGCGTGCCATTGAGCAAAGAGATTTGGGAACTGAGCAGCCATCTGCTCCGAAATGATTTATGCCAGTTCGGCAGTTGCTATCTGGTGTTCGCGTCGAGGAGGCATTCTAAAAGAGGAAAAACATGAAAGGAAACGAGTGAGAGGATTGGATGAAAAGAATGAGATGAAACAAAATTAACAAATGCAAAGATGGTGGTCATTTGTCCGCATTACCAAGCAAACAAACGACGCACAGTGACTAATCAAAGTAAATGGATCGAAAATAATGTATCATGAAGACATGCTCGCCTATAAGTGAACACTCATCCCAAGAATTCCCAGGTAAGCACAACTGGTCTCGCGTCTGATGAGATGTATACGAAGTGCTTGCCTAGACAGAAAACTCAGAATACAGGCATTCACTCTTCCAGTTTGCACGTGTTCACATTATTTAAAACTCAAAACGTTGACGAGATTTTGAAAATTTGAAGGCACAAGGCCAAAAATTTTAGTTAAACTGGAAGGGTTCAAAACCATATAACAGAGGGTTCAAAACCTTATAATAAATTATTCAAAAACAGAAGATTGTTTTTCGAAAATCGTTTCGGAAAAAATTTGGTTCCTTGTTTTGATAATCACCTAAGGATAGGTGATGTACATGTTTTAAGATCTAAACACAAGATAACTTGTGTTAGGGTCCTAGAAAGTTATAGTCTAGGTCAAAGCATTACTAATAACCTAATTCCCTATAACCATTGGCTCTGAAACCAACTCTTCTGTCACACCACGACCATGTATAACATACAAGACGTGGTGGAAAACGTCGGGGAGTGTTGTAACAGAATTAATTGTTTCATAACCATGGCATACAAAGTTGTATTTATTTATCAACACAAGAGTTTCATTGTTTTAAACAGGAATCAAAGAGTTTTTAACATAATTAAACATAGTCTATCTTCATTTTAAATCTCTAAGGCACAGGTCCGCCCTAGTGTCATGATCGTCATCCTACGGAAAAGCTCCTGAAAACACATGTGAAAATAGGTACGTCAGCATAAAAATGCCTGTGAGATACATAGGTTTGTGAAAATAGGATTCATGACTTAAGATTAAGAAAATGTTTAGTCATGAACCTTGTAATTTGATTTTGTTTTGTAAATCGCTTGAAAAACAATAAGTTCAGATGATATGTATAAGTAAAAGAATAATGCATGGTTAAATGAATAACCATGTAAAATGAGTTGTATAAAATAAACCGTATTGTAAAACAAAGTCTTGTGAAAACATGTTACTTGTATAAAATGTATAAGTCCAAAATCAATGATTTAAATAACGCTATGATATGTAATATAATACAAACACTTATATATAGGAAGTACCAGCGGCGTATCCACCATGCTTGTATCATATTACTCACATTTCGTTACTTAAGTCACTTAACCAACCAACAATGTATAATGTCTATGTTTAAACTAATTGTCAAAAGTCCTTGTATAAACCATGTCAAATGTTGATAGTCCTTGAGTAGTCAAGTAATGTGTAACAAATGTTATGTCTTGTAAGTAAAGTATTGTCAAATAGTCCAAATGTAGAAATGTACAAAACAAAGTATTTTGAATGTATCAAAAAGTTATGTTTCGCAAAGTAATACATGTTACATTGATACAAACATTTATGTGGTAAGTTAACGCATACATTCAAGCCTTGAGACAGTCGGATAACCCTTTCAGTCAAGGTTATCAAAAGAAATGTTTTCGGATTCAGTCATTCCTTACATCCAAACAAACCCGGGATGTCAGGAATGGGATTTGTCAAGTCCTATGGTACCAGTACTTACTACCGAGCGGCGTAGCTAATGTTAATGAACGTATAATAGTCTCGTTTGTGCAAACCAAATGTCATAGCAAAAGTGAACATGTTATATGAAAACAATGTACTAAGTATGCTAAGTTAACATACAAAGCAGAAAAGTCATGTAAATCAATGTGCTAGCATGCTATCAGTTAACATACATAGCAGAAATGTAATGTAAAACAATGTACTAAGTATGCACACAATGGACATACATAGCATGAAATGTAATGAAATCATGTACTATAATGTACTAACAAACATAGCAGGTATATGATGTGAAAGCAGGAAAGCACGAAAGTAACAAGTAGGCACATGTGTTCCACCCCAAAACAGTTTGAAAACAGTAAAAGAGGGGTTCTATGTACTCACATAAACACCTTGAAAACATTTAAAAGAGGGGGTTCTATGTACTCACTTGAGATTGCTCAGATGTCCTAAGATAACCACCAAGCAATGCTAGAGATCACGGAATCAAACGGCACCTAATATAGGTAACTATGTTAATAAACCGGACCTAAATCGGAAGATCGGATAGAATGAGGGTTCGTAAACCAAACGAGTATGGGAACTCGTGTAATATGGTTTAACAAAGCCCACATACTAAAACGAAACTTAACCTAAGCGTTTGTGACCCATTACGACCCGTTTAGGTAGCTTATGCTACTTTAACGCGTCGTTCGCGTGAAACGCGTTCGGAACGCCTAACTAGCCCTATGATAAGTAAAATATGCCTTAACATGTCTAATATTGTTGCCAAAACAGTTTAGATACCAAAAGTTATGTTACATATGTTTAAAAATGAATTTTGGCATAAAGGGGTATTTTGGTAATTTACCTAAGGCATATAAATTACCTATCATACAACTACTTAAATGTAGCGACCATAAGGTATAACCTCAGAGGGTTATTCCCTATATACTATGGTCACCTAATGTATTTGGTCGGATCCTAATGATCGACCAAATGGGTCGGGTTCGAAACTACGACTCGTCACTGAGCCTAGATAACGTGGTAATCAGTAGGTATAGTCACTAGGGACTATAACCATCGTGATCACGCTCACGTTATGAAGTTCAAACGAACTTCGCATCGACCATAAACTGGTCAATGCAGAAAGTCAAACAAAGTTTGACTTTCGGACTCGAAAGCGATAAAAGAACGAAAGAATACTTACGAAAGGTCCCCGAATGCTAATCTAGATCTAAATAACTCAGGTATGAAACAATGGTTTCAACTTAGAGTCTTTTAGATCAGATTCTAGTGAGGAATGAGTGAAAATGGGTTGGGTATTTATAGTAAACCCACAACCGTTAGGATCGTTTCTTGGAAAAGGGGGCACGATCTAGGCCGTACACTTGTCAAAATGTTGTGGTAACTAATTTTGGCCACCATAGGAGATTAACATGTGGCACTTGACCTTTGGGAAGTGTTAGGGGCTGCTAACTTATGTTTAAAATGGCTTTTTGCTGCATTTTTTTTATTTATTTATTTTTTTTTTATATTTTTTTTTGCAGTTTTGCAGTTTTGGTTCCTGAGCGCGTATCGTCGTGTTTTGGCACTTCTAACACCCGTCAAGCCCATTTTTACGCTTCACAAGGATGTTAAAGTATAGGGAACATGAAACATGCTCAAAAATATGCCGGATGTCGGTTCGTTTAGCCGTACAATCGCGTTGTTCGGTTAATTACGACGGAATGCGCATAAGCGTGAAAAACGATCCAAATTGCGTGACGAATGGATTTTTCTCATGCCAAACACTAAACTAAAATATTTTAGTGCTTACATAAATTTTTGGATGTCCGGATGTATTCAGACCGTAAGTTATGCGCGAAAATGCAAACTTGTGCATTTTTTTGACACTTTTAGTCCCTGAATGACCCAAAAGTTTATTTTAGCACACCGAACACCTCAAAGCCTATTTCTAAGCTATGTAAAGGATATTTAAGGTGTGTTTAACTTATGGTCATGTTCCGGAATGTCTGTTACAGTTCAAATTGGCATACTTTCGTAGTTTGTCAAGTTTAGTCCCTGTAAGCGAATTAACTTGTTTTTGCCATACCAAAGCCTTCAAAACTTATTTCTAAGTTATGTAAAGGTTATTTAAGGTATGTTAAGTATATGATGATGTTCCGGAGTATTTTTCGCGTTAAACTGGTTACGTTTACGCACCAGTTTGCGTATAACGCTCCAGAAAGCGATATAGAGTTTGAAATTGAATAAAAGTCAAAACATGAAAAATGTAAAACACAACCAAACAAACATTGGGATCAAATAACATTTTTTTATTGATAATAGAACTATTCATAATGATTACAAGCACAGATGTTACACATACCGGTAGTAATTGAAGAATTACAAAGACTCAATCACTGCTAAATTGCATTGTAAAATAGTTAAGGTTTTGTAAAAACTGTTAACAAAAAGGAGATTACTCACATTGCTATCTTAGATTTTTCGTAAGGGTTTCCTGGTGATAATCTAAAATTTACACAAATGTACAGGCGTTAGAATAATAACCCATTTTAACATTAACAATACCCTCCCCAAGACGGCATTCCAATGACTACGTCGGGCAGAACCACGACAGCCATTACGGAACCCTAGATCAATCGGGCAACGTATCTAATACGTATCCAGGGGTTATAATACTTACAACGGAGCAGAACTTCGCTAATTAGGGGGGTATAATACCCGAGTATTACTTCTACTACTCAGAAATTTGCTTAAGAAAGAAAGAAATGAACGATTCTGAATGAAACCCGATAGCCTGCTTATATAGTTGCTGAAACTGGTCCTCACGCGGCCCGCGTAAAACACAGACAGAGCCTACGCGGCCCGCGTTGACCTCCGGTCAATGCGTAGCTTAGCTGGGTCATCAGGTAGCCTCGCCAGATGTTGGGCCACATGGCGGCCCAGGGCCGTGCCAGGCCTTAAGTTGACGCAGCCCGTGTCACGGTTGGGGTAGGGCATACGCGGCCCGCCTCAGCCCAAAATTTCACTTTTTAATTATTTTTAATACTATTTAATATATTTGAGGACCGTTTTCACGTATGGGGTGTATTTTGGAACATTTTGGGATATTTTAAAATATACTAGGGTGTCGGAGAATAATCGAGGGTGTCAGTTTATTGAGGATTGTTAGATCAGTCCATACAATATCGCACATCCTCCTTTTAAACTCATCATTATTGCACAACTCGTGTCCAACCTATACCGATAAATGCTTTTTGTATCAGCCTATAACAAAATCTATATTATAAAAAAAAGCTAACAAAAGACAATATAGAATGCTATACCTTATCTGCCACTTTTTTCATTATGTGCCACATGCACAATCTGTGTCTGCTGGTAGAAAAAACCTCCTCAATAGCCTGTTTCATAGCAGGGTCTTGGTCCGTCACTACAACCTTTGGCTGCCGACCAAATGACTTTACAAATGAATTCAGAAGCCATTTATAGGACTCAATGCTCTCTGATGCCAACAACCCAGCTCCAAGGGTTACATTTCGACAGTGGTTGTCAATCCCAGTGAACGGAACAAACACCATCTTGTACCTGAACAAACACATGCGAAATACACATTGTAACATGCGAAAATAGACAAAAAATCACATGTGAAATATACAGTATAACTTGCGATATATTCAACACCTACTCTTCAATGTATATTAACATGCGATATTGCAAGTTTAGGAAATCATATAACATACGAAAACAAAATAAAAACCATTTTAAGTAACACTTACCTATTTGTCTGGAAAGTTGCATCGAACGATATCACATCCCCGAACTCCATAAAGTAACGCTTGCATAACTCATCGGCCCAGTAACAAACCAGTTAACCGTTTGTCATCATCAACAGAATATTCAAACGAATAATCAACTAATTAGTGTTTTTTGTCGGTCAACCTATTAATCACCATGTCAGCATCATATTCTCCTATATAGCTGTTAATTCGATTCCTAAAATTTTTTCAATCATCAACCGTGGCGCCAACGTTCTCGAAACCACCGTAACGTTTTCTCATTATATGGAAAGCTTTAACAGGGCCAAGGTTTAAAGTGCCTAGTTCCCATATCATCTCCTCCTGGACATCTGACAATTCTCTGTATGCTGGCAGCATATGAATATCATGTGGACATACAAACTTATGATTATGGCCATCAACAAATCTCTTTACTGTATATAATCTACCATCCACAGTGCAAATCATAAGTTGAGCTTTCCACCCAGTTCTAATGGTCTCCCTATTCCTTGATTTGAATGGCTTTTTTGACTTCGAATAACCCAGTTCTAATTGTTGACACTTTGAACCCTTTTATTCACATACTTTCCTTGTTTGTCAACTTTAGTCCCTCTAAAGTAATCTTTTACACGTTTAAAGCTTATGACACATGTCGATACATTATTGGACATAAATTTTCAAGGTGTTACATAACACCCCGAAATTTATAAAACTTTATAATAAAGTTATAAAGTACAGAATAAACGAGAACAAGCTAACTAGGAAATAAATAACCCAGTTAGCTATAAGCCTCGTAGTAACACATGAAAGAACTAAAAATGCCCAAGTTATAAACCAAACCAAAGTGGAGGGGCTTATATTGTTAGATTTGAAACTTAATTAAATAAAAACAAATTAAAAACCCACCAAACACAACCAAATGGTGTGTCTGGTCGATCAAATGGCAGGGGCGATAAGGGGGTTCTCCTCCAAACCCTAACTTTCACAAAAACCATACATTGAAGGCTCAAATCAAGTTCAAATCGAAATCTGAATATAGATTAGTGATCACATTGTTGTAGGGATCATAAGGTATGTAATTTCTATGCAAAATCTTCACCCAAATTTCTGAGTGAATCCATGGAATTCAGGATTTGATGTTGCATGTTAGTTCTTTTGAATGAAATAGTGTCTAGGGATAAACCCTAGTCAATTACTTGTTGAAATTTTTCCTAATTCTTGTGAAATCCATAATCACCATTTAAAGTGATAGATGGGTTTGTAGAAGTATGATGAACATTAGGATTATGATGTTATCTTAGTATAAATTGGGTTCTATGAAACAAGTTTAGATTAAGTAATATGAAAATTGATGTGAATTAGCCTAAATTGATATTTATCTTGCCTAAATAACAAGTGTTGAACTTCATTATAAATTTTGAAGAATGATGCCCTTAAGGTGTTTGTGAAAATGCATAAAAGAGGATTAAAACTGAAAATTTGAGCTAAAACACGTATTTGTATAGTTATGGCAAATTATGCGTATTATGTAAACAAAAGAGTTCTAAACGGGTTGTGATTGAACTCTATAGGAAAAGAAACCGGAGCGTCAAGTGGACAAGCCGGTGGTGACACGCACTTGAAAGGGATGCTTGAAAGGTACGTGACTTTCGGTTTCGTTACATTGTGCATAAACAAAAGTCTTAGAAATATTAATGAGATAGTAGTGTTAAATGCGAGTTTGGTATGTCATAGAAGTGACGAAGTTCACTCGACAAACCAAACGAGTCAAAGTAGCTAATTAGATACGTTGGTTGATAATATTGTGTAATTAGTCACGTTGGAATAAAAATAGAGTGATGTAATTCACTAGATAAAGAAACGAACTAAAATATCGGTTAGAATAAGTTTGGTGTGTTGTAAAATGGTGGTTTCCATTAAACAACCAAACGGGTCGAACAATGGTTAAACTTGTAGTGTTGAAGTAACTAAAACGTCACTCATTAAAAATTGAGTTATAAAAGCATAAATCATGGAACGGATGTGATACCCTAAGGTTGACAAGTCTGGGAATGGATAATTATGGTTAGAAACCAATGTTGATGAATCATGCAAGTATGTAACTTGATTCGTTACATTGGGTGAACGTTGATAATTAGCATATGTGTAGTTGAATTGTAGAAAAAAAGTTGTGTTGATTTAAAGCGTTAATGTTCGTTATACTGAATAATAGGTCAAGAATTGGTTAGGTCTCGTTGGTAGTCATCATAATGGAGGATTCCGTAGATGAGCCAAACGGGTCGAATAATCAAATAATGCGAGGCTAATGCTTCTTAATATGGTTAATTGGTCTTTTGTGATTGTTAATAAATGACATATTAGAATACAAGAATTTTAGCGTGTTGGTTTTTTAGAATGATGAAGTCCATAAGGGTGAACTAAACAGGTCACTAAGAGAAGGTATGGATCGAATAACGGTAGCACCTTACTTGTAGATTTTGAGCCCGAGCGACGGGTAGCAAAACACTAAACACGCAAACCGGGGATGGGAGCGTGGGCGTTAAAATGAGGAATCCGAGATTTGGGTAATGGGTGAAATAAACAAAATTAGTCAAAACATAAACTTTCAGAGACTACCGTAAGTTACGGTAGCTACCGTAACTTACGGTAGAAATAAAAAGGTTACGGCAGTTCTTTAGTGCCTTACGGCAGACCAAGGTTATCCAGCGTCTACCGTAACTTACGGTAGACACCGTAAGTTACGGTAGAGCCCAGACATTCTTGTTAAATCTTGCATATCCTAGCTAATCGAATCCGTTTTGAGCGTAGTTTCGATTATGTAATATTTCTATGAACTCTAATACTAATTTTTGTTAAAAATTTCCAGTTTCTAGGTATTGCAAGTATGTGGACGACGATCAAGTTGATGCTTCAAGAACCGAACACAACTTTTGGATGCTTCCGCACTAATCAAATCTAGCTAAACTATGTAGTTTTGTAATCATTACTGAATGACTTATGTTTGAAACTAGTTATTTGACTATGTTAATCACTATGATGAAGTATAACTTAGTTTACCAACTAAGTTTTTGTTAATTAAATATTTGATTTATCAATTTCACATTTCATACGATTAATTAACGAATTAAATGGACGGGTGTTACAAGTTGGTAATCAGAGCTTAAGGTTGTCAACAAAGTGTTCGGTTCAAGCTTGATCGATCGTCCGGTAAGAATTAGTCATTTAGTAAATTTTATTAGAATATTAGAAAAAGGAATTTAATTTGATGTGTACGGGAAGAGCATGTTAACACACTCAAACCTGGAAGGTGCACTAAACATGAATGGTTTAAGCAAGTGGTGAACTTGGCTAAACCAAAGCGAATGATGCATATGTTATAATAAGAAAATGTTTAATAATTAGCATAAACATTTCAGACTCAAGATGACTAATAAAGGCAATGATGATACGGTGCCGAAAGTCACCGAACAGATGAAAGAAATGTCCGGTGTAACCGGGGGCGAATTAGCATCTCAATTAACTAAAGAGACGGAAGCTAAAATTTCTGAGGAAGTCAGAAAGGCAATAGAAGCCAGTCTACCGCAGTTCGTCAAGAGACTACAAATCACAATTTTGCTAGCAGTAGAGGATATGATAACTGAATTAAAAGATAGTCTCTCACAAGAAAAAGATGACGAGAGTGAGTCGGATGTGGACCCAAGACCCGTAAAGAAATCAAAGCTTGATACCCCAAAAGAGAAGGCAAGGTCTTCCCACATGACAGCCGCAGAGGCTAAAGCTGAACCTGACGTCATTTCAGGTACGTTTCTTGTAAATGAAAGTATAGTACAAAGATTATTTCGGTACGAGTGCAAATAATAGTTGTATATGGGCATATATGAACAGTAAGATGAGTAAACTTTGTAAAACAAATATACATATATATATGTATATAAGCATAAACAGAAGTGATATTGTAAAAAAAATCGAGGCAAAAGTAATCATGATAAATATTGCCATGGGAAGGGGTGCGCGCACACTCGAACCCAGGGAGTTTGCAATAGTAATAGATGACAAGGACATGGTTATAGACTAAGCTAAACCAAATGAAACATATAGAAACATCATTTATGTCCACAAACGATGTGGATAAAAGTTATACAACGATATGAAACAATAACATGAAATGAATTGATTTGTTATTATAACAATGGGTTAAGGTCAAAAATCAAGGGATTAAGATCTGGAAAGGAATATCCTTGAGAAAAAAAAACTAAATGGATAATATGTATTATTCGTTGCTGTAAATAATGAAATACCAATAGATTTGGATTTAAAAGCTCGGGTATGAATAGATACCCAGGTAACATGTCATTAATAAAAAAAAACCCTTATGAGGAAGAATGATGACTACATTGATGAGTGTGGTTGAATAAAAGATTAGTAAAATAAACGTATTAGAAACGTTAGAACGAAAACGGGTAAACCCCAATAGCCATATAACGATAGCAATGGTTTTACCAAACAAGGCCTAAGAAATGAACCTTCGGGACATTGATAAAAGAGACGCTGACGCAGATTAAAAGTCAAAAGACTCAAATTAAGAATTATGACTAAAAGACGATGAAATTCTGCAAAACAGAAATTTCGATAGTTATGTTCAACTATTCCAATGTTGGATGGCCTGAAATAAAGTATAGCACTTGATATTCCAAGTAAGCGCAAACCGAATAGTGAAAGTGCGAAATATTAGTGAATCTATGTGATAGGTCGTAAAAGATTATGGAAAGGAAAATGCAAACCAATGAAACCGAAGTGTTAAAAACATTAAGATAAAGAACCCAGGTAACGGGTTAAAAGGAAGTAGGGGCATAAACCAAATAACGGAATGAGTGGGATAAACCGACGTGAAAACGACGAAAGAAGTCATAGAGTCGGAAAGATAATCCGAAAGAAAATGAGTGTAGCCTTAGACTACGGTCAAAGTCAAACGAGTTTTAAAAGCGAAAATAAATTATTCTAAACACAAAAGGGGTACCTAGACGCCATATGTATATATATATATATAATTAAATAAAGACATGAGTAGAAGATGATCTACGGGATCGCTAGACCCTTCCGGGTTATAAGCAATATAAAGGTCTACGGGACCAAAATGACCCTCGGGTCACAAATACAAAGAAACAAACAATAGGGTCTCACCTTAAAAAAAAAAAAGCGAAGATCTAATAAAATGGTCTATGGGGCTAAGTAAAGGAACCTATGGGTCGACAATATAGAAGCGTGGGAACCAGTTACGATTTTCCACGCAAAATGATAACGGAGAAGAATAATTCTTGTTGTCAAATTTTGATATGATTGATTGGTATGTAAGAAACGATGTTCTAACACATATAAATACTATGAGAGAAATTAGAAAATGGTTAATGATAAAGAATATAGATCTTAACACCGAAAGATGTAAGGCGATGCATTAGAAGCAAAGATTCTTAATAATGAAAAGCCGATGTAAAACTAAACATGACGTGATATGATCACGGACACAAAAAGTAACATAGAATACAATCACATTGTAGCGTGAATGACTAGGTATGAAATTATAAGCACGCAAAGGGCTAGTGACTGCAAAATAGTACGCCCGAAAGTCGAGGTAAGAGGTAAAACGGTGACTAATTAGTCTAGACGGCCAAAAAATTACAGTCAAGTAACGTTAAGCCCAAGGTTTATTGAGCCATTTAGAATTTTCGAAAGGATTGGTAAGATAGCATATCGTCTCAAAATGACCGAGATATTGAGTGGGATACATAGCACGTTCCACATATCACGTCTCCGAAAATGTTTAGCTGACGAAACTGCTTATATCCCCTACGACGATATCGAGGTGGATAACAGCCTCAATTATGCCGTAAAGCCGAATGCGATTCTAGATCGCAAGGTAAAGAAGTTGAGAAACAAAGAAATTGATCAAGTAAAGGTCAAATGGGAGCACAGAAAAAGTTCGGATACCACATGGGAATCCGAAGAGGAAATGAGACGTCTTTACCCCACACTTTTCGGTACGTACTCTGGTTTTGGGGACGAAACCCTTTTTAAGGGGGGTGGACTTGTAACATGTCACACCCCGATATTTCCACGTATTACCGGTGGGCCCGGTGGGGAGCATCGTGACGTAGTTGATATCATCATAGTCAAACAACACAAATTTAAATGCACAGCGGAAGCAAAAGATAGATTTATTTCAACTGAATAAATTGTAATATTAAGTATCACAAAATAGTTGAAACAGACCCACAGGCGGATCAAAAGATAAATAAGATTATTGTTCAATAGACTTCAGCATCTAGAGCTTGCGAGACTTAATTAATGATGCCAGGAGTAGCCAGCCTATTTCGTCTAGTACCTGCACTTAGCCTTTTTGGAAAATACGTTAGTTTACACTGATAAATACAATTAACTGACTCATTTTGAAAATGATTTAGAAAATTGATTTGAATGCACAAGGCACAAAATATCTATATAACTTGGGAAATTATTTAAAAATAATCTTGTATACAGTTTTACTTATTTGTCGTCCATCAGGGTCGGTTTGTAGGGCCGGTCTCGATTAACTGACATGCCACAGGTATAATACCCACAAGGTTGATTCCTTTAAGTGGACTACCATTTTTTACATATGCAACTGTCAGGTGTAGGCCTACACCCCGTGCTTAGGTCGTGGCCATTTCTTTGAATGATGCCAAGGATATCCGGGACATGGTCATTTAACCCCCAAAGGCCATACACCAAATAATACAGATTAAAACAGATTATGTAAATACATCTATCACAATCCTATTTAAATGACTACATACCCGACCAAACAGTATTATTATAATACCGTATCCCAAGCCCGTATAGGGAAAATAAGTTAAGAGTATTTACCTGAGCAATGTATAAATCAAAAACAGCAAGTGCACGTAGCTTTTACTGGGCTCCTAATCTGGAGTGAAGGTTTTTAATAACCTATTAGAATCCTAACGGGTCTTTAATTAAGCTTAGACTTAGACCGGTTAGTTTTCAAAAAGAAGATACGGTTCAAACGCATGATAAGGAGAAGACCGGTTTAGAATGTGTTTTTGACCCGACAAGCTTGTATGCTTGTTTAATATGGGTAACTTAAACACATTCTGGATTTTGAGATGAAAATGATATGGTTTGACCCGTTTCGGCTAATATATGCAAACTAGTTACATAATCCGATCCGAACGCGAAAAGTGCGTAACGGGTAACCAAACGAGTCATATGCAAGTTTTCCTAAGTTAATATGCCTTAAATATGTTGTGACATCAGTAAGATATCTTCTATTATGCCCAACACGGATTTAAACTCAAATTATGCCCCGAAGGGGTATTTTGGTCATTTAAAAGGTTATAAAAGAGTTTAAATATAAATCTGAGTTACAGGTCTGATATAATCAGTAAAAATATTTATTTTTATAAGTCATAACAGTAGGGTATTGTAAATATGTGAAATTTATCTTTTATAACTAAACTATGCACCGTGGGGGCATTTTGTTAATTTCACTTAAGCCTAAAAGGTCAAACTGGAATCTAACTTTAAAAACATTTACTTACTGTTAAAATATAAAAACTTACTTAAAACATCAGTAGGTATCAAGTCTTATATATCTAAATTGGTTTTAATATATACTATGCGCTTAAAACGCGTAAATAGGCGGTTTTAAGTTATTTCCGGGTTTTATAAGAAAAGCTGATATTTTTATTATTCCAGAAGGCTTAAAATATTCTATTTATCATATTGGATCAGTAGAAAAAGGTTTGGTATCAAAAGGATTGGTAAAACTCATTTTATAGCCTAAAAGGGCAAAACCGTCAACTACCGAATTAAGCTTAGAACTCTATGTTATGCTCAGCCTAAAATTAAATAAAAATATTCAAAAATCCCAAAATATTATTTTACATCAGTGGGTAAAAAGTTTGGTATCAAAAATTGGGTTTAGATGGGCTATATGCTAATTACACCGTTTAATTACTAAAAAGCTTTTTAATTACCTTAATGAGAATAACTCTTAATCTAGACCTCAAACTGATGTCAAATTTTAGGTACAAGTTTATAAATCAGTAACTAAGGTTTCTACTCTTTTACATTTTCAAAATTCACGTTTTAAGGTCAAAAGGGCATAATAGTCAACATTTGGCTACATAGGTAGCTATAGACTTCTTTAAGCCTATCCACCAATAATTTGCCTTCAGATCCTGGTACATCTTATCAGCTCCCGGATGAACGGAGTATTTAGAGCTGTGGGCTTCCTGGAGGATAACATCCCGAAGTCCTCCATAAACTGGAACCCATATCCGTCTATTTAATCTTAAGATTCCGTCCTTACCATAGGATAACTGCTCTTCAGTTACTCCTAGCTTTTCATTAGGATAGTTAGCTTCCAACACAACTTCTTTCTGTGTAGCTAACAACCTTTCATTCAAATTATTCTTTAATTCAATGCTCTTGGCATTGATTCTTATAGGCTTTACCCTTTCCTTTCTACTTAAGGCAACAACGACTACATTTGCCTTGCCATGATGGTATCTTATCTCACAGTCATAATCATTCAAAGTTTCCATCCAATGTCGCTGCCTCATGTTTAAATCCTTCTGATTAAACAAGTGTTGAAGGCTCTTGTGATCTGAGTAGATCACACACTTCGTTCCATACAAGTAGTGCCTCCAAAGTTTCAGTGCAACTACAACGGCACCCAACTCCAAGTCATGGGTGGTGTAGTTCTTCTCATGCACCTTTAACTGTCGAGAAGCATAGGCAATAACCTTGCCTTTCTGCATAAGCACACATCCCATACCTGTGTGCGATGCATCACAATATACTACAAATTCCTCTATTCCATCAGGCAATGTCAATACAAGTGCATTGCTCAACTTTTTCTTAAGGATGTCAAAGGATTCCTGCTGCCTAGGGCCCCAGTCAAACTTAATATTCTTACGCGTCAACGAAGTTAGGGGCGCAACAATCCTTGAGAAGTTTTCAATAAATCGCCTATAATATCCTGCTAAACCTAAAAAGCTACGAATCTCTGTAGGCGTCTTTGGCTCTTGCCAATTCATGACAGCTTCAACCTTAGCGGGATCTACTTGGATACCACGCTCACTAACAACATGTCCAAGAAACTGGACTTCTCGAAGCCAAAATTCACACTTTGAAAATTTGGCATAGAGCTTTTCCTGTTGAAGCAGTTCCAGAATGCATCGAAGACGCTTCTCATGGTCAGACTGATTCTTTGAATAAATCAGAATGTCGTCAATGAAGACGATAACAAATTTGTCCAAGTATGGCTTGCAGACGCGGTTCATGAGATCCATGAACACCGCTGGTGCATTAGTGAGCCCAAAAGGCATCACTAGGAACTCGTAATGACCATAACGAGTCCTAAATGCAGTCTTGTGCACATCTTCATCTCTAACCTTCAGTTGATGATAGCCTGACCTCAAGTCGATCTTAGAGAAGTAACTTGCTCCTTGCAGTTGATCGAATAGATCATCGATCCTGGGTAATGGATATCTATTCTTGATAGTGACCTTGTTAAGCGCGCGGTAATCGATGCACAGACGCATCGATCCATCCTTCTTCTTGACAAACAGGATTGGGGCTCCCCAAGGAGACGAACTAGGTCTAATAAAACCTTTGGCTAGTAAATCATCTAGTTGTGTCCTCAACTCCTTCATCTCTGTTGGTGCCAACCTATAAGGCGTTCTCGCGACAGGTGCTGCTCCAGGGATGATGTTAATTCTGAATTCTACTTGCCTATCTGGTGGTAAACCAGGTAGTTCTTCAGGAAAAACTTTAGGGTACTCAGAAATGACGGGAATATCTTCAATCTTGGGCTTCCGCTCATCGATAGTCACCTGTGCCATATAAATGACACAACTCTTCTTCAAACATCTAGATGCCTTGAGTATAGACACTTGCTCAGGCAGTCCATACTAGGTATCTCCCTGAATGGTAAGTGGCTCACCAGACGGAGTCTTGATCACCACTTGCTTCTTATTGTAGACGATCTGGGCTTAGTTATGGGATAACCAGTCCATGCCTATAACTATGTCAAAACCGGCTAACTTCAAAGGAAGTAGGGATAATGGAAAAGAGTGGTTCCTAATGGATATGAAACATCCATCTAACACGGTTGACGCGGTTTCCAAGGTACCATCAGCTAATTCCACCTCATATTTCACACTTAGGGTTTTAACAGGTAAATTCAGCAACTTACAGAACTTATTATCTACGAATGACGTATCAGCTCCTGAATAAAAAAGTACTCTTGCATAGACATCATTTATGAGGAAGGTACCTGTGATCACATTGTCATCCTGAATAGCTTCCTTTGCATCCATCCGGAAGACCCTTGCATTGGTCTTCTTGACCTCCTCAGGCTTTTTAGCGTATTTAGGGCAGTTGGTCTTAATGTGCCCTTTTTCATTGCAGTTATAGCACGTAGCATCCTTAATCTTCTTGCAGTCTACTGTCTTGTGCTCCTTGGACTTGCATAACTGTGACACCTGTGTCACTTCAACCATCAAACAAATTCCAAACCAATGAAATATTGTATTTCATACCTGGTATTTGTAAAAATATGTGTATCATTTGCACATATCAACTCTTGTTCGATTTTAAGCTTTAAATCGCTTTCTGGAGGGTTATACGCGCTCTGATGCGTAAATATAACCATTTTAATCCAACAAACACTCCGGAATAGTGAAATAGGCTTAACATACCTTAAATAATCTTTACATAACTTAGAAATAAGTTTTGAAGGCTTTGGTATGGTAAAAACAAGTTAATTCGCTTACAGGGACTAAACTTGACAAACTGCGAAAGTATGCCAATTTGAACTGTAACAGACATTCTGGAACATGACCATAAGTTAAACATACCATAAATATCCTTTACATAGCTTAGAAATAGGCTTTGAGGGGTTCAGTGTGCTAAAATAAACTTTTGGGTCATTTAGGGACTAAAAGCGTCAAAAAGTGCACAAGTTTGCACTTTCGCGCATAACTTACGTTCTGAATACACCCGGACATCCAAAAATTTATGTAAGCACTAAAATATTTTATTTTAGTGTTTGGAATAAGAAAAATCCATTCGTCGCGCCATTTGGATCGTTTTTCGCGCTTATGCGCATTCCGTCGTAATTAACCTAACATCGCGATCGTACGACCAAACGAACCGACATCCGAGATATTTTTGAGCACATTTTGAGTTCCCTATACTTTAAATTCATTTTAGAGCCTTGAAATGAGGTTAACGGGGTTCAAACACATCGAAAATAGCTTAAACGGGCTGCAGGGACCATTTTTGCCATTTTTGAAACTTTTCTGAATCTGGTGCATGGTGGCATAGCGCGAGCACTAAGGCCTTTACCAGTGGCGCTACGCGACTGCCTAAGCTGGACAGAAACTTGCAGAAACATCGAATCTGGTCCGTTCCACTTTCGCACACGGTTTTGGGCAATACCATGGGCTCAAATGGTTTTCTAAAACCAGGATTTTGAGGTGTATGGCCAAGATCAAAGCACGGTTTCCAAGAAACGATCCTAACGGTTCGGGAAACGCTATAAATACCCAACCCCTTTCCTTCCAAAAACCCACAAGAATCCTGATTTGAGAAGCTCTAAGTTGAAACCTTTGTTTCATACCTGAGCTACTTGGATCGAGATTAGCATTCGGGGACCCTTCGTAAGTATTCCTTCGTTCTTTTATTGCTTTTGAGTCCGAAAGTCAAACTTTGTTTGACTTTCTGCATTGACCAGTTTATGGTCAATGCGAAGTTCGTTTGAACTTCGCAACGTGATTGTAATCACGATGGTTATAGTCCCTTGTGACTATGCCTGCTGATTACCACGTTGTCTAGGGTCGTAAGGGTAAGTGATCTAATAAATCGCTTATACCTTCGAACCCGACCCATTTGGTCGATCATTAGGATCCGACCAACTACATTAGATGACCATAGCATATAGGGAATAACCTTCCGAGGATATACCCTATGGTCACATCGTTTGAGTAGTTGTATGATAGGGAGTTTATATGCCTTAGGTAAATTACCAGAATACCTTTTTCGTGTATAATTGGTAATTAAGCATATGTAACCTAAAATTTTGTCACATAACTGATTATGTAACATGATAGGCATATAACACTTGTCATAGGGCTA
Source organism: Helianthus tuberosus (assembly GCA_030545235.1). Lineage (NCBI taxonomy): Eukaryota > Viridiplantae > Streptophyta > Magnoliopsida > Asterales > Asteraceae > Helianthus > Helianthus tuberosus. The sequence goes on from CM060360.1 coordinate 172,367,655, forward strand.
GTTAGACGTCTCGAGTGCGCTTTTGCGCGCACGACGCGTTAAAGTAGCATAAGCTACCTTAATGGGTCGCGATGGGTCGAAAGCACTTAGGTTAGGTTTCATTTAGTATGTAGGCTTTGTTAAACCATATGACACGAGTCTCCATACTCGTTTGGTTTACGAACCCTCATTCTATCTAAATCCTCCGATTTAGGTCCGGTTAATTAACATAGTTACCTATATTAGGTGCCGTTTGATTCCGTGATCTCTAGCATTGCTTGGTGGTTATCTTAGGACTTCTGAGCAATCTCAAGTGAGTACATAGTTCCCCTCTTTTACCATTTTCAAACTGTTTTGGGGTGAAGCATGTGTACCTATCTGTTATTTTCATGATTTCAAAGTATAATTGATTATACATGTTAGTACTTATCTATTGACAAACTAAATGACTATCTATGGTTTAAACATTGATTTCTCAAAGAACATAAAATAAAATGTTGAATTGTACTTATTTTATGTTCACCAGACCGGTTGTTAGTATGATATAGCGCTATAGGATTTGACACCCCATTCCTGTTGTCATGGAATGTCTGAAACCAATTTGTTTCTCCATCCAAATAGGGATTGCCTTTGTGGTATCCCTATAGTCTCAAAGGTGTATTTTGATGCACTAGGTCTGAATGAATTCTTAAATTACACTTTTAAAGTATAGTTTGATATACTCTCATGTGTGGTATTGTACAAAACCAACATATATTTTGTTAATCATCCAAAGCATATTTTGATATGTTATTTACAAAACCAAAACATAGTTTAATATGTTATTTATCACATCCAAAGCATATTTTGATATATTATTTATGAAACCAAAACATAGTTTAATATGTTACTTACTAATCTAAAGTATACTTTTGATATGCTACTATAAGGTTATTTGTTTAACCTTACATTATTTTACAGAACATAACTTTTGTTTACACATTACATGGTTTACATTTAGCTTGGGTTATACAATAATATTGGACTATTGGTTTAAACATGAACATTCTATATTGGTGGTTTGGTTTGAGTAAGTGACTTGAGTAACGAGGCGTATGTAATATGATACAAGCATGGTGGATACGCCGCTGGTACTTCCTATATATAAGTGCTTGTATGGTATTACATATCGTAGCGTTATTTGAATCATTCAATTTGGACTTATACATTTTACACAAGTAACACGATTCTCTTACAAGACTTTGGCTTACAAACAATTTACTTTATACAACTCATTTTACTTGGTTATACATTTAACCATACATTATTCTCTTATTTATACGTATCATCTGAACTTATTGTTTTTTCAAGCGATTTACAAAACAAATCAATTTACAAGGATCATGACTGACTTTTGTTAAACAACATTTTCTAAACTTATAAGTCATGAATCCTATATTCACAAAACCTATGTATCTCACAGGCATTTTTATGCTGACGTACCTATTTTTACACATGTTTCAGGTACTGCTTTGTGAGGATTGATGATATATGCTACACTTAGGATGGACTCGTGCCTCAGCAACATTAAAACTTGGAAGATCATAGCTGTACTTATTTGATTGTATTAAAACAATGAGTTCATTAATTCAATAAAACAGAATTTATTTATTCCATGGTTATGAAACAATGATTCTGTTACAACACTCCCCGACGTTTCCGCCACGTCTTATTGCTTTACGTGGTCGGGGTGTGACAATAACCCACATGCAGGTGGTCCTGACTGAGATTTGGTCTCAAGCCTGCATTTTCCAAAGTGGCGTTTTTGGCAAGTCTTGCACTTTGGCTTCTCCTCTACTTGCTGATTACCTTTGTTGGACCCAGACTCCTTCTTGTGGTCCGTGTAACCCTTATGCTTCTTCTTAGATCGTCGTGAGTTATCATCTTCAAGCTTTCTCTTACCTTCTTTCAAATACTTTAGCGATCTCAGCCTGACCGCATCTGACAGAGATAGATCAGCTGCTGACCTAAAGGTAACAGGTCTAGATGCCTTAACACTGGCCTTTATCTCTAGGGCTAAACCCCCAATGAAGCGAGCTATTCGCTTGGGTTCCGGTGTTATCAGATACGGAACCAGCCTAGACAGGGTATTGAAATTGGTGAGGTAAGCTTGACAATCTAAATTCTTCATCACCAATGATAAGAAATCTGACTCAATCCTTTCAACCTCATGCTGAGGGCAGTAATTCTCCTTAATGAGAGCAACAAACTGATCACATGTCAGATTGTAGAGTGGGATCTTTCCAGCTGCTTGAATGAGAGACTTCCACCATGCTAGTGCCTCTCCCTTGAATGATTGGGATACATACTTCACTACATCCCTTTTCAGCACAACCGCTGATATCAACTACGGTGTCCATTTCATCCAACCAGGTCATACAATTGATTGCTCCTTTCTCCCCGGTGAAATCACAGGGTTTGCACGAGACAAAATACTTGTAAGTACAGGACTTGGTACGTGGTTTATCATCAAATACTATCTTCTTGGATGGAACACTATGTTGATTAGATGAATGTCGATCATCATCTTTCTTTGGTTCATCTTTCTTAGAGGGTGGCTTGCTGTGAGCCTCTAAATGAGTCTTAGGCTTGGAATGCGGTGCGGATAGGGTCCTACTTCGAGTCCCGCTAGATTCATTATACTGCCGCTCTATAGCTTTTGTAACAGCATTATCTATCAGTGCTCGCAGTTCCGCGCCGGTCACATGTATCTTAGTATTTTCATGGTTTTCCACCGGATGACTGTTTACATCTTTTGACCTAGTCATGTAGCTTTAATTGCTACATAAAAGAAAATAATTGACAATGTTTATTTGGAAGCTTTTATAGTACTATCGTTCTTGACGATTTATTAACCATGGTCTTTAATAACTATTCAGGATCTTTATTATAATCCTTAATTATAATTTAATAATAGCACAAAAGTCAAGTCACATTGACAGATTTAATTTATAAACCAGGATTTTACAGAATCGAGGTATTAAGGTTTGAATCAAAGTTCATTACCTTTTCTTGACAGGGGGTTGTAGGCCACCACTGTCTTTAGTCCCAAAGGACGTTAATTATAGCCCGTGGGCACTTTATCCTTATGGGATGATTATACAATTAAGGGAAATTGGAATATCCCAATTTAAGAATGACTTATGTGATTTTATCGAATCACATTATGCCAAGAATGTTAACATGTTTTCAGATGTTAACAAGGATTGGAATCTTTTGAATAGGTTTTACCATCTTGGCCATGTCTGCAACGACATATAGACTAGGTTTTACCTTTTAGATTCTTTTTATTATTTAACGCAGAACAATCCTAAGTTGAGGTGTTAACAAGGATCTGAATCTAATTGAGGAACTACCATCTTGGCCCTGTCTTAAGATGACACACGAGCTAGGTTTTCTCCCCTTTTTTTTTAGATTTTTCCATTTTATTATAATGGTAGATCTTATAAAAGGATTGATATTTTAAATCTAACCGTTCCACTAAAATTTAGACAAGTACATGGTTGCCCTAAACGGGACTTCTAAATGAAAAGACTTGCCCATGCAGGGGCTAAACAGAAAATAACAAGGAAACAAATAAAGGACAAAATAAAACGAATTAGGATTAGTCCTAAGTTCTTTGTCTAGACTCGAGAATCGAGAAACGTGCAATTGTGTAACTGAGATTAAACACAAAAGGCTAGTGTTTAATTCACTCAGTGTTGGCTCTGATACCAACCTGTCACACCCCGATATTTCCACGTATTACCGGTGGGCCTGGTGGGGAGTATCGTGATGTGGTTGATATCATCATAGTCAAACAACACAAATTTAAATGCACAGCGGAAGCAAACGATAGATTTATTTCAACTGAATAAATTGTAATATTAAGTATCACAAAATAGTTGAAACAGATCCACAGGCGGATCAAAAGATAAATAAGATTATTGTTCAACAGACTTCAGCATCTAGAGCTTGCGAGACTTAATTAATGATGCCAGGAGTAGCCAGCCTATTTCGTCAAGTACCTGCACTTAGCCTTTTTGGAAAATACGTCAGTTTACACTGGTAAATACAATTAACTGACTCATTTTGAAAATGTTTTAGAAAATTGATTTGAATGCACAAGGCACAAAATATCTTTTATAACTTGGGACAATTATTTAAAAATAATCTTGTATACAGTTTTACTTATTTGTCGTCCATCAGGGCCGGTTTGTAGGGCCGGTCTCTATTAACTAACACGCCACATGTATAATACCCACAAGGTTGATTCCTTTAAGTGGACTACCAGTTTTTACATATGCAACTGTCAGGTGTACGCCTACACCCCGTGCTTAGGTCGTGGCCATTTCTTTGAATGATGCCAAGGATATCCGGGACATGGTCATTAAACCCCCGAAGGCCATACGCCGAATAATACAAATTAGAACAGGTTATGTAAATATATCAATCATAATCCAATTTAAATGACTACATACCCGACCAAGCGGTATTATTATAATACCGTATCCCAAGCCCGTATAGGGAAAATAAGTTAAGAGTATTTACCTGAGCAATGTATAAATCAAAAACAGCAAGTGCACGTAGCTTTTACTGGGCTCCAAATATGGAACAAAGGTTTTTATTAACCTATTAGAATCCTAACGGGTCTTTAATTAAGCGTAGACTTAGACCGGTTAGTTTTCAAAAAGAAGATACGGTTCAAACGCATGATAAGGAGAAGACCGGTTTAGAATGAGGTTTTGACCCGACAAGCTTGTATGCTTGTTTAATATGGGTAACTTAAACACATTCTGGATTTTGAGATAAAAATGATATGGTTTGACCCGTTTCGGCTAATATATGCAAACTAGTTACATAAGCCGATCCGAACGCGAAAAGTGCGTAACGGGTAACCAAATGAGTCATATGCAAGTTTTCCTAAGTTAATATGCCTTAAATATGTTGTGACATCAGTAAGATATCTTCTATTATGCCCAAAACGGATTTAAACTCAAATTATGCCCCGAATGGGTATTTTGGTCATTTAAAAGGTTATAAAAGAGTTTAAATATAAATCTGAGTTACAGGTCTGATATAATCAGTAAAAGTATTTATTTTTATAAGTCATAATAGTAGGGTATTGTAAATATGTGAAATTTATCTTTTATAACTAAACTATGCACCGTAGGGGCATTTTGGTAATTTCACTTAAGCCTAAAAGGTCAAAACTGGAATCTGACTTTAAAAACTTTTACTTACTGTTAAAGTATAAAAACTTACTTAAAACATCAGTAGGTATCAAGTCTTATATATCTAAATTGGTTTTAATATATACTATGCGCTTAAAACGCGTAAAAAGGCGGTTTTAAGCGATTTCCGGGTTTTATAAGAAAAGCTGATATTTTTATTACTCCAGAAGCCTTAAAATATTCTATTTATCATATTGGATCAGTAGAAAAAGGTTTGGTATCAAAAGGATTGGTAAAACTCATTTTATAGCCTAAAAGGGCAAAACCGTCAACTACCGAATTAAGCTTAGAACTCTATGTTATGCTCAGCCTAAAATTAAATAAAAATATTCAAAAATCCCAAAATATTATTTTACATCAGTGGGTAAAAAGTTTGGTATTAAAAATTGGGTTTAGATAGGCTATATGCTAATTACACCGTTTAATTACTAAAAAGCTTTTTAATTACGCTAATGAGCATAACTCTTAATCTAGACCTCAAACTGATGTCAAATTTTCGGTACAAGTTTATAAATCAGTAACTAAGGTTTCTACTCTTTTACATTTTCAAAATTCATGTTTTAAGGTCAAAATAGTCAACATTTAAGCATTAACGGAAACATGCATATGAATCGGATAACTAATGAACCAAGTTGTATAATCACAGAGGGTTATACTAACATGTAACCTGGTCCTAATAATGCTCTGAGGCATTCCTAAACTATGCTCTAATGGGTTAGAACTGAAAGTCAAAGTAAAAGTCCACTTATGCGACTTTCGGTTCCAAACCGAGCTTAAACTGAAAATTGTCGGGTTGAACATGTTTAGACATGTTCTTACATTAATTACCAAGTTATATGAGTGATAAAACAGGTTGCATAGCTTCTTCATTGTTAATTATGCTTTAATTTGAAAATAAACTTTCTGTTGACTTTTTATAATTAGCTTTGACCCGACAATTGACCTAGTTAGAGTGGTAATCAGAGGGTGCCCTTTTAAGGGTTTATTGCCCACAAAATTACCAACTCATATGTACTTTCAATTTGAAATTTGACTGGATAAATTAAGATTAATGACGAAGTCAAATCTTAATTACGACAGTTTGACTTTAAGCTAATAAACTAAGTAAAACTGAATTAAGAAAGGTTAAGGACACTTACTGAAGTCCTATGCACGACTAAGGATGCTTGGGAAGTGGCCTTGAGCTCCAGGGATCTCCAGAAATTGAGTTTAAATGGTTTTCAAAGTGTAAGCCAAAGTGTTGCACAATGGGTTCTTATATAGTGAGTTTAAATCATCAAGATCATGCCACAATAGCCTATAGATGTTCCTTGATCACTTCCAGGTGTCCCTAGGCATGGAAAAACCATCAAACAAGTCCCTAGAATCGAATACAAGGCTTCTAAGTCAGTTTAACTTGCTGAACTCGCACCTGTGCATGATTTCTGACCAGCTAAGGCCGTCGCGTAGCGTGACGGCAGAGGGGGCTGTTTGTGGCGCTACACCAGCACCTCAGTTACCAGCCACACAAGTTTCAGCTATTTACATTTCAGCCCCTAGTCCTTTCAAACGTGGTTTTAAGTTTATTTCTTGCACTTTTGGTCCTCTAACTTGACTTTTAAGGGCTCCAAGACATAATTAAGCATTGTTAAGTCCTTGGTTAACTTTATGATCACCCGTAAAGCCTTGAATTTCAACGTTGACGCTTTTAACCCTTCGTATACGAATATTATCATAACTTTCTCATACTTTATCGAAACCTTGTGAAATTTTTATCACATATTCTAGTGAGTATAATTTATCGTTACAAAGCTTCAGGTTCACTAAAAGGTCACTCAGAGGTGTACTTTAAACATGTTAACACATTTAGCCCCTGTAGTTTGTAATCTCTCACTTTCTTCCACAATTAGCTTCGTATGATCCATAATTCCTTCGTTTAAGGGTATAAACATCATGTAGGGTTGTTAAAAGATATATTTATCCATTGTTGACACTTTGAACCCTTTTATTCATATACTTTCCTTGTTTGTCAACTTTAGTCCCTCTAAAGTAATCTTTTACACGTTTAAAGCTTATGACACATGTCGATACATTATTGGACATAAATTTTCGAGGTGTTACATAACACCCCGAAATTTATAAAACTTTATAATAAAGTTATAAAGTACAGAATAAACGAGAACAAGCTAACTAGGAAATAAATAACCAAGTTAGCTATAAGCCTCGTAGTAACACATGAAAGAACTAAAAATGCCTAAGTTATAAACCAAACCAAAGTGGAGGGGCTTATATTGTTAGATTTGAAACTTAATTAAATAAAAACAAATTAAAAACCCACCAAACACACCCAAATGGTGTGTCTGGTCGATCAAATGGCAGGGGCGACAAGGGGGTTCTCCTCCAAACCCTAACTTTCACAAAAACCATAAATTGAAGGCGCAAATCAAGTTCAAATGGAAATCTGAATATAGATTAGTGATCACCTTGTTGTAGGGATCATAAGGTATGTAATTTCTATGCAAAATCTTCACCCAAATTTCTAAGTGAATCCATGGAATTCAGGATTTGATGTTGCATGTTAGTTGTTTTGAATGAAATAGTGTCTAGGGATAAACCCTAGTCAATTACTTGTTGAAATTTTGCCTAATTCTTGTGAAATCCATAATCACCATTTAAAGTGATAGATGGGTTTGTAGAAGTATGATGAACATTAGGATTATGATGTTATCTTAGTATAAATTGGGTTCTATGAAACAAGTTTAGATTGAGTAATATGAAAATTGATGTGAATTAGCCTAAATTGATATTTATCTTGGCTAAATAAAAAGTCTTGAACTTCATTATAAATTGTGAAGAATAATGCCCTTAAGGTGTTTGTGAAAATGCATAAAAGTGGATTAAAACTAAAAATTTGAGCTAAAACACGTATTTGTATAGTTATGGCAAATTATGCGTATTATGTAAACAAAAGAGTTCTAAACGGGTTGTGATTGAACTCTATAGGAAAAGAAACCGGAGCGTCAAGTGGACAAGCCGATGGTGACGCGCGCTTGAAAGGGATGCTTGAAAGGTACGCGACTTTCGGTTATGTTACATTGTGCATAAACAAAAGTCTTAGAAATATTAATGAGATAGTAGTGTCAAATGCGAGTTTGGTATGTCATAGAAGTGACGAAGTTCACTCGACAAACCAAACGAGTCAAAGTAGCTTATTAGATACGTTGGTTGATAATATTGTGCAATTAGTCACGTTGGAATAAAAATAGAGTGATGTAATTAACTAGATAAAGAAACAAATTAAAATATTGGTTAGAATAAGTTTGGTGTGTTGTAAAATGGTGGTTTCCATTAAACAACCAAACGGGTCGAACAATGGTTAAATTTGTAGTGTTGAAGTAACTAAAACGTCACTCATTAAAAATTGAGTTATAAAAGCGTAAATCATGGAACGGATGTGATACGCTAAGGTTGACAAGTCCGGGAATGGATAATTATGGTTAGAAACCAATGTTGATGAATCATGCAAGTATGTAACTTGATTCGTTACATTGGGTGAACGTTGATAATTAGCATGTGTAGTTGAATTGTAGAATAAAAGTTGTGTTGATTTAAAGCGTTAATGTTCGTTATACTGAATAATAGGTCAAGAATTGGTTAGGTCTCGTTGGTAGTCATCATAATGGAGGATTCCGTAGATGAGCCAAATGGGTCGAATAATCAAATAATGCGTGGCTAATGCTTCTTAATATGGTTAATTGGTCTTTTGTGATTGTTAATAAATGACATATTAGAATACGAGAATTTTAGCGTGTTGGTTTGTTAGAATGATGAAGTCCATAAGGGTGAACTAAACGGGTTACTAAGAGATGGTATGGATCGAATAACGGTAGCACCTTACTTGTAGACTTTGAGCCCGAGCGACGGGTAGCGAAACACTAAACACGCAAACCGGGGATGGGAGCGTGGGCGTTAAAATGAGGAATTCGAGATTTGGGTTTTGGGTGAAATAAACAAAATTAGTCAAAACATAAACTTTCAGAGACTACCGTAAGTTACGGTAGCTACCGTAACTTACGGTAGAAATAAAAAGGTTACGGCAGTTCTTTACTGCCTTACGGCAGACCAATGTTATCCAGCGTCTACCGTAACTTACGGTAGACACCGTAAGTTACGGTAGAGCCCAGACATTCTTGTTAAATCTTGCATATCCTAGCTAATCGAATCCGTTTTGAGAGTAGTTTCGATTATGTAATATTTCTATGAACTCTAATACTAATTTTTTTTTAAATTTCCAGTTTCTAGGTATTGCAAGTATGTGGACGACGATCAAGTTGATGCTTCAAGAACCGAACACAAAACTTTTGGATGCTTCCGCACTAATCAAATCTAGCTAAACTATGTAGTTTTGTAATCATTACTGAATGACTTATGTTTGAAACTAGTTATTTCACTATGTTAATCACTATGATGAAGTATAACTTAGTTTACCAACTAAGTTTTTGTTAATTAAATATTTGATTTATCAATTTCACATTTCATACAATTAATTAATGAATTAAATGGACGGGTGTTACACCGCGTCACGGTTGGGGTGGGGCTTACGCGGCCCACCTCAGCCCAAAATTTCACTTTTTAATTATTTTTAATACTATTTAATATATTTGTGGCCCCTTTTCACGTATGGGGTGTATTTTAGGACATTTTGAGATATTTTAAAATATACTAGGGTGTTGGAGAATAATCGAGGGTGTCGGTTTATTGAGGATAGTTACATCCTCCCCACCTTGTTTTAGAGGTCGTCCTCGAGATCTACTGGAACAAGTGTGGATATTTCTTTTGCATTTCAGATTCAAGCTCCCATGTATACTCAGGTCCTCTTTTGGAGTCCCACTTCACTTTGACCAGAACTAATCTCTTATGTTTGAGATTCTTGACTTTCCTGTCTTCAATCTGTAGAGGCCTTTCTACAAACTTGAGTTGTTCATTTACCTCTATATCCTTAAGAGGTATCTTAGTGATTCATCAGCTAAGCACTTTTTGAGATTAGATACATGAAACACATCATGTATCCCTGCAATTTCCTCTAGCAGTTGTAGCTGATAGGCTACAGTTCCTATTCTTCTAATAATATTAAAAGGTCCAATATACCTGGGACTTAGCTTTCCTCTTTTGATGAATCTTACTACTCCTTTCCAAGGAGAGACCTTCAACAATACTTTATCTCCTACTTGAAATTCCAAGGGTTTGCGTCGGTTATCAGCATAGCTCTTCTGCCGATCACGTGCTGCTTTCAGTCGTTCCTTGACTTGAATGATCTTGTCGGTTGTTTCTTGCACTATTTCAGGTCCAGACAGTTGTTTTTCCCCAATTTCTGCCCAATAGACTGGGGTTCGGCACTTTTGTCCATAAAGTGCTTCGAATGGTGCAGCATTGATACTTGTGTGATAACTATTATTATAAGAAAATTCTATTAAAGGTAAGTGATCGTCCCAATTACCTCTGAAATCAATTACACAAGCTCTAAGCATGTCCTCCATTGTCTAAATTGTTCTTTCGCTTTCTCCATCCGTTTGAGGATGATAAGCTGTGCTTATATTTAACTTGGTTCCCATGGCCTTTTGGAAACATGACCAAAAATGAGAGGTAAATCGACTATCCCTATCAGAAATGATTGATAAAGGAATTCCATGTAATGAAACAATTTCATTTACATACAATTTAGCTAGTTGTTCCATACTGACAGTTTCTTTCATTGGTAGGAAATGAGCTGACTTAGTTAGCCTATCTACAATCACCCAGATTGTATCATTACTTTTCCTTGTTTTGGGTAACTTAGTAACAAAATCCATTGTTATTAATTCCCATTTCCACACTGGCATTTCTAACTGTTGTAACAAACCTGAGGGTTTCTGGTGTTCAGCTTTAACTTGTGAACAAGTTAAACATTTAGAAACATAGGCTGCTATGTCCTTCTTCATTCCTATCCACCAGAAATTTTTCCTTAAATCCTGGTACATTTTAGCATTTCCTGGATGCATCGTATACTTAGACTTATGGGCTTCTTCTAATATACGATGACGTAGGTTTCCTAATTTAGGTATCCACATTCTCTTTTTATGGAATCTCCAAATTCCAACTATTCCTTGTTCTAATTCTTTTAGCATACCTTTTAATTTTTCAGAATCATCCTTGATTACTGATTCTTGTTCTTTTTTGATTTGTTCATTTAAATCTACTTGCAGATTTAATTTAAGAGAATGTACCCTTTTTGGGTTTTCATGATACTTTCGGCTTAAAGCATCTGCCACTACATTTGCTTTTCCTTCATGATACTGAATATCACAATCATAATCACTAAGCATCTCCATCCATCGTCTTTGTCTCATATTCAACTCCTTTTGCTTGAAAACATACCTTAAACTCTTATGATCAGTGAATATGGTAAACTTACTACCATAAAGGTAATGTCTCCAAATCTTAAGAGCAAAAATTATAGCTCCTAACTCTAGATCATGGGTTGAATAATTCTCTTCATGATTCTTAAGTTGTCTAGATGCATAAGCTATAACCTTTTGTTGTTGCATTAATACACATCCATAAGCTAATTTGGAAGCGTCACAATAAACTACAAAATCTTCAGTTCCTTCTGGCAACGCTAATATGGGTATATTAGTTAATCTTTGTTTAAGAATTCTAAAAGCTTCTTCTTGTTTTGGTCCCCATTCAAACTTAATAGATTTACAGGTTAACTTAGTTAAAGGAATGGCTATTCTAAAGAAATCTCAAATAAATCTACTATAATAACCGGCCAATCCTAAGAAACTTCTAACCTCGGTTGGTGACTCAGGGTTTTCCATTTAGTAATTGCCTCGATCTTTGTGGGATCCACATGAATTCCTTCATGGTTCACTAAGTGTCCAAGAAATTGAACTTGTTCTAGGCAAAACTCGCACTTTGAAAATTTAGCATAAAGCTTTTCCTTTCTTAATAAACTTAAAAGTGCGTGCAAATGCTTTGCATGTTCCTCTTTACTCTTAGAGTAAATTAGAATATCATCTATAAAAACAATTATGAATTTATCCAAATATGGCTTACATATTCGGTTCATCATGTCCATAAATGCGGCTAGGGCATTGGTTAAACCGAATGGCATGACAGTAAATTCATAATGGCCATACCTTGTTCTGAAGGCAGTCTTAGGAATGTCCTCTTCCTGTACCTTTAATTGATGATATCCTGACCTTAAATCGATTTTAGAGAAAAATCGAGCTCCTTGCAGTTGATCGAACAGATCATCGATTCTCGGTAATGGGTACCGATTCTTAATCGTGACTTTGTTCAATTCACGGTAATCAATGCACATACGCATTGATCCGTCCTTCTTTTTAATGAACAGTACCGGCGCTCCCCAAGGCGACGAACTTGGCTGTATGAATCCTTTTTCCAGCAATTCATCTAATTGTTTCTTCAATTCCTGCATTTCGGCGGGTGCCAAACGGTAAGGTGCTTTGACAATTGGTGCTGTTCCTGGTAGCAGGTGAATTCTGAATTCAACTTCTATGTCAGGTGGTAGTCCTAGTAATTCTTCTGGAAAGACATCTGAAAACTGGGACACTACTGGAATGTTTTTTAGTTCTTTTCCTTTAGTGTTAGTGATTATGGAAATCAAATACACTATAGAACATTTTTCTTATATAACTTGCAGTTTTCATCACAGACATGAATTTTGTGGACCTAGAGGGCTTATCTCCTTTTATTGTGATCATTTTACCTTTTGGGGAAATTAAATTTTGATCACATAAAATACTGGCTTTATTGGCTATTAACCAATCCATTCCTAATACAACATCAAATCCCGTCAGATTCATAGGATAAAGGTTTGCCATAAACTTTTGATTTAAAATTTCTATTCTTGCTCCCTGTAAGATTTCAGAAATCCTAACAGTTTCTCCATTAGCTGTCTCTACTAGACATTCTTGTGGTAGTTTAGTTAATGACTGATCTAGAAGTTTGCAAAATGAAGTATTGATAAAACTTTAGTTTGCACCAGAGTCAAATAATACTCTAGCAAAAACATCATTAAATAAAAACATACCAGCTATCACGTCTGGAATTATCTTGGCTTCATCTGCAGTCAGAACAAATGCTCTAGCATTTTTAGTGTTCTTGTTGTTTGCAGTTGGGGCTAATTTTGGACAGTTTGGCCTGATATGACCTTTTTCTCCACAGTTGTAGCATAATCCATTACTGGACTTCTTCCTGCAATTTTCTTCCTTGTGTCATGGCATCTTGCAATAATTGCAAAGAGTGGAGCATTTTCCCGAATGCTTTTTCCTGCAGACCTTGCAGAAAGGTGCAGAGGTAGAACCCATATTCCTACGGTTGTAATTCCCATAATGAAATTCTTGAGTAAGCCTTTAGGTTAAGTTTCTCCACTGTTCTTCTTCTCTAGTACAGACCAATTCATTTGTCAAGGTATTGGCTAGTTCTACAGCTTCTTCTATAGTTTGAGGTCTACCTGCCTTCACCACATGTCTAATCTCTCCAATTAATCCCCAGATGTAATGGGAGATTAATACTGGTTCAGGTGATGCAAGGGTTGGTACTACTCTAGCATATTCAAAGAATGTAGTAGTATAACCCTTACTATCTACCCCGGTCATCCTAAGGTTCAGAAACTTATTAGCTATCTGTTCCTTTTCATTGGGAGGGCAGAATTTCCTTTCTACCATATTCTTAAATTCCTCCCATTCCATGTTGTAAACCCTATCACTTCCTCTTGATTGGAGGATAGTGTTCCACCATTCTAAGGCTGAGTTCTTAAACAGATTAGAAGCAAACATTATTTTGTCTTCTTCAGCACATTTGCTTATTTTCAGAACAGCCTCAGTCTTCTCTATCCAGCGTAGAGCTGCAATGGGTTCTTCATTGCCCGAGAATTCTATTGGTTTGCAGGACCAGAATTCTTTGTAAGAACAAACATAAGGCATGGTTCTTCTTCTTTTGGGAATGGGCGCTTGAAGTACTGGGCCATTGTTCACGCTGTGTTCTGGTTCAATTGGTCGCTTACTACTATGTTTACTTTTATAATTCGCTTCCTGAACCGTTTGAATAATAAATGGCGTTGCATCTATAATTCCTTGTGCCACTATGTGTTGAACTGCACTATTATCCATTTGGTTTCCATTGTTATTGATGCTCGGATTCTCATTAACCACGTTAATGTTACTCTGGTTATCGTTATTCAGATTTCCTTGATTTCCTTCGTTGGCCATCTGAATTTTAAACATTTACCCCATATTAATATCATAAAATAATATTTCATATAGTCAATCACATGACACGCAATTTAGCCAAAAGCGTCGATCATTGCGACTTTACTCTATTCATCTATTATGCATCTATTACACACTAGTACTGAAATAAAAATTACAATACCAACTGAAATAGAATTACACTAATAGTAATAGGCATCCGTACACACATGTTTTATTTTATTTGATTTTTATTTTATTTTATTATTATTATATTATTATTACTATTACCGTCTCTCACCATCACATCTATGGATATGGATTCATCCAAAAATCCATATTGCGCTCATCGTATTTCCATACGAGTCGCTCTCCCACCTGTCGCATTCTCTCACTGCTTTCTAAAATTTCCTCACCAAATGTCCTAAGTTCTTGTACGTTTTCTACACTCATTGGGGGTGCAGGTTCTAGGACTGGGTTCGGAATCTGGGGTGCGGGTTCCTGGTGTGGGGGTGTGGGTGCCTGAAATTGGTAAGGATCTTCTAAGATCTCCCTAATATAGTCATCATGGTAATAGGGATCTAAAGGGTCCATACCTGGGTAGGCTCCTATGTTCTGCATAGGTGTGTCTTCATGGATTGGGTAACGTTGCACATAGTCCCTAACGTCAACCCACCAGGGATCGTAATTTGGGTCTAGGGGGTTGGTGCAGGTACCCTAGGGATTTCTTCTGGATTGAAGTCATGTGTCTCTACTTGGTTTTCAGGGTTTTCTATCTCCATGGGTTGGTCTGGGATTGGTGGCTGTGGTTGGGGTGCTATTATTTGCTCCAGATTAGGGTCAGCTGCAGTAGTTGCTAAGATATGGATATTGGCTATACCCCTATTTATCATATCCTGGGCATAGGCATCTGTCTCTCTCTTGGCTGCTGCTAGTACCCTCTGATCTTGCAACTTTTTCATATGTTTTCTACGCTCGTGTGCCCCTCTACTGAACCATCCCCTCTTTTTCTGAGGAAATGGCTCTTCTGACTGAGCCTTAAACACAAAGATTCCTTCTTCCGTATCAGCAGAGTACCCTGAGAGGGCAGGCTGAGAAGAGGATGTGCCTTCACTTCTAGGCGAACCAGACAATTGACGATATGTGTCAGATGGTCCTTGGTCGCTCATACTGTAAACTAACAAATAGTTAAATAACATATAACAAATAAATACAGTTATGCACGTATTTCCGTAATTTATTTCCTAACACTTTACATCTTGGTGTCAGCAGAACACCTCTGTGGCTGAATCAGTGGCTTAGCTCTGATACCACCTTCTATCGCAACCGCCGATCCCTGATCCCCGCGAACGGGCGGCCACGAGCCAGTTTTGATGGTATCGTGTGTCGTCTAATTTGGCAGCGGAAATTTTCATCAGGACCGTAGTTAGGAAATGTTTATCAGAGTAAAACCACCATTTATATATAAATAAACATATTGGGATAAAACCCAGGTTTTTATTACAAGCTGATTTATAGGGATAAATCCCATTTTATTTGAATTAAAACGCCTTCTTTATTTAGGTAACTTTTATAGCCACTTTTCCAAGCCTTCAGTGCTGTCCAGCTGGCTTCTAATTGGCTTTCACATTGTGTTACCTGAAACGCGTTTTAAAAACATTTGACAGTGGGAAATACTGGTGAGTGATTCCCAGTTTAATCAAGAAACATTAATTTAATTTAAATAGTATTGAGATCGATTACAATGTTTATATCTACACAATTACTCTTTTAGTATTGTCAATCCTGACTTGTGGGTCTTATTACACATTGGCTAACTCATTGTCCAATGGTAACGTATTGTCATCCCGACTTAATACTCACAGTGTACTACATTTTGTATACAAAACCCCAACATACCGGCAGTAATTGAAGAATTACAAAGACTCAATCACTGCTAAATTGCATTGTAAAATAGTTAAGGTTTTGTAAAAACTGTTAACAAAAAGGAGATTACTCACATTGATGTCTTAGATTTTTCGTAAGGGTTTCCTGGTGATAATCTAGAATTTACACAAATGTACACGCGTTAGAATAATAACCCATTTTAACATTAGCAATACCCTCCCCGAGACGGCATTCCAATGACTACGTCGGGCAGAACCACGACAGCCATTACGGAACCCTAGATCAATCGGGTAGCGTATCTAATACGTATCCAGGGGTTATAATACTTACAACGGAGCAGAACTTCGCTAATTAGGGGGGTATAATACCCGAGTATTACTTATACTACTCAGAAATTTGCTTAAGAAAGAAAGAAATGAACGATTCTGAATGAAACCCAATAGCCTACTTATATAGTTGCTGAAACTGGTCCTCACGTGGCCCGCGTAAAACACAGACAGAGCCTACGCGCCCCGCGTTGACCTCCGGTCAATGCGTAGCTTAGCTGGGTCATCAGGTAGCCTCACCAGATGTTGGGCCACATGGCGGCCCAGGGCTGTGCCAGGCCTTAAGTTGACGCGGCCCGCGTCACGGTTGGGGTAGGGCTTACGCGGCCTGCCTCAGCCCAAAATTTCACTTTTTAAGTATTTTTAATACTATTTAATATATTTGAGGCCCGTTTTCACATATGGGGTGTATTTTGGGACATTTTGGGATATTTTAAAATATACTAGGGTGTCAGAGAATAATCGAGGGTGTCGGAGAATAATCGATTGTGTCGGTTTATTGAGGATTGTTACATCAGTCCATACAATATCGCACATCCTCCTTTTAAACTCATCATTATTGCACAACTCGTGTCCAACCTATACCGATAAATGCTTTTTATATCAGCCTATAACAAAATCTATATTATAAAAAAAGCTAACAAAAGACAATATAGAATGCTATACCTTATCTGCCACTTTTTTCATTATGTGCCACATGCACAATCTGTGTCTGCTGGTAGAAAAAACCTCCTCAATAGCCTGTTTCATAGCAGGGTCTTGGTCCGTCACTACAACCTTTGGCTGCCGACCAAATGACATTCAGAAGCCATTTATAGGACTCAATGCTCTCTGATGCCAACAACCCAGCTCCAAGGGTTACATTTCGATAGTGGTTGTCAATCCCAGTGAACGGAACAAACACCATCTTGTACCTGAACAAACACATGCAAAATGCACATTGTAACATGCGAAAATAGACAAAAAATCACATGCGAAATATACAGTATAACATGCGATATATTCAACACCTACTCTTCAATGTATATTAACATGCGATATTGCAAGTTTAGGAAATCATATAACATACGAAAACAAAATAAAAACCATTTTATGTAACACTTACCTATTTGTCTTGAAAGTTGCATCTAACGATATCACATCCCCGAACTTCATAAAGTTACGCTTGCATAACTCATCAGCCCAGTAACAAACCAGTTAACCGTTTGTCATCATCAACAGAATATTCAAACGAATAATCAACTAAATACTGTTTTTTTGTCGGTCAACCTATTAATCACCATGTCAGCATCATATTCTCCTATATAGCTGTTAATTCGATTCCTAAAGTTTTTTCAATCATCAACCGTGGCGCCAACGTTCTCAAAACCACCGTAACGTTTTCTCATTATATGGAAAGCTTTAACAGGGCCAAGGTTTAAAGTGCCTAGTTCCCATATCATCTCCTCCTGGACATCTGACAATTCTCTGTATGCTAGTAGCATATGAATATCATGTGGACATACAAACTTATGATTATGGCCATCAACAAATCTCTTTACTGTATATAATCTACCATCCACAGTGCAAATCATAAGTTGAGCTTTGCACCCAGTTCTAATGGCCCCCCTGTTCCTTGATTTGAATGGCTTTTTTGACTTCGAATAACCATCGTCAATACAAAATGGCTTATGTCCCTCTTTAGAATAAACAAAATACTTAGTTTTGATTATACCACCACTGTGTACTTCACCACCTTTCCGAGTAGAAAAACCAGCTAACTTAGCATATGATTGGTAAAACGCATATGCTTGTTCAATAGAAGTAAATTGCATTCCAACCACTAGTGTAGCTGATGCTTCAACGTCCTGAGTGTAAACCCTTTCATCTATATAAATCAAATCAAAAAAAGAAAAACACATGCGAATTATCGGACTCCTTACATGCGATATGTTAATAACTGCATAATTCCATCATAAGAACAACAACACGTGCGAAATGTATGAACCATAACATGTGAAAATGATGATTTTGATAAATATGTTTTACACATGCGATTTATTATATCATAACATGCGAAATCAATATTTAGAATAAATATCAGATGCGAATTGAAAGACTCATAACAAGCGAACTTATACATTTTGCATTCATATCAAATATACTCAACATTCAAACTTCAAAACAGTTACAACAATTCAAAATCATTGATACGATTGAACAAAATAATTCTACGAACAATTAAAAGATCTGAATTAACATAATTACCATTATAACACTCATTTACACCGCTTGTACTTACATTTCGATTTGGATTTCGATTTGAAGGTTCGGGATTCAAAACATCCTCAATCGAAACTCTCTGATACCTAGATAATTGAACATGATCACCGATCGATCGAGCTTCTTCAAAATCAACATCTGCGTTTCATCCGGTGTTGCTCTGTGGATCCATCGAAAAAAACAATTGAATCAAAACCTAACGCAGAAGAACGAAAACTGCAATTTGAGAATTATGAAAAAATTGAAACTGATTCGAATAATAATTACCGAGATATTAGTGTAACGAACTTCTCGCTGATTGAATGAAGAGACGAATTTTCCCTCAGATGATTGAATTAATTGTCTGATTTAACCTTATCAGAGAAAAACGAATCAGGACACGTGTACGGCCAATAAAGTCGCGTATGTAATGTACGATTAGGTGATTTGTATCCTACACTTTGCCTATATATATGGGTGTATATATATATATATACATATATACATATATATATATATACACATAGGGGATGGCTAGAAACAAAACCTTCTTGAGTTAAGAAAACTCAAGAAAGCATTATGAAACAAACTTTAAAAAAAATAGGGCATATAAGTTACACATTTTCAAACATTTTAAGCAAAAAAGCGCCAACTAGATATTTTTTTAAAAACTGAATATTTGTATGTTACACTATTTTTAGCATATATGTAACATGTTACACAAAATTTTCAACTTTTTCTTAAATAAACTACTCGGCGATTTTTTGTTTTTTTCTCAAAACATTCGAAAACATTTAACTTACATGCCCGGATTTTTTTTAGAAAAAAAAGTATATTACATAAAGTTTTTACTATGTTTTCTTAAGTTTTTTCAACTTAGTTGGGTTATCTCTCTATAGTTCCCTTGTATATATATATATATATATATATATATATATATATATAATATGTATAGAAACGGGATCAGGAGAAAACGCTCAAAAGTGTGAGAATGGTGAGAACGCATCCTGGCCCAACACGTGTCACGCGGCTTAGAGAAGGGCGGAGGGGCTTTTTGTCCTTTCATCTTCTGTTTTTCCAGTTCCGTTTTTCCCAATATTGTTTTAATTTTTGGGGTTTAAGATTTTTGGCGTTAACCAAATTCAATAATTAATGACGTTTAATGGTTTCATTGTATTAACATTTTGGCATTCATGGCGTTTATTCAAATCGTATGCCATTGGAACCCAGGGGGTCAGGAAATCTATCTGAATGGTGTTTTTCAAGGCGTTTTAAACAAGATGGCCCGTTGTTCTATTATTTTTTATATACATTTTGGCGTTTGTGGTATCTTGACGTTTTACAATTGTTAGATTATATTTCAACCATAGGAAAAAAATACAAGCGAAGAAAATAAATTAAAAGTCCTAATCGGATCTCTCTTCACAATCTTCACTGTCATCAGTCTCTCTCTTCTTTAATAGTACAAGAACTGTCACCAAATATATGGCGTTTTATGTAAAACTTAACAAACCCATCGGTTTGATTATTTTGCATGCTCGTCTGTTGAAGTCAGGGCCGGCTCTGGGCCCGGCAAACCCGTGCCGACGCCCGAGGCCCAAAATTTAAAAGGGCCCGAAAAGTCTTTATAAGCTTCTATATATTTATTAAATTATATATTTAGTATATTCATCTGTTTATTATGCAAAAACATATTGGTGATGTAGTGGCAAAGACCATCTCAAAATAATGTGAAGGTCTCAAGTTCGAGTCTTTGCTCCATCACTAAGTTTTTATTTTTGTAATTCATTTACCCTTAACCGTAATTTTGGGCCCAATTCTTTTCGTCGCCCGAGGCCTAAATTTTTTCAAGAGTTTTCGGGGACGGCTCTGGTTGAAGTGGGTTTTTTGTGGATGTTTGGGAACATAGATCTATGACGTGTGGGTGAGTTTTTCGCTTTTTCTTCATCTTTATAATCATCCCACTCTTCAGTGTCATTGATCTCTTTTCCTCATCCAAGCCTTCTTCAATAATAAAAAATACAAAATGCCATATGACTAGCATCAGTATCTTTTTCTTGAATTTTTGCCCATCTTATGCAGCAAAATCTTACTGAGTTACTCCCCTCTGCTAACAATTCATTCAGTGAAACTTCACGAAGAACAATACTGAATATCCAAGAAATCATATTAACCATCTTTGATTTTTTTATTTTTTTGGAGTTTTACAGTGAGTGGTATTTAGAAGTATTGGCGTTTGTTTTTTTGGTTTGATCAAATGGAAGTTGCTGAGACGTATCATTTTATAGGATGTCTTTTTGGCGCCTAAGTTAGGCGGTGCATTATTATAATAAAGTATTCGTCTTTTCAGTTACTGTTTGTAATTATTGTTTTTGATAAGCTTTATCTCCGAAGTCTGTAACACGTCCCATCTTTCAAGTTTGGCGTTTTAGATTCTAATATAATAAATTTTCCCTATCTTCAGTATTACTGATTTGTAGTTATTGTTTCTAGTTACATTTTCAAGTTTGTTTTTATTTATTTTATTTTTTTATTTTTTTGTTTTTTTATAATACTTGTCCGAGGTAATTTTATTATGGTTTGGTAATTTTTGTGGCGTTTTATGGCATGTTGGCATTTTGACAAGCATTTGGATTTTTGGCATTTTTATTAGATATGGCGTTGTTATTATATAACAATCAACTGAAAAAGAAAATTAAACAAAATAAATATTGATCTTCCAAATCTTCACTGTCACCGGTCTCTTTCTTTTTTTGAAGCATCTTCATTGGCTGTTTCGACTTTCGTATGATTCTTTTTATTTTTGGTTTTTGAAATAGTTTTTTTGTCACCATGTGGAAGGCCAAAGTCTGAATCAGCCTCTTTTTCTATAATATTTGTCCATCTCATGCAGCAAAATGTTATTGAGTTTACACCATTTCAGCCAAAATGTTATCTTTTTTGGCGTTTTAAAAGAACGCCACTAAATAAACTATCTTAAAACTGTAAATTTGATCATGCTAAAATCAATAAAGTGTTGCTGTATGGTGATGGACAACATTGTTAATCCCCAGTTAAGAAAGATAACTGACAATGTTGTCCACCCCATACAGCTAAACTTTATTGACAAGAATCCTCAGTAATGTTTTTGTATGTTTTGGGGTTATAAATTGAATGGAAGTTGAGGATAAGTCAATAAGATTTTACTCAATGAAATGGACAATATCTTTACTTAATGATTTGTCCATTACATTGAGCGAAAGCTTACAGACAACCAAACTGAATTTCTAATAAACGTTTTGGGTTAGAAGATATTTGATGTTTGGGTTTTCTGGCGTTTATCAGACGAATGGTATATATTAAATATGTCGTTTGGGGTTTTGTGTGTGTTTTTAATTGAAGGTCTGAGTTGTTATATATATAGGATTTTTTGGCGGTTTTTTTAGGCGTGATTTTATTATTATTAAGTTTGGCGTTTTATATCTAATGGCGTTTTTAGTTAGAATGGTGTGTGATTTTTGTTTGGTGTGTTTATTTTCATGAGATGGCGTTTTGTTTGGAGCAGTCAAAAGATGCTTTTACCCTTAATGAAGCGCGTCCACGTAATAAAATTGATGTTATTTACGAAAACGCCACTGCGCCAATCTAGTCCATAGATTGTTTTGATCGGACGATCCATAAGCGTTCTTACCGTTCTCACACTTTCCATCGTTTTCTCTAAATCCTGACCCTATATATATATATATATATATATATATATAGCGTGAGATTCATTAGGGAACACTAAAAAACTGGGTAACCGGGGAACACTCTTAACAATTTAACTTAACATGTTAAAAATCAATTTTTAAAATCTTTTTTCGGCGCTTTTCTTTCTATATACTTTTAGAAGAATTTTTTTATAAAAAAAATGTAAAACTAAAAAAAAAACAGTTAAAAAAGGCTTAAATTTTCATTTTTACAAAAATGATTTCTTTATTGGAATAGTTTCTACCCATATATATATGGAAAAGCGCTGAAAAAAATTTAAAAATTTGATTTTTAAAATGTTAAGTTAATTTTATAAGATATATTTTTTAAACAATTTTTTATATTTTTTGTTTTTATTTTTTTATTAAAAATGTTTCTAAATGTATTTATAAGGAAAAGCGCCGATTTGTTTTTAAAAAAAATTGATTTTTAACATGTTAAGTTGAATTTTTAAAAGTGTTCCCCGGTTCCTCACTTTTTTATTGTTCCCCAATGAACTCTCCCATATATATATATATATATATATATATATATAAGAATAAGAAAAAAAGGGTATAACGTAAAAACACTAAATAGTTTATAACTCCGTACGTTGATTATTCTCTCTCTAAGTAATTAGTCAATTTCATTTATCCTACACACATCAAATTTTATCCCACATATATATCTTACACATTATCCAATTTTATCCTACACACCGAGTAATTTATTCTACACACCGAGTAATTTATACTACACACATCGTAATTTATTCTACTGTTGGTCCCGTTGATACAAGATCTGATTGTAGGAACAAGATGAATCGACTTCGTCTTAATGTGCGGAATCCATTATGACGAATCACAGATTTGTACAACACAGAATTCAACGTTTAACTGCTGTCTGTTCGTTCTATTAAGTGTTCTGAAAGTTACAGGATCCGGAAGAAGTACAGACTATCCGTGCGTGTCAAAAGTCCTAACTAAGTAGCACCGGACCTCCTATTTATAGACAAACTCAGGAACCTAACAAGTGTTGTCCGTGCGGGTGGGCTACCCGTGCGTATGGCTTACCCGTGCGTATGGCCATCCGCGCGTATGACTTATCCGTGCGGATAAGTCATCCGTGCGTATTGCCATCCGTGCGTATTGCCATACGTGCGTATTACCATCCGGACGAGTTGAACTCAACACTTTTACATACAAAACCTATCCCTGAGTTGTCATGCTAACTACATGTTAGTACATTACGTCTGTAGCTTCCGTCAGCATGTAGTCATATTTTGTATTCTGTGCTTATGTATATTGTCTGTATGTATGTTTGTAGTTAGCAGGACGACTCAGAAATAGGTTTTGTATGTAAAAGTGTTGTTTGGGTACAAGATCAACTCGTGCGGATAGCAATACGCACGTATGGCAATACGCACGGATGACATATCCTCACGGATAAGTCATACGCGCGGATGTCCATACGCACGGGTAGCTCATACGTACGGGTAGCCCATACGCACGGGTAGCCCACCCGCGCGTACAACACTTATAGTCTTTCTGAGTCTGTCTATAAATAGAAGGTCCGGTGCTATTTTGTCAGAACTTTGGAGACGCACGGATAGCTTGTATGTTCAACGGAACTTTGTGACTTTCATAACGATTAATAGAACGAACAAAGACAAGCAGTTAAAAGTTGAATTCTCTGTTGTACAAATCTGTGATTCGACTTAGTGGATTCCGCACACTAAGACGAAATCGATTCATCTTGTTCCTACGATCAGATCCTGTATCTACGGGACCAACAAGTGGTATCAGAGCATCCAGGGAGCTGAATCGAGATCAACGACACTGAATTCACCGGAATTCAAGTTCTATTCGCCGATCAAAGTCGAATTTCACCGGAAATTTTGACTTCTGTTGCTGATTTGATTCAAATTTCACCGGAAATTTGACAGATTTCATATACATCTACTCAGATTTTACATTTGTTCTTCATTTGTCACCATAAAATCAGAAAAACATAAAATTGAGCAAGAATTTACGGTTAAAATTTGTTAAAATCAATATCAATCAACTCGTAATCATTCAAAGTATAATCCTACTTAGTATCATAATCAGATTCAACCTAAAACCAGATCAAATTCATCAAAAATCATGTTTAGTTGTTCGTATTTGATGACGTCACCTACCCGTGCGGACAGCTGTCTGAACGGTTTGGCTTAGTTAGTTACTGCAAAATTGTTTGCTGACATCATCATCGTTACACGCACGGATTACTACCCGTGCAGATAACCAGAAAAGTCAAAAGGACAAAGCTACCCGTACGCACAACCATCCGAGCGGATCACCGTCCGTGCGGATAGACTGTGTTATCATTCGTATTCCTGTTCGAACGGATAACTATCCGGTTCAACTGTTTGAAATTTTAAAATTTGTAAGAATTGTCTAAGTGTTTGATAATTGTTTCAGGAACTCAAAAATGGAAGAATTCATGAATCCATTCAGTGAGATGTATGCCTTCGCAGGAAATTCTGAAGCTGACACTTCAAATCATTCAAATGATAATCCAACCCCAAAGAAAACTTTATCCGATGCCCTAAGTGTAGAAAGTGCATATGGTACCTACAACAAACCACCAAAGCTAATGGCAATCGAAGATTATAATCGGTGGGCAAAAAGATTCGAAGAATGGCTGAAGGCTTTCGCTTATTCAAGCTGGAAGAACTTAAAGAACGGTTATGCTTCAGATATACAAGATCCTGAGAATTTATCAGCGGGTGACGAAATAGAAAACTTTGTAGCCGAACAAAAATGCATTGCTTTGATTCACCAGTCCGTAAGAGACGACATTATTTCACTGATTGGATACAAAAACGCAAACGATCTATGGGAGAAGTTAAATAAAAAATGCATAGGAAGTGAAGAAATAATCAAAAACAAAAAGAAATTACTGCGAAAAGAGTTTGATTTGTTCGGATGCTTAAAAGGTGAATCTGTTTGTAAAATGATTGAAAGATTTGGACACTTAAAGTTGGAATTGGCAAGGTATGGAATTAAATATCCTCCAGAAGAGCT